>OZ014470.1:3763919-4110831 GCA_963965965.1 Trididemnum nubilum | reverse complement strand
ACTCAAAGTTTTACCAACTATCGGCCAATATTCATCTTAACTTGTTTTACTAAAATCTTTGAAAAGCTTATCTTGAGACGTTTAAGTACATTTTTTCGAAAGCATTCTGCATTGGCAAAAACACAATACGGATTTCAAAGTGATAAGTCCACTAGCCATGCAATATTAGACGTATTAACGGCTGGTTATGACAACGTCAACAATAATCTACAGGCTTAATTCTATTAGATTTTAAAAAGGCATTTGATACGGTCTATCATCCATTGCTTTTACATAAACTTGAACATTGCGGTATTAGAGGCATAGCGTCACAAACTAATAAAGTCATTTTTATCCAATAGATATCTATATGTAGCTTATCAAAACTTTCGTTCTAAACTATCATTAAATCATTTTGGCGTCCCACAAGGAAGTACTCTAGGCCCGTTATTATTTTTGATCTATGTAAACGATTTGCCAAATGCATGAAGCTCGACCCCCCGTCTGTTTGCTGACGATACATGCTTAGTAATCCACGCAACTAATCCAATTATTCTCAGTGAAAAAATGAATCTTGAATTACAAAAAGTTTATGAGTGGACTAAAGCAAATAAAATTACTGTTAATCCCGAAAAATCACATGTGTTAATAATACCACCTAAAAGAACCCATCAAATTCCTATCGTTAAAGTATATGTATAAATCTCCATTAAAAGTTAAAGATTCTGTAAAGTACTTAGGAGTCACGATCGATTTGAAACTAAATTTTGATGACCAATTCAATTTACTTTGTGGTAAAATCCCAAGATCTATTTGAGTATTGTCCAAACTACGGCATGTTTTACCGTTAAAAGCTTTACAAAATTTGTATTACTCTTTAATTCACCCTCATCTCCTATATGGAATTATCATTTGGGGAAACACTTATAAAACGTACTTAAAAAGGCTAACTACACCGCAAAATCGAGCAGTTAAAATATTGGTTGGAACTCATTGGCGAGACAATACCACGAATTGCTATATGCGACTGCAAGTTCTTAAGTTAAACGAATTATATACCTATGAGGTTGCTAAATTTATGTATAAGTACACGAGAAAAAATTTGCCTCCCAGCTTCTCCTCCTTTTTTACCTCAATCGCATCGGTACACACACGATCAACACGTTTGGCGTCATCCCAATATAGTTTGTACCTGCCCAGATATAAAACACTTACATTACAGAGAAATATTAAATTCCAAGGTGTTAAAATTTGGAACTCAGTACCTTTAGAAATAAAAAAATTACCCTTCAATCGATTCAAAATACAATATAAGAAGCATTTGCTGTCAAATTATACTTGATGCTTTCAGTTCTATATTATTCGAAACTTTGATATGACTATAACTGCTGTGACTATTATCGGACCAGTAGCTATATCGCATAGGGATTCGTCCGCAGATCATGCTGGAGGCTGGCTGGTGGGTTGCGTCTCTTCGCTCGAGTTCGCTTCGTTTTACCTTACGAATTTTTTGTTAAGAATTTTTTCATCAATGGTTGAGCGAGGTTGGCCAAGAGGTTGGAGGCGTGTTCGCTGGGGTGGTCATCGCGGGTTTTGCTGGCGCTTCTCGTTACGCATCTTACTGCTACTTCTCAGTTAATAAATTACATTCGCACTGCACGATTGCTATGTTCATAGGTGGCTGCTCGACTTGATGACCGAGAAGTCCCTTGGCAGCTTTCTGTCACAACTTAATTCCCTGCTTTTTTGAGCTGTGTGTTGTTTTGTGCCAAAATAAACATGACTATGACAAAGCCAATCTAAATAAATTTGATTCACTTAACTCTAAAAACCCTATTGATTTTGTTTTTAGTCTTCGTAAAAAGAATAATTTGTGGCTCAAGTTTGCGTCAATAACTCGAATAGAGTCATATACTCAGTAGTTAAATTGTAGGGGGGACGCATCCCTCCATCGAGAGTTAGCGTCCCCCAATCGAGATTTAGCGTCCCCCCATCGAGATTTGAGCGCTGGATTATCAGATGAAAAAGAGCCAGCCAACATAAATAAATCCTACAAATTCCGGCCGAATACAGTACCAGATTGCAAGGGAAAGTTGGTTTTGAGGAAGAAACACTTCTGCTGACGGCAAAGACCTTTTTTTTGTTTTTGGTCTTAACCTAATTTCGGCGAAAAAATACTTCAATTTTCGGCGAAGACCTTTTTTTGGTCTTCTACTAATTTTGGCGAAATAACTTTTGGTCTTCATTTTATTTCGGCGACGGAATTACGTAATCTTCACTAAAGTACTTTCGCATGCCAAATGCCCAAATGCGTTTGGTCAAGGCTGCAAAAGCGTCCCCATGTAAAATTTTACAGTTTAAGTACTGCATATACTGCACCATTTAGTGTTTAAGCGCAGTTCGATTCAGGGTCTTAAAGATAGGCTTTTAATACTTTCTTCCTTTACTGGGACATTTCCTTATTACCGGTACAGTATATGTGGCTAAATAACAAGGTGGAGTCTAGCACACAAGGCTCGAAGCCAAGGCCAAGGACACAAAAAAATTTCGAGGCCAAGGACAGACCTTCTCGAGGCCAAGGACACAGACGCAAGTGTTCTCGAAAAAAAAAGGTCCCCAAAATTTTTTTCAGGCGATCTCAAAAAAAGTTCCTCAAAGATTTTTTTCAGGCGAAAAAGGTCTTCAAAATTTTTTTTTCAAGCGATCTCTACTTGAGGAAACCAAAAAAAAGGTCTTTGCAGATTTTCCGCGAGGTTTCTGGCGTTTTCCAAAGAAATTTCAACGGTTCAAAAATAGTGCTGTCCTCGAGCCGAGGACAGGGCAATTTTCGAGGACTTGAGGCTTTGAAGCCAAGGCCAAGGACTTCAAAATGTGTCCTCGAGGCCAAGGACGTCCTCGAGGACTCCACCTCTACTAAATAAAAATTGGTTAAATTTTTTAATCGAAGTTCTTCTTGGCAAACAGTTTGAATCACATTAACAACGACTTCTTGCATAGATCGGCAGTACTGCTAAAAACACTTCTTGTCGAAACTCATATGCATATAAATTTGCAAATCTATGCGCAAATTTCGGTCACGATGCATGTTAATGAGAACGACCGACGCTCGCGTCGCGTGTTCTTTTGTTTTTACTCGGCCACTTTCAAACTAACAAGTGCGAAGTTTCAGACTTTTGCTTATAACCAAGGATGGCAGTGCGGCACGGTACGTTCAGAATTTGCTTACTACGTACCTCGAACCTTGAACCGTACCGTACCAGCGTATCGTACTTCAATTCAACTTTTGAAGCGTATACCGTATCAACGTACCGCACCCGTACCATTACAAAAAACGTGAACCGTACCAGCGTACCGTACTTCTTAGCAAAAATTGAGGCTTACCGCACCGTACTTATGTACCGTACCGTATTGCCATCCTTGCTTTTAACTACTCCGGGCCCAGCGCCAGGATAGCGTGACTGGGGGGCAGACATAAATTTTGGGGGGGCACGAGAATTTTATTTATGTGAATTCGAGAGGGGCACGGCACGAGAAATTTATTCCAGTGTGGATCAAACGAACAAGGTGAAGACCAAAGGTCTTCATTTCCACATATTCTGGTTATCGTCTCAAAATTCTTGCAATTTTCCGCGAATTTTTAAGTGAAGACCAAAAAAAAAAAAAAAAAAAGGTCTTCGTCCCAAAAGTTTTATGAAATCCGGTGTGAGTTCAAAAAAATTACGAATATACGGGCGGTAAACACCAATTTGGGAGTCTTAGGCCTCGATTTGCACTCCAAAAGCCCCGAGCCTGTTAATTTCTTCGGGGCACAGTCCTCGCTTGGGGGGCACAATTTTCGTTTGGCGGGGCACAAGCAGTCATTTGGGGGGCACGGCCCCGGAATGCCCCCCCGTGGCGCCGGGCCTAAACTACTCGCAACTTTAACTGTCTTCGAAATGACTAGCCTACAAATCAGCGATCTCAATTCATACATTTAGCGTCGGCTTCAGCTGTTTTTTTGCCTCTGTATACAAAAAGCCGATGCAATGTGCTAAAAGTCTTGAGATTTTTAATTCAAACAGCATACCAACGTACCGTACTCGTACCTTTGCAAAAAAGGCGTACCGTACCAATGTACAGTACCCGAACCATTACAAGAAAGGCGTACTGTATCAGCGCACCGTACTTCTTAGCAAAAATTGAGGCGTACCAAATCGTATCTACCTGCCGTACTGCCATCTTTGCTTATAACTCGAGAACGATTTGGTCTAGCTACATGAAATTTTGACAGCAGTCTTAGCAGCGATGTGGAAGCGGAAACGGAAGCTGGAAGCGGAAGCTGAAAGCGATAAAAGGGTACAGCTTTGGCTTCCACTTTGACCATTCATATCGAACGTCAAAACTTGAATGTGGTGCAATTTTTTTAAAAATATACGACAAAAAGTGAATGTTTGATCAATCATCACCAGCAAAGAAACAGTTTTGAAGACTTATGGTTCATTTACATCAGGGCAGTCCCCATCCTATCAACTCAAAGATGAACCATGTTGCTAACCAACTCATTTTTGGAACGACCGACGCTCGCGTCGCGTGTTCCTTTGTTTTTACTCGGCCATTTTCTAACTAATGAGTGCGAGATTTCAGACTTTTGCTTATAACTCGAGAACCGTTTCGTCTAACTACATGAAATTTTGACAGCAGTTTGAGATTAATGAGTTTTATGTTTGTACCAAATTTCGAGGCAATCGGTCACGTGACTTCGGGTTTATGACCCGAAAACCGCCCCGAAAGTTTGGCGTAAAAAGCGGTCTAAGTCAAAAACGGCTTAAGTACGGCAAAAAATATTTCTCATGGTTATATGTCTTAAGATATCCTTTCATCCCTACCAACCCACTTTCGGCCGCGATGAGGTTTTTTTCTTATTTTTTTCCTTTTTTTTTCCTTTTTTTTTCCTTTTTTTTCCTTTTTTTTCTTCCTAAAACTTGTACGCTCGAGTTCTCCTAAACCACAAAACATAGAAATCTAATTTTTGTGTGAAGTTGTTGAGGTACATACGCAATTGTGTCTCCTGAAATTTTTTTGGGGCAACTCCCCCGGGAACCCCCCAAAATGGGGCCCCAAAAAATCAAATTTTTGAACAGCTCAAGCTAGGGTGCCAGTTTTTTTTGATATCAGTAGATATTTGAGAGAAAAATATTTTGACATAATTTGGGGGTACCACCCCCCCGGGGACCCCCCAAATGGACCCCCCCAAAAACCAATTTTTGAACCATATAACCTAGGGTGCCATTTTTCTTTGATATCAGTAGATATTTAAGAGAGAAATATTTAGACATGATTTGGGGGTACCACCCCCCCGGGGACCCCCCAAAATGGGGCCCCAAAAAATCAAATTTTTGAACGGCTCAACCTAGGGTGCCAGTTTTTTCTGTTATCAGTAGATATTTGAGAGACAAATATTTTGACATAATTTGGGGGTACCACCCCCCCGGGGACCCCCCAAATGGACCCCCCAAAAACAAATTTTTTAACGATTTAACCTAGGGTGCCATTTTTCTTTGATATCAGTAGATATTTAAGAGAGAAATATTTAGACATGGTTTGGGGGTACCACCCCCCCGGGGACCCCCCAAAAAATCAAATTTTTGAACGGCTCAACCTAGGGTGCCAGTTTTTTCTGTTATCAGTAGATATTTGAGAGACAAATATTTTGACATAATTTGGGGGTACCACCACCCCGGGGACCCCCAAATGGACCCCCCCAAAAATAAATTTTTTAACGATTTAACCTAGGGTGCCATTTTTCTTTGATATCAGTAGATATTTAAGAGAGAAATATTTTGACATGGTTTGGGGGTACCACCCCCCCCGGGGACCCCCAAATGGACCCCCCCAAAAGCAAGTTTTTTAACCATTTAACCTAGGGTGCCAGTTTTTTTTGATATCAGTAGATATTTAAGAGGAAAATATTTTGACATGATTTGGGGGTACCCCCCTGGGGACCCCCCCAAAATGGGGCCCCAAAAAATCAAATTTTTGAACGGCTCAAGCTAGGGTGCCAGTTGTTTCTGTTATCAGTATATATTTAAGAGACAAATATTTTACCATAATTTGGGGGTACCACCCCTTCGGGGACCCCCCAAAAATAAATTTTTTTAACGATTTAACCTAGGGTGCCAGTTTTTTTTTGATATCAGTAGATATTTAAGAGATAAATATTTTGACATGTTTGGGGTACCACCCCCTCGGGAACCCCCCAAATGGACCCCCCAAAAATCAATTGTTTGAACGGCTCAACTTAGAGCGCCAGCTAGTGTTTTATGATATCAGTAGATATTTAACAGACAAATATTTTGACATAGTTTGGGGGTGCCACCCCCCCGAGGACCCCCCAAATGGACCCCCCAAAAATCAATTTTTTGAACGGCTCAACTTAGAGTGCCAGTGTTTTATGATATTAGCAGATATTCAACAGACAAATATTTTGACATAGTTTGGGGGTGCCACCCCCCTGGGGACCCCCCAAATGGACCCCCAAAAATGAATTGTTTGAAAAGCTCAACTTGGGTGCCAGTCTGTTTTGATATCAGCAGATATTCAACAGACAAATATTTTGACATAATTTGGGGGTGCCACCCCCCCCCCAGGGACCCCCCAAATGGACCCCCAAAAATCAATTTTTGAACGGCTCAAGCTAGGGTGACAGTGTTTTATGATTTCAGGAGATATTTAACTGACAAATATTTTGACTCCACTTTTCTGGAGGTTCCATAATCAGATATTTTTGAATAATTGCTGATTTTACGGTAGACAAAAAGTACTTTTGAGCGTCACAGCATTAGCTGTGCGTCGGTCGTTCACTGGGTTTGCTGGCAAACTCCCATCTAGTTTAAACTTGTAAGTGTTCAACAATCCTCTACTTTAGTCCTAAAATTTAAAGATTTTCTCAAAGATACTTTTAAAAGTTTTTAGGGGCCTTACTCGAGCCATACTGGAATAAAGAAAGCCTGGGGCCGTACTCAACTACTCATATAAAACAGCATTCACCAACATAAGCAAATTTTCCAGTTACAGCATTTTAATTTCTTTCTCTGCGATAATATATTCTTGAAAAGCAAACAGAGGAGACCGACCACTGCATTGCCGACCACTGAATTAAACAATGGCTTTGTACATACATTTTGAATTTACGCTCAAGTTGAAATACGCATTTACAGCGCTGATGATGTAAGCTTTAACTGACAAATTCTACTCTGATAAAATTCAAAGACAAAATGATTTTTTAGCTAGATCACTTTTCGGCAAAACTGAACTGTACGACAAAACATAGATCAAATGCCGTTTTATTTGTTTTGACTTAAGCGCTTTCGAGGTTATAGCTAATTTTGGTAAATCATGTAATGGTATCAAAATTAGCACACTCTTTGCGATCAGCTGATTTTTTTCGGACGTTTTATCCTAAATTGCTAGATCTTTTTCCGACCTGGACTAAATGGATCCTCAAAGGCTGGTTTTTTAAACCGTTTAAGCAAAATCTTTTTAATGTTAATAAGCATTTAAGAGATAAATATTTGGGGGTCCACAATTTGAAAAATCCCCAAACGTGCACCCCAGCAATCGATTTTTATTAAACGACTTAAGTTTGGATAGGATGTTTTTGTTTATTATTATCAATCACTGTATGTGGTCAATAAAACATGTATTTTCACATTGTTCTACTCGAATCAGCCCTCCTGGGTGGCAATAAAAAAATCTTTTTGATTACTCTCTTTAGCCTCTCAGTCACTCTACAGCCGAGTGAGCCCAAATCAATTCGAAGTGGTCAGAATGCAAAGTCGGCTTGATTTGGGCTCATTTGTGGCCGCGATTTCTAACGCAATACGATTTCACATAGAATTGCAACAAATCTACGTTTTCCGCCACAATGACGTCAGCTGTTACGGAGTATTTTTTTTTTGCTTCGAATAAGCCCGAATCCACTTCGAATGAGCGCGAATTCACTTCGAATGCAGTACAAATGCATTTCGAATTTGTTTCGTATTTGTTTCCAGTGCGAATTAGCCTAAATATGTTGAACATTTTTCAAGTAATCGGAATGGGGTCGCCGAATTAGCCCGAATGGACCGGAATGCAGCTCAATGTTACGAATGTCGAACGCACTTCGAATGTAATTTCGAATCAGCCCGAAAGCACAACGAATTTTTATTCGTAGTATCTTCAGGCTGATTCAGTTCTAGTCGACTGGGTTATTAGCCGAAAAGAGAAAAGTTTTTTGAGAATCTTACTCTTATTATTCAAAGTGCGTCGGTCTTTTACAGGGCTTGCTCCTACCAAGCTCCCATCTAGTAATTATTGTTTCTGCTGAAATAAAACCAATCCCGAGCTTTTTACTACGCAAGGTGAAGCGATGATGTTTTTATTGTTTTTAATTTTTACATTATGCTTAGCCCTTGTACAGTGCCGTCGCTCCGGGAAAGGCTGCTTGTGCCCCCCTCATTTTGGTTTATTCAAAATATTGTTTTGAGAACATCACGTAACGACAAGACTACAGACAATGATGAAAAAAGGAATAATTACGTTCAAACATAATTCTTCTTTGACGTTTTCTTGATTCTTTGCGAGATCGCTGGCAACTGCTGTACATAAATCTGACGCAATATTCCGTCTTATTAACACGCCTTTAAGGAAGTGTCGCAGAAGGGAGATGTGAGCCTGCTGAATCGTTAGCGGTTCTTCGTAAGTGATTATGACATGAAACAATGCGTGAAAACATTTTTTTCAAAAAGCAGCTGGTTTGATTTTAAGAGCACACTCGAGATTTTAAGGTCACAGTCAGTGGCACACTTAGAGTGAAAGAGCTTAAGCATCCTGAACCAAGTCACTGGGGGTCTTGGGACGGAGCCCCAGCGCTCAAAATTTTTGCATTTTTTTGCGAAAATAACTCAATTTTAGGCCTATTTTTGATAAAAAAAATAATGCTTTTAAAACGTAGCATTGAAATTGGCAGTGCAAACATGATTAAACTGGTTGCATAAACGGGCTGCTTGGGAAGTGGCTATAATGGCAAAATTTTAGTTCTCGTCTTTAGATGCTGGTAAAATATAAATTCACATAGTTCAATGAAAATCACATGGAGTAATCTATTTCGTCTACAGCTTACAGATAAAAATAATTGGAGAGGGTGGGGCTAATGAAAAGAGATTTGAGAGGAATGATTGGTGATTAACTAATACTGAATAGACCCCCCCCCCCCTTTCCTAATTAAGTTTATAGTATATTTGTTGATGACACCTACGTTTAGCATTTTTACACAAGCGATCAAATATGATTGCTTATTTTTGGCCATTTTTCAAAGTTTTCATGTGTTTGTTAGTTCTATTTTTGACAAATTAGCCCCCCCCTAAATATGTGTTTCAGAAGATGTTTTAAATCACTATTTAATCCATTTCAGATGATTAAACAGTCTCAAAAGAGTTAAAAGCGTGGTATTTTTCTTCTTCTGCATTTTGGTCGACATGCCAATGGGGGGGGTTACAGCCCCCCCTCCCCCTTGGCTACGCTACTGCTTTGATGAAAGAGGTTGGAAGCGGAAGCGAAAGTGTTGAAAAGGAGCTGGTAGCGGATGCAATTCTTTCAAAATCAGGCGCTTCCGGATTTTCAAACTGGCTACAACCGTTGGGGTAAAATGTAACAATAATAATAATAATAATAATAAATCGACAACCAGGGCTTGGTATAAAATGGAAAATGGAATGGAATGGAAATTTCGGTATAGAATATGGAAGATGCCAGAATGGAATGGAATATTTCAAGAATGGAATGGAAGACAATCTTTTATACTTCCATACCAAATCCAAGTTAGATTTTGTGCATTGTATTTACGGAAAAATACGTACCAATGTCGGGTGGTGATAAATAATATTGTCACAGAAGTATTCAACAATATCTACACGTATTATTTGTCGACATATCGCGGTACTTTGGTTGTTTATATTGCGCAAACAGTGTACGTATTGCATCATTGTAAGTACATTGCAATTTGCAGCATTGATGTTATACTTGACGACTTTGACAGGTTTGACTTGTTTTTTTGTTTTTTGAGATTGACAGTTTGCCAAGTCCTAAATTTTGTTTTCATACATTGTCACGAAAACTCATATTTGCTTCTTCATTCCCGTTTCAACTTATTTTTATTTATATTTTTAGTTTTTCAGCTTACAATAATTCCTTTTGGTGTTAAAGAGCTTGGTGTTTCTATTACGATAAATGTTCTTTAGCAGTTTGGTTATGACAAATTTTACTGTTGATATGAGAGCAAACTTGAACGGCAATTATTAATCCATAGGCGTAACCACGGGGGCCAGACCCTCTGCCTTCCTCCAAATTGAAATGCTACCAACGATAAAAATGATGACACATAGCCTATTTATTCAGTTTTTTTAGCATTTTTTGGGCGCAACGGTACATGCGCACAACAGCAATTAGCAATAACTTAATATTGACGACAAGGGGCCAGGGCCCTCTCAATTTAAATTTGCCAACCAATTCAAATGTCCAAGCCGGGAGAAATTCAGTGTTTTTGTTCTAAAAGGTGCAATCTCAGGCCCTTATCTAACTTTTTTATGCACTAATATGTTTTAGGCCCCCAGCTAACTTTAAAATTGCAACAACATGATTAGTAACCGTTCATTGCATCTAATGCATCAACTTGAAATAACTTTAAATTCCACATTCACCACCAACCAACTTTAAATAACAATCCATCTCCATCTTCATCAGTTTTTACCAGGGTGTCGAACCATTTCAAATAACGGTTCGGGTTCAGGTTTAGCTCCAGCTCAAAATATTTTAGCGGTTCAGGTTTGGTTCGCGTTCGCTTGAGCACCATTTTCGAGGTTCAGGTTTGGTTCAGGTTCACTCAAGTAAAATATTAATGGTTCAGGTTCGGTTCGGGTTCATTGACTTAAAATTTAACTGTCGTTACTCGTTTCGTCCAGAAAAAAAAAAAAGGAGAAATTGTTAATCCTGTTGAAGTTCACCACTGCTCTTATTGTACGTGTACCAGCGCCAGCGGCATCCGTATATGGAAAAATATATTCTTACTTTAGTTAGGGGTTCAGGTTCGGTTTGGGTCCACTTGAGCACAATTTTGAGGGTTCAGGTTTGGTTCAGATTCACTGAAGTAAAGTTTTGCTGGTTCAGGTTCAGTTCGGGTTCACCAAACTGAAACGGTTCTTTTGGGTTTACGGTTCGGGTTCAGTTCGACACCCTAGTTTTTACGCGACAAAATGCTTTTGAAAAAAACCTAGCTTGGGGAAATGCTTATTGAACAAATTATTGAAGTTGCATCGAGGATGCCTGGGCTCCTAGTCGTATGTATTCCTAAAACTGGTTATTTTCATGACAAAAAAAATCTTCAAAGGCAAATCTTCGAGTGAATGATTTAATGCTAAAAATGTAGCAGAAAGCAGTGTACCGCGATTACTCTGACCTGGCCAAGTCACAAGAATTAACCCCAAAATGCAAGATTTAAAACGTGTTGTGGACTCGACCTGAAGTAAAGGGAGGGATTTGTTCAATTGGCTTTCAAATCTCAAAAATTTCATTCTTTCAAATGGCTCTAAAAACGTGCAAAATGTGATCCAAATGGTATTAAAATAGACATTTTTTTCCAAAAACTTACAAAAAATTGCGCAGTGGCTGGGTGCATCGCTCCCAGACTCCAATAGCCTCCGGCGGCTGATGGCTCCACCCCCAGGCACCATCTGTGACACGTTTGAGTTGCACTAATTTGCTCACCACGTCTCCCAATTTGCTATGTTAGTAAAAGTTTCTAACTTGCGGTTTCAGTCTTTTTCCTGTACGTAGCAAACCCTGGTTGTGTGCTAAATCAGACCTCCAGCTTTTGATCTTTCATTCTTTGTTCCATAAGAAGTCCCTCCTTTCGAAAATTTCTGGTGGCATTATTGCATGTGATTTACGGTTCAGCCCTCCCCTAACCAAAAATCCTGGCTACGCCTATGCATTAAACCATGTGCAATATCATGCATACCAGATACTGGTTGTTGCATTTTGGTATTTGACGCACCTTCACAGGCGGTTCCTACTTACAACACTGTAAAGATGCAAAGCAGCAAAATATACTTGCATTGCTTCCTGGCTAAAATTTCTTTGGTATGGAAACGAGGAGCTAGTCATGCAAAACTTACCCAGGGAGCCGCACTCACGCGTAACAGTACGTCGCATTCGTTAGCAAAAAAGCTGCTGCCACGTAATTGCTATCCCCTCAGGCTGGCATCGCTGCCCCAACCCTAACTGTAATGCAAGGTTTTGAAGCAAAAAAAAGATATGTATGTGCATCTTCTTACAGATTCCTGTGTACTGTATCACACATGCACAATCCAACCGCGAATCAAACCCGGGGGCAGAGGGTTGAGAGCTGAGCGCGTTAACCACTACACTGCCCAGCTTGCAGCATTGCTGAGAGAAAATGTCATATTTAAACCAAATGTATGAGAGAAAGGCAATGGCTCGTGCATGAGTGTTTGCATCACTCGCTTCTACTGTTATGAAATATGGAAGAAAATTTTAAGTAGAAGCTAGTGATGCAAATGCTCACGCACGAGCCATTGCCTTTTTTGCATACATTTGGTTTAAATACGACATTTTCTCTCAGCAATGCTGCAAGCTGGGCAGTGTAGTGGTTGATGTGCTCAGCTCTCAATCCTCCGCACCTGGGTTCGATTCGCGGTGAGGTTGTGCGCAGGTGCAGCAAAGGAGATGCACAAAGCTATCTTTTTTTTGCTTTAAAACCTTGCATTACAGTTAGGGTTGGGGCAGCGATGCCAGCCTGCGGGGATAGCAATTACGTGGCGACAGCTTTTTGCTTACGAAAGCGACGTACTGTTACGCGTGAGTGCAGCTCCCTGCGTAAGTTTTGCACGACTAGCTCCTCGTAAAATTTCAGTAGGGAATGGAATATGGAATGGAAGATTTTTAGTACAAAATTGCCAGTATGGAATATGGAAAAATCGTCTTCCACTCCATTCCGCACCATGCCCTGTCGACAACACAAGTCAAATAAAATAACTTACAAAGTAAACTTGCCTGTTTTTTTTTTACACAAAATACAATTAGCTGTTTCTTACTGAGCAGGGATGTGTTAGAGGAAGCTGGAAGCGAAAGCGATGGAAGCGGTAAAATTTTTGTGAAAGCGGAAGCGGAAGCACTTTGATAAAAGAGACTGGAAGCAAAAGCGAGCTCGGAAGCGACTAATTCTATCCTGAGCTGGAAGCGCAAGCAAAATATTCCAAAGGTGAGGAAGCGGAAGCGAACTCGGAAGCATAAAACTTCAAGAGGAGCTGGAAGCGGAAGCGTTAAACATTTAACTGCTTCCTCATCCCTGTTTTAAACGTATTTTAGACTTGGCTTAAAGTATGGGGTGGGGTGGGCTGAAGGGGCTAAGCAATTTTCAATTTAATTCTTTTGCATTTTCAATTTGCAATTTAATTGGAGGGGGCCCGGGCCCCCTCCAATTGAAATGCGACCAATGTTTAAAATGTGAAAAAAAATATTGTTTCGTCAGTTTTAGTTTCTTTTAGCATTTTTTGCATACAACAGTAATCAACAATAATATTGACGACTAGGGGGCCCGGGCCCCCTCAATTCAATTTTTGGCAATCAATTAAAATGCATAACCAGGTTAAAATTAAGGGTTTTTATCATAAAAGTTGCTGCCTCGGGCTCTCATCTAACCTTTTTAAAAACGTAATGCAAATACCAGGGCAGAATTTATCATATGGCAGAGTGTCAGGGGCCCTGCCCTCAGATGGTAAGACTTTATTTTTGGTCTACGCTTATGTTTGGCAGGAAAATGTTGCAAAAATCTCCTAAGTGCCAGGGGCCCCACGCAATATAAATCCGGCCCGGGCAATAACATGGTAATTAGGCGTAACCATCTATTGCACGGTATTCAATAACAATTCACCTCCACCTCGCTAGTTTTTACGCAAAAAAATCCTTTTGAAAACAATTATCTTGGAGAAATGCTCATTGAACAAATTATTGAATTTGAATTGGGGGGCATTGGGCCTCTTAACCGTACACGTACTCCTACAACCAATTATTTTCGTGTCAAAACAAAAATAAGGAAAATCATCAATTGGAGTATTATTTACTACTAAAATACTGATAAAATTTAATCCCAAACTGCAAAATTACAAGCGCATTTTCGATCAAATGATAAGTAAAAGGAGTATTAAAACAATTTAATTTTTTTCAATTGGCTTTCAAATGTTAACAATCTAGTTCTTTCATATGGTTCTAAACACATGCGAAATGTGATCCAATGGCACTAAAATAGGTTTTTTTTTTCAAAAAAAAATACAAAAAATCTCCCAGCGGCTGGGGGCTTCATCCCAGACCATAGGCGTAGCCAGGATTTTTGATTGGGGGGGGCCAAACCAAAAATGACATGCAATGACGTCATCAGAAAATTTTAAAAGAGTAACTTTTTGTAGGGCAAAGATATCGTAGAAATGAAGATCTGAAGCCGTAGCCTGTTGGCATTTAACCAGGAATTTGGTAAAGGGATAGCGGGAAAACTAATCGCTAGAAAGTGCAAATGTCTAACTTAAAAGACGCGTTGAGTAAGCTAGTGTTATCGAACGTATCATAGACGGGGGTCTGGGGGCAAAGCCCTAGCCGCTGGGCGATTTTTGTAGAAAAAAAGATACTTTGATCCCATTGAATCACATTTCGCACGTGTTCACAGCCATTTCAAAGAACTAGATTTTTAACATTTGAAAGCCTGCCAATCAAAAAATTTAATTTTTCAATCCTCTTTTTACTTACAATTAAAGTCCAAAACACGTTTAAAATGTTGCATTATAGTGTATAATTTTAATTGTAAGTGATTTGATCCATGTAGGGTGAAGTACGGCACATTGCCTCCTGCAATATTTTAGCGGTAAAAAATAATCCACACGAAGATTTTCTTTAGAGATTTTTGTTTTGTCATGAAGTTAACCAGTTATAGGAGTACATGTACGGCCAGAGGGCCCAGGCCCCTTCAATTGAAATGCAATAATTTGCTCAATAAGCATTTTCCCTAGCTTTTTTTAAAAATATTTTGTGCGTAAAAACTGGCGAGGTGGAGGTGAATCGTTTTTGAAAAATGGTACAATGGGTGGTTACGTTGCGGGGCCCCTGACACTTTGGGATTTTTGCAACATCTTCTTGTCAAATATAAGTGAAGACTAATAAAAGTCCTACTTTCTGAGCGCGGGGCCCTGGCACTGTGCCATATGGCAAATACGGCTCTAGTTATTGTAATACGTTCATAAAAAGTTTAGATGGGGGCCTGAGGTAGCAACTTTTAGGACAAAAACCTTTGATTTCACCTTGGTTATACGTTTAAATTGATTGACAAAAATTGAATTAACGGGGTGCGCCAGGCCCCTGGTTGTCAAAATTATTTATTGTTAATTACTGTTGTACGCAAAAATGCTAAAAGAAACTGAAAATAAAGAAACAAGGCTTTTTCGTCAAATTTTTGTCATTGGTGGCATTTCGATTGAGGGGGCCCGGGCGCCCTGGGCCCCCCCCCTGTCTACGGCAATGATTTTGAGATAAGATCGCGCTCTTAAGTTTCTTTTAGCTTCCATTCTACGATATCTTTGTCCCACAAAAAGTACCTCTTTTGAATATTTTTGATGACGTCATTGCATGTGACTTTTGGTTTGCCCCCCTCCCCCCCAGTCAGAAATCCTGGCAACGCCTATGCAAGGGGGGTGGCATTTCGAGCCGAGTTCCCCTAAATCACTGCTTGTGCCCCCCAACTGCGAGTAAATTTTTGTAGTAGCACAAGAGGACCAGCAAACTTTTGCACAAAAACAGGTCACCACACACGCTTTTTTTTCTATGAAAAAGCAAGACAGATCGAGTGAACTTTGATTTTTTTCTATGAAAATCAAGTAGCCTAAGATTTTGCGATGAAGACCTTTTTTTTATTTTTTGGTCTATACCTTCAAAATTGAGGGCAAAATCCAAACCACAGAAGGATAACATAGGATTGGGAGCAAAATATTCACCAGATTGCTGTTGCATTCCGAATTCTTCTGGTCTCGGCTGCGTAAGCGTCCCCCAAAACGTTTTTGTGCCCCCCCCCACCAAGTACACTACACTGGCCCCACGCCATTTACTATACTGTTCTACTCGCAGTGCACGAACTATACAGTGGTCTGTGACCAGACAGCCAACAAATCATCTTTATTTATTTTACTAAATGCTAGCATTTTGAGGAAATATCGCGGAAAACCGTCTTTGCAATCTGCAAGTTTTTAGCAATTTGTCGAACTGTATTTGTTCCATTTTTGTTAAAGAGATACAGCTCGAAATCGGCTTTATTGAAACCGGTTTTATCAGTTCAAATTGGCCTGCAACTAGACCACATTGTTTGTTCAATCTTGATTGAAAAAAAATCGGATCACGTACGATAAAACTCGTCTATACACATAAGAGCAACGACAAAACGTCACAAAGGTCTTGCATGTTCTACTAAACTGAAATAACGATTTAACAAGAGCAGAGTGAAAACAAGCGGAGACTAAAGACTCCAAACGGTAACGTGTGAAAACGTGAATTGAAAAAATCTTGGAAGGAGTTTATTGGCAGTAGCGGTAGCGGCAGAATATTTGCTTAAAATAGGGCGCTGAAGCGCTGCCACTTTTTCGGCTAAAAAAACAGTGGCGCTGCCGCTACCAAAAAAGTAGCGGCGCTAGTCGCGCCACTGTCCCCATCACTGGGTTTTAGTGTTTTGCTGTTAGTATTAGCCGCGCCGGAAGTATTAGCAGAAATAAAAAGAGCTATTTACACTGCGTTTTGCTACCTCATTCTCCGAACAAAGCTTTCACAAAAAGCTATTGAAAATAAGGTTTACTATGACTTGGCTACCCCATTACATTATTTTTCAAATAAGGAAAGGAAACGAATTGACAGGCCAGAAGTCATAGGCAAAGCTAAAGGGGGGCAGGGGGCCCGCCTTACCCAATTGAAATGCCACCAATGATAAAAACAGTGACAACAAAACAGGGGCGTCGCCATCTCAGCGAGATCAGGGGGGCAAAGCTGAAAACCGGGGGGGCAAAGTTTTGACGGTAAATGATTGCAGTATTTTAAGAGTTAAGCAGATTGTTTGTGTGGCGGGGTTGTAAATTTCGTTTCGCCTTTGAGCAATACAGCTATTTGGCGTTGATTAAGTTCATAGAACCATTTTCAGCTTTATTTTACAAACTAATTACTTAGGTTGCAACTTGCAATGAAACGATTTGTAAACCGTATATTTATTTAATGCCTATCTGGCGTGAATGATTGTCTTTGTCTTTTACATAAGAACAGCATGGGATCATATCGGTTATTATACCACATTGTTTAAAGCAAGACACAACTTGCAACAAAAACTTTAGGCATATTTTATAGCTATCGTGTTGGTAAACATATAGAATTAACCTAAATAATAAGAAAAGTTAAGAACTGCGCATAAAAAACTACCTTGAATGACTTTTGAATAAATGCAAAAAGCAGACTGTCTCTGACATATTGAAATATTGATACAGCCACTAACTCAACAATTGCTGAAAAAATAATGTAAATCTTCTTATTTAACTAAGCTTGATTACAGCTAGCATAACGGCTGGAAACGACTGACGACAGGAAACTCCAGAAAAAATACGAGCAAAATTAAATATCGGTACCTCTATGATGCATATTGTAGCTAATACTATACAATTGTGTATTACAAGCTAAAGTAGAAAAATGAACAGTTTAGCATTTATACTTGAATGCCTATTCTGTTTCTGTATTGCCTATAACTTCTTTAAGACAGTAAGGCCGATCCAGGGGGTGCATCCCAAAAAAAGTTTCTGCTGCATCCCTCCCAATAGTTTGCATCGGAGCGGTGTGTAACTTAGGTGTTACAACTTGCAACGTTACTAAACGATGCATTTTATCCTCGAAAAAACGTCGAGCTAAAGATTCCGGACCTCGCTGTCGAGCTCACAGCGCTCCTCCAGACCCTTTAGCTGGCTTTAAGGCCGTCTCACCATAACTTTTGTGTTTAAAAATTCTTAGTTGCCACCAGCACTCCTTCCAAACCTTAGTAAACGTTTTTGCGGACTACCTTGCTGGTATTGGCAAAAATGAGCGTTGAACTTTGCTTCGAAAATGTCCAGTTTGAGCATCATCCCTCCTCCCAATGTTCAAAATTATCAAAAAATAGACAAATTCCTTAAATCACCCCCAATGGTCAATATAGATCAGCACCACTGATTACTGTATCGGTAATGCACCAGGAATGCATTACTGCTCTAAAAAAATCATCACAAATAGCAGCACCAAACAGCCAAAACGGTACTATAGGCTGCTAAAGTTTACTCAAAATCCCAGATATCAATGGCGTTACTAGTGCCGGGAACACTGCTTAGTTTCGTTAGCTACCGGTACTAATCGATCTAGTTAAATAAACTATACGGTAAGGGACACTTCTTGGAAATCTGAAAGTCAGAAAATTCCCGTAGTCTAGCTATCAAAGAATTGGTCAATGGATTCCGATTTGGGGGAGGAATGCAATCTGTTTCTCTGTTAGCTCAGAGTTTCTGCAGATCGATTACTTATACGGCTGAACAAGATCCCAATCAAAATACAGTATGGTTAGAGTTGCTACGCTAAAACCTTCCGCTTCCAGACATAGGCTTGTCAACTCAACTCACTTATTACTAAGTTTGCTTACCCGTAGCCTACGTTTGCTGCATAGCCTAGAAGTGCAACTGACCGATCGAATTCTTATCTTTTTTTCCGGAGGCATTTGGCGATAGTCTATTTTTCGTTTTGTAACTATTGATTGCACGGTACATTGCAGGTGGTTTGTACCTGGGTTTGTACTATGCGTATACCACTAATCACCAACTTCCAGTCTACACCAACTTACTGTACACTACCTTCAACAGTCACAACACCTGACTTATAATAAGGCCTCGCCTATAAGTGCTGCTGTATATGACATCATAATCTACGATGCCGCGCCTTCTACACAGTACACACAAACTGCTGCTAGCTGTATTATTATTATATCGCACTGAATTGATTTGTTGTTGTTGTTGTTGTTGTTGAACCTGACCCAAGATACGAGATTGTGCTGGGCACCGTATTTTAGATTGTAATATAGATGTCAGGATACTTAGTTGCATGAAGTAAAGAAAGAATCAGCCAAAAAATATATTTAACTAACATACATTAACAAAAACTTTCACTAAAATCGATTTTGGCCACTGGCCATCATCAGCTTATTCAAATACAATCGATCAAATAGAATCGATGTCAGGATAAGGGGATGGAACAGTTAAAAATACCACTATTTTAACTGTGAGGGCGATGCTCACTTTTAAGAAAAAATACAGTGGGAGGGCAAGAAATAAATTGGGTGGGCAAAAATAAAAATCGGGGGGCAATGCCCCCTATGCCTCCCCCCGCTGGTGACGCGCCCGCAACAAAGCCTATTGTTTATTCAGCTTCTTTTAGCATTTTCGCGTTCAACAGTAACTGACAATAATATCAATGTTGAAGACCTGGAGCCTGGTCCCCTTCAATTCAATTTTTTGTCAATCAATTAAAATGTGTAACTCGGGAGAAATTCTGGATTTTTGTTCTAAAAGTTGCAACCTCTACTCTTCATCTAATCTTTTTATAAGCTTAACGCAATAACATGATTACAGTAGTAACCATCTATTATACCAACTTTAAATAACAATCCACCTCTACCTCGTCGGTTTTTACGAGACAAGGTATTTTTAAAAATCAAGGGTAAGTGTTTATTGAACAAATTAATGTTTATCGAGGCCAAGGACATCCTCGAAGGCTCCACCTCAGATATATATAGTATTTTATGTACAGTGCTGTTCGAAATTATGAGACCACTTAAAATTTTGACTATTTTTTGATTTTCGTGATGAATTGGTATGCCATTTGTAACCACAAGTCATATATCATTGAATGCAGAATTTTAACAGGGTCATGCAAATGTGATTTTTATACATTTTATTTATACTTTCAGTAATATCTGCAATGATAAAGAAGAACTTTTTGTTTATATTAAATATTGCCAAAATTGCTACAAGCAAAAATCTGCTAAAAATGTTAGGTGACGATGTGAATGACAAAGCCAGTCCTTTTAAATTGGTTTTGGTTTATGATGTAATAACGGCATATGTTTCATGGTGGGAATTCTTGAGCTGACAGATACCAGCAGGAAGAAAAGTTTAGCTCCATTTTAGAAGTCAAGGTGCCTCAACATCTTAGTGATGAGCAGAGGTATTTGATTGTTTACCTGCATAAAAAATCAATATCAGAACGAAAGATTGCATCAGAGGTGGGTGCTCCAAAACTGGTGTTAATGTTACTAAAAAGCGATGGAAGGAAATCGGAAAATTTGAAGAAAGACCTGGAAGAGCAAGAAAGATGAATTCAACCATTCGATAAGACAGGGCTCTGGTCAGACTCTCCCTATCTAATCGACGTCTAACCAGCTCTGATCTTTGTCAAGAATGGCGTCAAAGTACTGGTGTGGAAGTGTCAACATCAACAATTCGAAAAAGATTGCTACGAAGTGGTTTAAGGGGATGCAAAGCGAAAAAGAAACCAAAAGTATCAGAAAATCAAAAAAAGGCCAGGATTGCTTGGGCAAAAGAGCATTTGAACTGGACAATGAGGATTGGGATAAGGTCATATTTAGTGATGAGAGCACCTTTACTATCCAAAATCATGCTGGAAACAACTTTGTTCGAAGAAGGCCTCATGAAGCGTTTAGTCCTCAGCACATTTCGCCTACTATCAAGCATCCAACTAGTGTGATGATTTGGGGTTGCATGGCATCAAATGGCATTGGAAGATTGCACATCTGTGAGGGGATGATGAATGCCACCAAATATGCTGCTGTGTTGGAAACAAGATTGCTTGCCAGTGCCCGAAGTTTATTTCCGAGTGAATACTGGATATTTCAAGATGACAATGCTCCTTGCCATCAAGCAAAGTTAGTGAAAAGGTGGATGCAATCTCATGGGGTGGCCCAGATGAATTGGCCAACCCAATCACCAGATCTCAACCCTATTGAAAATTTATGGCACAGAATTAACGTAATCATTGCCAAAAATAAGCCATCCAACAAGAGAGAGCTGATTGAGAATATTATTCAAGCCTGGCATCACATTGTTACACCAGAAGAACTTCGCAGCCTTGTGCAGAGCATGCCGAGATGGTGCAGAGCAATGATTCAGAATAAAGGCTTTCCAACGAAGTACTAATAATGAAATGTCGCATAAACGGTCCTTTTCAGAGCCATCAAATGTTAAAAAGAGCCAAGAGAAGATTGTTTGTCGTTTTTAGTGGTTTAAAGTCTTCTCTCGGGCCTTTTTTTGTAGTTTAAAGTCTTTTATTATGGCAAATGCATAATAAAAATGTCCTTGAAAACTTAGTCAGTATGTAGGAACATTTTCATCACCTGTTTAATTTCGTCTCATTTTTTCAATAACCTATTGCACAAAAATAAAACTGTATCTACAAATTCCGCTTTAAATTTTGAGTTGATCGATATATAACATGTAGGGGTTGTGAGTAAAAATACACTTCCAAGACTTGGTGAAAATAAAATTGTCAAAAAAATTGCAATTGGTCTCATAATTTCGAACAGCACTGTAGTATACTGTGGCGCAGTTGCGCACAAAATTACGAAGTATTGCGCCAGCTTGGCGCAAAAAACGCAAATGAATTTATCTTTGCCTTTGGTCACAGTATAAATATCATATAGTAGGTTCACTCCAAGCAAAAACCAGTGTGACGTGTGTCCGCATTTTTTGAGAGCCAAGCAAACCTTTGGAGTCAAATTGACGTCATAATAGTGACATCGTTATCGGATTCGAATTATGCCAAATGATAGCAATTGTTCTGAAAGTTTATGATTTTTGTCTCCACTTGACGAAATTAAGTCCTTCCCCTTTTTTTCTGGCCCTAAATGTTGAAGGGCACCATTTTTTACAGCTGTCATACTCCTGACGTAACTTGACGTAGCTTTCGTTGTGCTTTGCGGATCGAAATAAATTTGGTACCATCAAATCCGTTTAAGCTCGGGCTTTGATTCGCTCCATTTGTTACGTCACTTGTGTATGACGTCACAAAGTTACAAGCGTAAATATAACGTAAAATTGGAACTTTTTGTTCTTTCGGTAACTTTAGTTATGGGGGGTTTTGTTCGCGTTTGACACCCAACAGTTTTGTTTCGCCCGAAACTTGTTCTGTATCGTCAACTAGCTTTCCTGCAATTTTCGTTTTAACTGCTGAAGGATTTACCAAAATATCGTTGGTTGTTTGCATGACATGGTCAAGCTTAACGATAAATAGAGCATTTAATAGCCTTTGTGCTTTAAGTGATACAACTTAACTGTTACGTCAATGCGTTTAAGTTGAAGCTGGCTGTTCCTAAATTTTCACCAATCTTCAGCCCCATTTGTTCTCAATTTTGTTGGAGAATAAAGTGACATAATTTTATTCTTGCTTACTTGAAAATTATATTATCTTTTTGGCTTTGAAAATTAGCGACTTCTTGTTAGACAAATCAACAATAGCAATATAGAAAGTTTTTTAAAAATCTGCTGATAGTTTACAAATGCGTTGTGCCAGCCTGTGTTCTTTACTATTATTTTTTTTATGCTGAAGCTGGAAGGTTAGTAATTTTTTTTCTTTTTAACTTTGAGCAAAAATTAGCTTCCTTTGGCAAAAATGAGCTTCGTGTCGCCACCCGAACCACCTTCGCACAGTTTTAGAACCATTTGGAAGAACTAAATTGCCTAATGTCGGAAGTCATTTAAAAGAATTAAATTAAGTTATTACGAAGTACAGTGGCTATGTCGCAACATCGTGTGTGAACAGGTTTTAGTGAATTTGGTATAGCCAGGTTGAAATTCATAGGTGGGCAAGTTAATGCAAAACGTTAGCTTCGTTAACCACTAGTCCGTTAACAAACTTCACACCTCCGTTAACGTTAATCCGTTATTTTCTGCTTTAATTAAAGGCGGTGAATCATCCAGCCAATTCCAGTGGTTTACAATAGTTAAAATTGAACTATATTTTTTGATATTTTTTGTTTTGATTTTGGAACTGCGGTTGCAAAGATATTCAACAAATACAAAAAGATGTCCCCCGAAAAAAGTTTTTGGAAACTCTGAGTTTTGTTCTTCCCGCCAAAACCACAGTAGGCCTAATGGTTTAGAGAACTGTGGTAGGCCTAATAGTTTAGAGATAGTTTATTTCTGAATAGTTTAGGCCCAATTAGGCCTAACTATCTCTAAACTATTCGGCCTAATAGTTTAGAGTTAGTTAGGCCTAATAGTTTAATAAGATTACAGTAGGCCTAATAGTTTAGAGAACTGTGGTTTTGGCGGGAAGAGTAAAACTCAGAGTTTCCAAAAACTTTTTTCGGGGGACATCTTTTTGTATTTCTTGAATATCTTTGCAAACGCAGCCCCAAAATTAAAACAAAAAATATCAAAAATTATTGTTCAATTTTAGCTATTGCAAACCACCGTAATTGGCTGGATGATTCACTGCCTTTAACGGAAGTTAATAAAGTCCGTTAATCCGTTAACATTTTGCGTGTAATTTACATTTCGTTTTATTCACTCGCTTCTAGAACACGTATTGACGCTGTTGAGCTGATTGCAAGAAAATATTTATTGGTATGGTGGTCTTTTTGTGTTTTGGAACTTACATTTTACAGTCTAATCTAATTTCAAGATCAAAACAAGTTCAAGTGCACAACGAAGCTGCAAGATATTAACGATAAAAACCTTAACGGAAGTTAACAGAACTTAACGGAAGCTACTTTAGTCCGTTAACAGCACTTAACGGAAGTTAATTTAGTCCGTTAACATGAAAAAACTTTTTAACGGATTAACAAGTTAATGAAAAAGTTAGCTTCGTTATTAACGGATTAACGATTAACAGACTTGTGCCCACCTATGTTGAAATTACGTTCTTCGAGAAAGAGATGCATTTTTGACTCCAAAGTTGGTTTTGATAGTATTCTTTCAATGTAACAGAACATGAGAACAACAGCAACTGGTAGACGCAACAACGAAATACAAGCGGTGGAATCTTCAAACTTGAGAAATAAAATAGTTTAAATTTTGGAGTTATTTCTATGCAGCTGAAATATACTATTTCGAACCAAAAAATGCTGCTTCGAACCAAAAGACATCAATCAAGTCGCTAACTAATGAAAATGACGTAACAGTTAAGTTGTATCACTTAAAGCACAAAGGCTATTAAATGCTCTATTTATCGTTAAGCTTGACCATGTCATGCAAACAACCAACGATATTTTGGTAAATCCTTCAGCAGTTAAAACGAAAATTGCAGGAAAGCTAGTTGACGATACAGAACAAGTTTCGGGCGAAACAAAACTGTTGGGTGTCAAACGCGAACAAAACCCCCCATAACTAAAGTTACCGAAAGAACAAAAAGTTTCAATTTTACGTTATATTTACGCTTGTAACTTTGTGACGTCATACACAAGTGACGTAACAAATGGAGCGAATCAAAGCCCGAGCTTAAACGGATTTGATGGTACCAAATTTATTTCGATCCGCAAAGCACAACGAAAGCTACGTCAAGTTACGTCAGGAGTATGACAGCTGTAAAAAATGGTGCCCTTCAACATTTAGGGCCAGAAAAAAAGGGGAAGGACTTAATTTCGTCAAGTGGAGACAAAAATCATAAACTTTCAGAACAATTGCTATCATTTGGCATAATTCGAATCCGATAACGATGTCACTATTATGACGTCAATTTGACTCCAAAGGTTTGCTTGGCTCTCAAAAAATGCGGACACACGTAACAATTGAGTGAACTGTTCTTTGGTCCTGCGGCCAGCACAAATATTCTTCAACAGTGTGCTGTAGCCTAATTCAATACAAGATGTCAATCCCTGGACAGTGAAGACCGTTTTGTTTTCTTTCTTTGCGAGGACATGAACTGTTAAGTTGCAAAGCGAGGATGAAGCGAGTAGGCTTATTTCAGATTTGTACTGTAGCTGCAAATTTTATTGGAAGTGGCTATTTTGCCTCTAGAGGCAAAATAGTGTTTTTCCGTCGTTTGGGTTAGGGCTAGGGTTGGGATTAGGGTTATAGGTTGGGTTAGGATTAGGCTTATTCAGGGCTATTTTGGCATTTGCGGCAAAATACCAATATCTATACCAATACCTATTTTACCAATACCTATACCTACTAATACCAATACCTATTTTGCGTCCAAATGGCAAAATAACATGGGGCTATTTTGCCTGCAGAGGCAAAATAGCCACTGCCAGTTTTATTTGTCTTTATCTCAGATCGGTGATCGCTTGATCAGTTGATGCAAACTGGCAACGAAATAAAAAGTTTTTGACTCTGGCTCCAGTTCATGGATCATGTTCAGTTGGCTGGCACATTATGATTAAATCTGGTGCAGTAGATTTGAATTTCAAACTTATCAGTTTCAGTTATGCCAATACCACAGTATCGGTAGGGTATTCCATAGTCATAGGCCTAC
This sequence comes from Trididemnum nubilum, assembly GCA_963965965.1. Taxonomy (NCBI): domain Eukaryota; kingdom Metazoa; phylum Chordata; class Ascidiacea; order Aplousobranchia; family Didemnidae; genus Trididemnum; species Trididemnum nubilum. The sequence goes on along the minus strand of OZ014470.1, from coordinate 4,085,241 downwards.
TGTTGCGGTAGGCTAATGCTGAATACGGTAATTTATGTAATAATTAGTGCAGTTCTCAGTAAATACAGACACGTGCAGTAGCCTACAGGCCTAGTAGTCAACACGTCTATTCGTCTGTGGTTTTATTTGACCTGTGACAAATATGGGTAATCTCACCAAATTTTTGGTAGGCTATTCAATATTCGTAGGCCTGTAGCCTATACTGTAGCCTGCAATTTTAGGTTGCTCACTGTACATTACTTAGTAATGGCTGAATCAGGAGATTCATGTGATGACTCAAAGTCCAAAAAACGAAGAGAACGAAAATACCATCAATTTACTCCTGAAAATGAAAGTGGTGATGAAGAAATCTATGTTGAAAAATTGGAGCAAACACCAAAAGCTCCAGGTCTCCAAAAAAAGTCAAAACCATCAAAACTGTTTAAGAAGCCTTCGTTCTCAAAAGGTATTGTAGTCAGTCTAAACAGTAAAAGTACAACATTTACCGGTATTAGTGTACACTCTACAGTCTGCAGGCAGTTGTACAGTAGGCTATCTCAACCATGTACCACTGATCATAAAGTTTAGATCAACATACTGTAGATTAAAAGTTAACACTTATTGTATCAGATAACTGGTAGGCCTACCAGTTTTATATACAGCACCGTATTTGACCAGTGATGAAGTAAACAGTTATTGTAGCACTATAGCCCTCTACCCCACCCCATTAACATGTCGACCAAAATGCAGAATAGGGAAAATACTGTGTTTTTAGCTCTTTTGAGACTGTTTTTTTTTGCCTTGAAATGACTAAAAGGAAGGTTTTATTTCACCGAAAATTTTTATGTATATAGTTGTTTATTAATTCTGACTCAAATCTAACCCAATCTCAAATGCTTACTCTAAAACTATTCCAAAATCGAACTTTAACCTAAACCGTAATCTTAACCCCTAAAAAACAAATAAAAAAGCGAGGATGAATATTTCTCGTTTTCGTTTTATTCTCTTCAACCAAAAATTTTTGGTAAAATAGTCACTACCTAGGTAACTAAAAAGAGATTTAAAGCATCTTTTGAAACAAATCAGGAGGGGCGGGTAATTTGTCAAAAATAAAACTCCCAAATCAATAAAAACTTTGAAAAACGGCAAAAATTTTGTCATCATATTTGATTGCTAAAGTAAAAATGCTGAAAATAGGTTTCATCAACGAATATATTGTAAACTCAGGAATAGGGGAGGGGGGCTATTCAGTCGTAGTTGATTACCAATCACATCTATCAAATATTTTTCCATTAGCCCTCCCAAATTATTTTTTTCTCTATAAAATATAGTAATGGATTACTCCATGAAAGTTTTATTGAACAAAAGTTTTTATGGTGTGAACAAAATAATCAAATTTTAACATTAGCCACCTCACACATAGCGGATTATGCAACCAGTTTAATCATGTTTGCACTGCCAATTTCTCTGTTACTCTTTAAAAGCATTAATTTTTATCAAAATAGCTCTATAATTGAGTTATTTTAGCAAAAAAAGCAAAATTTTCAAATGCTGGTGGCTCCGCCCCCAGTCTCCCATGCTTCCAGCGACTGGGGGCTTTGCCCAGCTTCCTTGCAAGTTTATGGCTATACGCCTGCCAACATGGTAGCTTTAGCTTATGAATAATTTCAGATTTATTTGATTGAAGTGGCCAATGTTATGTTATTTAACGCCCAAAAAGAGAATATATAAGAGAGCAAAGAGTGTGCGCTCATTTAATAATAATAATAATAATAATTGAGTGCTTAACACTGCTTAACATGTAGCCTACTGCATGCATTTAGTTAAAAACTGTTACAGACAGTTTCTCAAAGCAGTTGAAAAAACAATTAAAAAGATAATGCATCTACAAAAATCAAATCAAAATTTCAGCAATACAAAATTAAAAAAATTGACATCGACAATTCTCACTCAGTAGGTGTGGTAATGCAATCTCACAGGTGCAGGTAAAAATCAATTGTATAAAATCAAAAAAGTATAAAACTCAATGTTTCCTGGTAACACTGAAGTGTAAGACATACACTCCTTTTCCATAATATGGAGACACATCAATTATAAAACACTACCATTACTATCGATTCCATAGATACTTATCTGCTTAATACTGCAATAGTATGTCAATTAGCATTAGCCAATTTAAAATAATGTGTTTTAAGGTTGGATTTAAAAGCATTTCGAGATTCAATACTACATAATGTTAATGGAAGATTGTTTTAGCTTTCAGTCATTTTGGTAAAAATACTCTTTCGTGAATCAGCATTGTGATTGGAATTGTGTTCAAGCATATCTTCATCCCAACCAACACCAACCTTAAGATTAATAGTTGTAGTTGGTTGGTAGGTTTCAAATAAATCAGTTAAATAAGATGGTGAAATACGGTTCACAATGTCGAATGATATCAAACACAATTTGAACATTATGCGATAATTGACTGACAAGAAATGTAACTGTTTTAAGTAGGGTGTAATGTGTTCTTGTCACTTTAACCTAAATGCAAAACGTACAGCACAGTTTTGATTTTTTTGAAGTGGTTTTAAATCTTTGGCAGTTGCACATGCTAGGTCTGCATTGCAGTAATCCAAGGTATTAAGTATAAGATTTGGTATTAGCATTACTTTCATTTTCAATGGTATACAATTTTTGATATGTCACAGATTACATAAGTGACTATTACACACTTGTGCCTTTTGTGAGATGAATTTCTCAAATGAAAGACTACTTATAAAAATAACACGCAACACTTCAGCAGACTCTTTTATCTCAATCGAACAGTCACCAAATTTAGCATTTAAACTAGATTTGGGTAATGAAGATGTAGGAGATTTAAAAATTATTAGATTGGACTTATTATGATTAACCTTCAAAAAGTTTTTGTTCATCCAGTAATTTACTTCAGATAAACATGATTCAATTTGCAGTTTAGTAGTAGTAGCTGAGTTCGTTGTGAAAGAAGTATATAATTGAGTGTCATCTGCATACATTTGAACAGACATTTTATGTTTAACTGCTATGGTTTCAATTTCTTCTGTGTTCAGAGTATATAGCATTTGCCCAAGTAAAGACCCTTGAGGAACACCAAACTTAAGTTTATTGTCCTCACTGCTTGCATCATTAACATATACAGAATACGACCGATTGTTCAAATATGACTGTATCCATTTTTTTATTTTTTATATTACAGTGGATCTAACGTTAAGGTTTGGGTTAGGATTTATTAACGTTAGAGTTAGAGCTAGGATTACAGTTTGGGTTATGTTAAGAATTGGAGTTGGGGCTAGGATAGCAATATTCTTAGTCTTATGTAACGTAACAGCAGCCTCAGCCTTCTTTAACAACTGTGACCCTTGAAATTTATTGTAGGGATTTATATTTGTCTGATGACTCTTGATTAATAAATCAATTTTGGAAAAATATTAACTGTTATAGAGCAAAAGTTTATAACCAAAATTGCAGTAATTTTGAAGTATTTTTTGTTGATTTCGAAAGTTACATAGCAGATTTTCAACTTAAAGTTTTCACTACTGTGAGGTAGCACTACTTCACAGTTGTAAAAAAATTTGATTTATTAAATTAGATACATATTTTTGGTTGATACATGTAAATTTTGGTTTGTTTAAAAACTGAATTTAGCCCTGATAAACAGAGTGTAATGTACAGCACTCTAGCAGATTATCATATTTGTTATGTAAGTATAAGCAGTTGCATTTTTTTATTTGTGACATAGGTCTGTTAAAGTATTCAATGTTAACTTGTTTAATTTTAATGTTGATGATTGTAACAAAACAATGCATTATTATTCTAATATTTTTTGTGATAAAAAATAATTTAAGTTTTGCATGAAAGTTAGATCTGAGATGTGGCTAATTTGTCCTCCTTAGCTTTTGTTGATTGTTTGTAAATGTGCTGATTGCTGATAAAACTATTTGATGAGTTGCTGTTGATTCAAGTTTGCGACAACAGAAGACGTACATGTTATCACCTTTAGAAATAGTAATTAATGCAATTATTGTTATATGAAATGCATCAATCTTTTGGTCAAGTTGTTTACATAGTTTAACTTTTGCTTTTATTTTCATTTTGCTGCAAAATAGGGATGTACCGATTCCAAAATTTTTGCCAATGCCAATTCAATTTTTTGATTAAATGCTACATATGCTGGATTAAGTTATTTTAGGCATAGTCGCATGTAGATTAGAAACAACACTTTGCAAACAACAAGCTGGTGTTAACACAGATTGCCATTCGCTGCATTCAAAAGCATGACATCTGTTTTGTACTCAAAACTTTGTTTGTGCTATAAGCTTCTGAGCAAAACAATAAGCAATCAATGTGCCTGCAAAGCCATAGAACCTGCTTTGTTTCCTTTCTCTCATGGTTGGGTCAACCAAAGGGACTGTGTGAAGCCTCCATTGTATGTGGTGGGCAGGTGGGCTGGTGGAAACTTGTCTTGAACACCAAAAGGTCTCTTTGCTCTCTCCTGGCAAAGTAGACTTGGGATTAAAATGTTATAATAACTACAATTTGTATTATTTACTTCATTATTGTATTATTTGTATTAGTTATAATAACTACAAGTTGTGTTATGCTTAGCATGTGTAAGTGGTTTCTTAAAAAAAAAATTAGAAAATTGTAAGTGCTTTCATAAAAAGAAAATTAGAAAATTGTTTCTGGCTATTAAAGAAATGCCAATATAAAAGAATTTAATCACGAAAAATTAGCAAAGTTGTTATGTCTGAAAAATCGATAAGTATTTGCCAAATTTTATCAATGCCAATTCTGATGCTAATTAATAAATTGCTCATCCCTCCTGCAAAAGTTAAATAGCTTAGTGACACTTGGTCAAAGCGGGTTAAAAATTGAAATCAACAAAACTTAAGTTTTCAGTTATTTTTTTTCTCATCTTGATTTCAGACTATTTGGAATATGAGATTTTCAGTCACCCCTTAATGATTCTAACAGTGAAACAGCTTGTTTGTGTGTTTTATTTGTTCTTTTCCAAAACCTTGCTGATTATTCAAAGGCAAGCAAAAGATAGCAATACTTGATATATACCGGTGCTGCAAGTTGCAGTTGAGTGAATGGTTCACTGGTTATATAGTCTATTTATTGTTTTAAGTGAGTGAATACTGAATAAAGTGTTTCATTATTGGTAGTGTTGCTGTGAGGTGCAAATAGATTTGTTGTTGTTGAACGCATTTAGTTTGAGAAAACATCCACTTAAGCTTAAGTTATTTCCTTCAAAGAAGTTTATTATTAGGGTTTCGAAATTCAAATAATGCCAAAAAGCAAAAATTTTGATCAAATATTATACAGTATATATTTCATGATAAACTTATGATGCAAAGTGTATTAAATTAGCACTGGTAATTGCCCAATAAGCAATTTAAAAGTCTTTTCATGCCTTTGTGACCTCTTCAAATTGAAGTTGTTGTGGCCCTCACTAAGTTTAGTTGTAATTAATTCATATAGCATAACATAATTTATTCTGCTGCTCAATTTTAAACAAGTGACTCTGAAATAAATAAATAAATATCACATTTGAGTGTAACGACAAGGTGGATGCAAAAGGACTGACTGGGAAGTGGGAAGTCATCTGGTCAAGCATCCAATTTGTTAGTTACACTGCAATGACTAAACAATATAGTGCAAAGTGGTTAGAGACCCCCCAAGAAAATACAAGTACAAAACAAACGACTGAAAAAATCAAGCACAAAAATAAAACAAAAAAAGAGCAATGAACAACTTGTATGAGCAACAAGTTAAGCTTGCATAATTATACTGTGGGGTTAAAGCGATACTCATGACCTTAAATTTGCTGTTAAAAAATTTTTATAATCTTCTAAAAAATTTTAAAACAAATATTGTTTTATCTAAACTGAGTTCCAAATTTTAGCAACCGTATATTTAATAGATCTTTGAATTTTTTGTGTTTTGAAAAATGGGATGTTAGTTGGTTATTGCAAGAGGCTTGTGTGCTTTTGAAATGTAGCATTTTAGTCAGAGTGAAGGTATTCGAAGGTATGGTAATTCGAAGAACTTGACAGCAACTTGAACTTATTGTGTTGGTAAACTAATTTAGCAATTTCGTAATTTAAAAGTGAAAGCATTGGTAATACTGTATATATATATTATCATAGACGTCGATTTTTTCTTGATTACGCAAATTTCGAGGGCGTGAAATGTTTTTCCGAAGTTGGGTTAAACGTAATAATTCTATTTCAGTTCGGAATTTTGCCTCCAAATTCAGGTAAAGACCAAACAAAGGTTTTCGCCGCATTCTGGTTCTATCTCAGTCCTGAATTTCGGATTTCTTGTTGCCAAGTAGATATTACTTGCCAAAAAACCAAGGGGGCCAGACAAATTTTGCCTTCAGTGTCGGACCTGGATAGGCACCGCCCTGCGGTACCCCCAAAATCGATGCCTCTGTATATTACTGTTTACATGAGGTGATGAAAGTTGAAATTGTTTTCAGCTGAGATAGATATTGAAGAATCCTTGTGTGAAGTATTGGTACCAGTACAGAACTGCTGAGATCTCTTAGGATTTTGACAATTTGTTTATTTTTTCTGTGGTACGCTTTGTATATTTTGAACTGAAAGTACCATTATATGAAAAAATTTTGCTCAAATCTTCAAATGAAATTTTTATTGGTCAATGTTATTGATTTCAGGATAGCAAATTGAAATCGATACCAGTTGGATACTTTGCTTTTATACTGCTTGTACTTATTTGACGGCATATAGGATGCACAGGCATGTGCAACGCAGCCCATTGCAGCAGATCAGATTCAGGAAAAAAAGTTGTTAGTGTATTTAAGCATATATTGTTGAAAATAGTCTAGCAAAACATACACAAGCAGAAACATAGCTGTACAAAAGCAATTTGCAGTACAGACAAGGATCCATGGAGTTTAGGGTATGGAGAAGTACAAAGTGTAAGCTGGGTTAGTGAGCGTCAGAGAGAAGATTAGCCTAAGCCTACGGAAGGTCTCGAACTTTACCTACGCCATGTAAGACGTAGGGCAATTTTTTGAGCCAAAATTTTGAAAAAAGTGCTACCTACATGCTGTCAAATACAGTACCGGTATGTAAGCAAAGAATTTGCAAAACAGTTGATACCTTAAATTTTTAGGAAAGCATGGAAAGCGAGCTAAACACTCTGTTTCTGATGTCATGTCTTCTCCTAATGAAGAGTCTGTAGATGCATCTTCAAAAGCAAAAGAAATGAAGAAAAAATCAGCAAGTTTACCTCGAGACCTCAAAGTTTCTTTCAGGTTGTCCCAAATGTTTCTGCTTTAGAAGCAAATATTCCAAAGCAAAGTGCTCATTTGTAAAACTGGCTATTTTTTCTTGTATTTTGCAAAAAATGCAACTGTGGTTTTCTCAAACTAATAGTGCCTAAAGCTGTAAAAATACATAAGCATTTTCCCTAAATTTCGCAACAATCTGGTTTCCAGTTCTCAAATACTCGGCTTCTAAAGCTGTGTTTATCATTATTGCCAACAATTATTTGCTCTTGATCCAACAAATTGCTGATTTGCTGACAAAAACTGACTTAGTAGGAACACTGCTTTGATGCTAATTCTAGTCCCCATTTAATTACAGTGCTTCACTTGCTTTGTGTGTAATAAAAAAAAAGTACGGTCGTTCCTTAATGATCAGCATTCCACATTAAATTAAGTTTTGTCTTGTGACTCAAAAATTGTTGCATTGCATTTGCTCTGGAATTTAATTCTGACTGGAGGTACAAATCAAATTCTCAAGCAGCTTTCCCACTTTAATATGCTTTGATTTTGAAACTGTTCTCGAATATATTAAATTGAGGCTCAACTTAGAAAACCTGAAAAATAGAGTAATGTTTTCTTTGTAATTTTGTATTGCGTTGCATTTCATGCCATCTTATATGTTTTTTTGATGTTATTTCCTTACTAATTGCTCTATAAACAGCTCTATAAATCTAATATCTCTATAATTTCTTACTAATCTGTACCTATGCAGACCAGCCAGTTGGTCAAGCGGTGATGCGTTCGTCTCTGGAGCAAGAGGTCTGAGGTTTACATCTCGGGCCGGTTAAATCAGACACAGTGTTGCCAATTACTCGCCACTGCTGCAACATTTCATCGAATATAGCTGTGTTACCCAAGCGCAATGACGAGTAGATGGGCCCTGCAAACTCGTTACTCAGTTCGGCATAATACAGCAAGTATAATGAAAGATTTGTTTTGATTTGTGCGTATGCAGCCTGCATGATGCATTTGTAATGATTTTAGATGTAATGTAATGTTGCTGTTATTTTAAGAGAAAAAAAAGAGAAATCAAAAACGAAAAAAAGAGTTTCAGCTATCACAACCTCTGTGGAAGAGACTTCTCAAGAATGTGAAGAAACTCAATGTAAGATATTTAATTATTAGGCTTATCCTTGCAACAGCTTTGTTAGCTCTTTCCAATATTGTCACGTATGAACAATGCAGCCTATGAAGTATTTTTAATTTTTTAAGCCTTGTGAAAACAGATTGTATTTTGCAGCATAGGCGTCGATTTTTTGTTGATTGCGCAAATTCCGAGGGGGCAAAATGTTTTTGAAAAGTTAAGTTAAACTTAATAATTCTAAGAATAAAAAGTACAGCCAAAATGCAGGAATTCATTTTAATAACTGACGTTTCGCTAAACACTTATAGCATCTTCAGAGCTAAAAAGACACTAAACATTATTCTTAGTTACTAACTGTTACTTTAAAATTAAAATTAAGTTAGTGAAACCGTACTGAATTACTGTAATAAGCCGGAAACATAAGCGAAAATACGAGAAATCACTGTTGGAAAACTTATCAGCATAACGCGGCACAAGCAACTAACTGTGACACAACGATCGCTTTCCATTACAATTAGAGCGAGACAAGACATCAGATATTATGATGGTAGGCGATGCAGTTGCGCACCGCCAAACTCGTAGTGTCATGCGAGTGCAGAGAACTACAAAGCAGTTTAATTAAATTGTCCAGTCAAACTAAGTGTTGAATAAAAACAGCGGGTGAGAAGTTTCATCGATATTTAGCTGGGGTTGTAATTTTTGAATGAAAAGAGTTTCTTTGATTTTGAGCTTGCGCCAATTGTTGTCACGTGCTAGGATTTTTGGTTGATTGAAGTCAATTAGGTGAGAGGAATTTTCTAGTAGATGTTTGCTGATGTCACTTTTATAGGAATTAGATGGTTTGTGTTCGTTGAGACGGAATTTAAGATTTCTTTTAGTTTGGCCAATGTACGATTTTCCGCAAGTACATGATAACTGATAGACTGCTCCGATGATATGCAATAATGATTGTTGGTCTTTATATTGGAATTTTTGTCCAATTGTTGTAGTTGAATGAGTCATGATAAACTTGAAGCGTTTTGTTTTGTAGATAAATTATCGAATTTCTTTTTGAATTTGATTGGACACATTTCCTATATACGGAAGTCGAAAGAAGACGCATTTTGCTTGTTCTTTTGTTCTGGTGGTAGTCTCCACAACTTTTTCTTTCTCCCGGAGGAATTTTCGTGTTTGAATTTCAATGAGTCGTTTTGGATAGCCGTTTTTTCCGAGCAATGTGGATATGAAGTCAAATTCTTTTTGCATCAATGGCCGGTTTGAGCAAATTTTGAATGCTTTGTCTAACAAACATTTGATCAGGTTTAGTTTATACCTGTAAGGCACGAAACTCAGCCAATTAATATAAAGTCCAGTGTGTGTGGGTTTGCGATAAACTGACAGTTGCAGGTTGTTATTGGTTCCTTTTTCAACAAGAACATCCAAAAACGGCAATTGATTTTCGATTTCATATTCTGCAGTGAATTGAATTTGTGGATGAATTTGATTTAGCTTGTTGAAAAAACTTACAATTTCAGATTTTTCCGAAAAAATGGCGAAACAGTCATCAACGTAGCGGAAGAATGTTTTTGGTTGGCATTTGAACTCCGATGTTTGGCTAATTAACCAATTCATACACACACCTGCCATGAGAGGAGTAAGGGGGATTCCCATGGCAATTCCATCGATTTGTTCAAAGTAACTATCATTAAATTGTAAAACTGTCTTTTTGGTTACCCAATTCAGCAGTTTTTTGAATTGTGTCTTTTTCATCCCATAAAATTTGTCTATGTGATTTTCGTCATAGATTTTTTCTAGGATGAGGTTGATTACGAATTCTATAGGAATATTAGTGAACAAACTTTTCACATCAAATGAAGCCAACTGGTCAGATTGATTGATGGATAATTTGGAAATTTCATTGACAAATTGAATGCCGTCTTTGAGATTAGCTGGGTGGTCTCGAAGTGGTATTAAAATTTCGTTGAGCCAACTTGAACATTCGTAGGTATAACTTCCTGTAGCCGCGAGGATCGGTCGACAGGGAGTATCCAGTTTGTGAACTTTTGGCAGTCCGTATGAGGTTGGAGTTGTTGCTGCAGAAGGTCTGATTCTGGTATAGACTGCTTCGTCAAGGCTCTTTTTTCTTTTCAGATTGTACAAAAAACGTTGGAATTTGACCAGGTCATCCAAATTGCTATCTTTACTGACCTTTTTAAATTTGCTTTTGTCCAATAAAATATTGTTCATTTTTCTAATATAATCATTACGATCTAACACTACGACCGAATTACCCTTGTCCGCTTTGCATATTATTATCGATTTGTCTTTGCTCAGTTTTTCCAGTGTCTCATTTTCATCCTGTGTTAAACCAGCTTCATTGCGTTTTCGTTCGTAATAAAAGGAGGACTTGTACTTATGGTACAGAGTCATTAACTTCGATTTGAATTCAATTCTTTCATCGTTATTTAGGCTCGGTCTTACTTGTTGATAAAGGTCTTCGAATTCTGTTTGAATACCGATGTAGTTAAATTTGGAAGGAAAAATGCCAAATTTTAGTCCCCTGTTGAGAAGTTTATATTCCGTTTCAGAGAGATTTCGTTTGACAAGTTTCTCACATTTCCGGTATTTTTGTTGCTATTGGCGTTATTATCAGTAGTTTGATCTAAACTTAGTCCCAAATTACGCAATTTTCTGTGGTGAATGGTTTTCGTTGTTTTTAGGCATTCTTGAGTTTGAATTTGCATGAATTTTGTTGCATACGCGCGAGCAATTAGTCCAATGCGTTGAAATAAGAACCCTTGCAATTTTTTTTTTTTGAATTTGATTATTTTCTTCCGGTGTTCACGAATTTCGGACAATATTAGCTGTTTCTGTAAATTGCCGTTTTTGGATGTTCTTATTGAAAAAGGAACCAATAACAACCTGCAACTGTCAGTTTATCGCAAACCCACACACACTGGACTTTATATTAATTGGCTGAGTTTCGTGCCTTACAGGTATAAACTAAACCTGATCAAATGTTTGTTAGACAAAGCATTCAAAATTTGCTCAAACCGGCCATTGATGCAAAAAGAATTTGACTTCATATCCACATTGCTCGGAAAAAACGGCTATCCAAAACGACTCATTGAAATTCAAACACGAAAATTCCTCCGGGAGAAAGAAAAAGTTGTGGAGACTACCACCAGAACAAAAGAACAAGCAAAATGCGTCTTCTTTCGACTTCCGTATATAGGAAATGTGTCCAATCAAATTCAAAAAGAAATTCGATAATTTATCTACAAAACAAAACGCTTCAAGTTTATCATGACTCATTCAACTACAACAATTGGACAAAAATTCCAATATAAAGACCAACAATCATTATTGCATATCATCGGAGCAGTCTATCAGTTATCATGTACTTGCGGAAAATCGTACATTGGCCAAACTAAAAGAAATCTTAAATTCCGTCTCAACGAACACAAACCATCTAATTCCTATAAAAGTGACATCAGCAAACATCTACTAGAAAATTCCTCTCACCTAATTGACTTCAATCAACCAAAAATCCTAGCACGTGACAACAATTGGCGCAAGCTCAAAATCAAAGAAACTCTTTTCATTCAAAAATTACAACCCCAGCTAAATATCGATGAAACTTCTCACCCGCTGTTTTTATTCAACACTTAGTTTGACTGGACAATTTAATTAAACTGCTTTGTAGTTCTCTGCACTCGCATGACACTACGAGTTTGGCGGTGCGCAACTGCATCGCCTACCATCATAATATCTGATGTCTTGTCTCGCTCTAATTGTAATGGAAAGCGATCGTTGTGTCACAGTTAGTTGCTTGTGCCGCGTTATGCTGATAAGTTTTCCAACAGTGATTTCTCGTATTTTCGCTTATGTTTCCGGCTTATTACAGTAATTCAGTACGGTTTCACTAACTTAATTTTAATTTTAAAGTAACAGTTAGTAACTAAGAATAATGTTTAGTGTCTTTTTAGCTCTGAAGATGCTATAAGTGTTTAGCGAAACGTCAGTTATTAAAATGAATTCCTGCATTTTGGCTGTACTTTTTATTCTTAGAATCGTTAAGCGTTCCCTCCTGTTTGCTCCTTAATAATTCTATTTCAGTACGGAATTTTGTCCCCAAATTCAGGTGAAGACCGAAAAAAGGTCTTCACTGCATTCTGGATCTATCTCAGTCCAGAATTTCGGATTTCTTGTTGCCAAGTGGGTATTACACGTAGGGGGCCAGACATATTTCACCCCCTTCGGTGTCAGACCTGAGGGAGCGCCAGCCTCCCCATGATCGACGCCTCTGTATTTTGGTAACATTAATTTAATGATCTAATCAATCGTTCTAACGTTAAAATCAGCTCAGCACTAAATACCAGACCAAAATTTTAATTTCTATTTCAGTTATAAGTGGAGCGTATAAAGGTAGTTAATCTAGTGCTACTGTTACTGTGATATCCGTTGCAATACGGAATGTCATCTGAATCTGCTGTTAAAATATAATGGCCAATTTTATTATTGGTAAATTAGCATATTATTATGCAATATGCATAGTGACCTGTCATACTAAAAACCAGTTTGCAATTCTGTCTGTTGCCTTCTCTTTGAAGCATCTGCTCTTTCTGCTGAGATATAATGTTGACTCCTTAATGCTTTAACTTGATAGCTACTGATTACAGTTTAAAAATAAAGCTAATGTAATGTTTTAGATGTTCCTGTATTTGGCAGACCTCTTGCAGAGGCTTCAGATCGGACTTGTTATTACGATGGAGTCCCTCTTCCTGCCGCTGTGCGAGAATGCATTGATTTTATTGAAGAGCATGGACTGACATCGGAAGGAATTTATAGAATATCCGGAATCAAATCAAAGATGGATGAAATTATAAAACTATACAATAGGTTTGTGGTTACTTTGGACCTGTTTGTATTTTTAGTTTCTTTTTTTATAATCTTATTCGAGTTTGTGTCAAATATTGATTCGTTTTTTATATTTTTAGCCATCGCAATGACAATATACGCAACAACACATAGAGTCATTGACATCATGCATACATTACGAGTATACTTCCAACAGTGCTAAGCTATCTAAACAAGTATTTACGCAGACTGTTAGTTGCTAGATGATTGTTTTGGTAAATACAGTACATTTAAAGACAACATTAATACACTTTGTTTTATTGCACGTGAGGTTAAGCTGCTACTTTAGCTTTGCATCACTGCTCTTAACTATTAGTAACGATACGTCATAATCATAAAGATATGTGGTAGTCAGTCAAAACTTTGTCAAATGATATATATTAGTGCTGATAAATGCTAGTGCAGATCAGGGGCGCACCCAGAAATTTTTAAAGGGGGGGGGATTGAATTTTTCAAAAAGCAACCAGTACCCAATTTTAGTAAATTTAGTTATATAGTCAAACAGGGTTTCGCGGTAATAGTTGCATCGTTACAACACTTGCTTATTCAAAAACCTTGTAATAGCGATTTTGGAAGTTGTTGGTTGTAAAGATTGCGTGCAAGATAACAATTTACCCCTATGAGGGCCTGGGGGCGAAGTCTACAGGCGCTGGGAAATTCTTGGAATTTTTCAGAAAAAAAAGTAGCCATTTTAACGCCATTTAGATGACGTTTTGGACGTTTTTAGAGCATTTAGAAAAAGCTAAATTACTAAGATGGGGGCCTGGGGGCGAAGCCCCCACCCCCTGAGCAATTCTTGCAATTTTTCAGAAAAAAATAGCCATTTGGATGACGTTTTACACATTTTTAGAGCGAAGCCCCCAGTTCCTGGGCTATGCTTGCAATTTTTCAGAAAAACAAATGCCATTTCAACGCCGTTTGGATGAGGTTTTGAACGTTTTTAGAGCAATTAGAAAAACCTAAATTACTAAGATTTGGAAGAGTTTGAAAGAAATTAGTTTGCTCAATCCATTCAGCCCCCGCACGCTTACTGGTCAAGTTCAAAATAGGTTTTAATGTAAAAGATAGCAAATTTGGCTTAAATTTTTAAATCAATACGTTTTTAAATTCAAAAAGCTTGTTGGTGGCACAGAATTTCAAAATAGCTTTCACAAGCGTTCGAGCTATAATTTCCACTCTTTGAGTAATGGGTAGTTTGAAAAAAGCTGTTTTAGATTGCACGTTTTCATCCAGCTCTCTTCATGAATCTACGCTGTAATGAAGAAAAACTAAAATGCGATGGTATATATAGAGGTCAATTACTCAGAAATAGACAATGGGTTGTTATTATAACGTATGATGCCGCAAAATCACCTAAAATACTATAACGTTAATGCAAAAATATAGAAAAAATTATTTGGAAATGATAGCTCTGACACTATTAAAAGCTGCTTTTAAATTCCTGAATACATTTGCAGAATAAAAATCTCGACGTTTGAATGTAATTTTTTTGTGTTTTTCATCTTCAAACAGCAGATTTGTGTGCTTTTTTTTTTTTTTTGCAAAAGTGCATTTGGCTTGGTAGGTTTTTTTCACACTAAAACAAGTTTTTTCTCTAAATGGCGTCTGTCTCGTTTAGTGGCGATCTCTGTTCTGCTCAGAAGTATATGATTGGGCGTAATATTATCCATTATTCGGTGGATTTATTGGTCTTGTAGTTGAAACACTGTAGAAGCAATATTGTAGTTGAAATGCAAAAATCTCAATTGCTTGGTAAATATCTTGCAGTATCAAATTGCACCCCTAAACCAACATTTTATGTTGCAGGATCAAATTACAACCCTAAAACAACATTTTAAGTGATTAACAACAACTTAAGAGATTATTTAGTGAAAAGTAAATACGGCAAAATGTTACAAACTGCGTTATATCAACAAAATTATGTTTTTTGAGTTCCAAAAAGGGGGGCGGTTCGACCCCCGAAACCCCCCCTCCTGGGTGCGCCACTGGTGCAAATATCCTGCAATTGCAACTTAATGTTATGTATTTTGTTCAGAGAAGAAGAAATCAATTTGTCAGCGTATGATCCTCACACAGTGGCGGGGGTTTTAAAAAGTTATCTTCGAGAACTTCCCGAGCATCTTCTAACCAGCAGCCTGGCGCCCGAGTTTGAAGAAGCTGCAGCCAGGCATGGTAGAAGTGAAAAGATTAAGGTATTGCTAAACGCTAAAAAGCGCGATCTGGTAACGTAAAGTTTTATGTTTGTGTTTTAGTGTAAGACTGAACTGTAATATGTAATACATTGAAAAAGCAAAAGAAAGCAGTGCTAAATAGTGCTTAAAAATACCTACAATATCAACGTTTTTAAAGTTAAAAGAAGTGGAGTCATTACATTTTTTTCATGCAAAAATGCATTTTCGTTCTACTTTTTGATTGTATTACTGCATAGCACGAGTTTTTGAAAAGGTACCATAAATGTTGACTTATTAACTGCCAGACGCAAATAGTAATTTGCAATCCTTTACAACGCATATTTTAGTCACATTATATACGACAATTTAATTTTTTTTCACTTGTTATGATCCGTTTAATTTAATTGAACCCGTTTAACGCAAGCAATGGCAATTGAGCGATAGAACGTAAATTGTAATAACTTCACTTAGTGTGTGTAAATCAGTGAATTGTAGTTTCGCCACACTGTTTCGCATCTTTTTAAAGTGAACTTTCAGTTTCATCACGTTAATCATATTTTTCCAAAAAATCAAATTAATTGGATTTGCTTTTGATTTTTAAGTTCTTCTCATTTTTTTTTTGATTAATGATATATCAAACAACGCTGCTTCCATTGTTTTTCTAGCAGAAATAAGATTGATGGATTCAATGAGTGCCGCGAGAATTGAACCCTGGCTCACAGATTGCCAACACCACGCTCTACTGATAAACTACAGAGACCCCATAATTGGTCCTGCGTGAATCCCGTATTTAAGCGAGAAAAATAAATAAGTTGTTAAATAGGGTAGATTACGAAATCCAAGGTACTCTGGTAATTACAACGTGTACCTTATGAATGTTTCAGGGTCGGATGCACCATCGTGGATGAACTTTGATCCGAGTTTTAATTTTTCATCTTCTAAACTGATGAACTTACCAGATTGAAACTAACTGAATTTGCAACTTCAGTGACGTGTTTTTGATTTACTTTATAATTCTAGCAATTTCCCCATCCATTTGTTTATATTTTTTCCCAAAGTTTTTTTGATTTTTGGGAGCAAAGTTAATCCACGTTGGCGCATACAACCCTCAGCATGCATTCTCTTTGCAACGATCTGAATATATTTGGTTCAAAAATAATTTGCTGCTTTGCATTCTATTCTCAAAATTTTCCACAAAAATATCAAAAAGTGAGCATCCAGCGTTTCCGCATCTTAATTTATTGTCGGTTTTTTTTCTACAAAGTATTTATTTGCAGGGCATCCGTGAGCTCTTGGAGAAGCTGCCCAGTTGCAACAAGACTCTAATTTCCTGGCTTATAACTCATTTTGACAACTTGATTAAGATGGAGCAGCAAAGCAAAATGACAATTCAAAATATATCCATTGTTTTGAGCCCAACTCTGCATATTAGTCATCGTCTCTTAAATACATTCTTCCTTAATACGTAAGTAAAAAACTATCCACGAGTAAATACTGACACAACAAGTTATGTTTTTCTGTTCAATAATCTTGAAAATGTATATTGAATGCATGAAGTGGAGGAGCTATTTTGCTTCTGGAAAACAAAAGAAAAAAACCATAGCAATAAACGTCCACCTGCCGGCCTGCCAACACCAACTCTATGTGGAAGACAGGTGGCAGTTTGACTCGAAAAACGCGATGTCCCTTCATTGCCTCCTGGCCAAGGCGACTTGGTAAATAAAAGTCTAATTACAAAAAAGTATTTAAATGTTTTCAGAAAAGAGATTTTCGGAGAAGTTGAACTGAAGCGAGTTGTGAAAGCAATGCGCTGGCAAAATTATGCTTCTACCCCGAACTTTCCTGCCGATCCCGAGAACGTAGTAAACGAGATTCGTCGTCAAGAGTTTCTTTTAAATCGTCTACATAACCAATTACAGGTGAAGCAAGGGATAGCTGTAGCGTATTTTTTGGCCAATGTAAACTTTAGTCTCTCAGCGTTGTCGGTTAAGTGTTTTAACTGCATCTGGTGTATGAGTTGCAAATGTGATTCCATTCACGTTATTCTCGATGTGATTTCAGGAAAAGAACGTTTTTGTGAGCGGTTTTTGCAATTTTTCCTAACATTTCCTTTTAATTTAGTTGTGGTTTTTCTCATTCATGTTGAGTGCATAGACGTTCTTCAGTTTTAACAGGACTTATCATATTATCTATCTCAGTTGATGTATTTGACTCGTTTCACTGCATTGTCAGAGCGGATGCAAAGATAAGAAGAAAGATGAACGTCTATGGGAGGTGCAGAGAATATTGACTCAATTAAAACGATTGGTAAGCCTTTCATATTGCAAATAAACGTCGTGTGTGTGATGGTGTTGACATGCGCTCAAAGGGCAATGTAGTTATGCTTGGGAGTAAGTTGAAGAAAAACATGATTTAATTCGAAGAGAGATGAGAGTTGGCGTCATAGCAGTGCCACGGTTCAATTTCTAAACGAGCAGAATTCTCTCTCCCCAGCTGATGGTGCCAGTAATGTCACCAGACAGATGTAATCAATTGATCATATTTTGTTACGGTGCTGCTTCGTTTTGCGCAGCGGTAAAGAAGTCGATCGTTGATTCATAGTTCAGGGTTTGGACTTCTCCAGACGTTTTAGTTTTAGTTGATATCATTTTGTAGTATAAAAATGTTCGCTACTTTTTTGCGGTAAAATGGCATTTAGGAAGGATCTCTAGTGGATGTGAAGCTTCTCGTTTGGCTCTTGCTTTTCACTCTTTTAGGAAAGCCGGGATTATTTTATGTTCCGAATCGAAATACTTCTGCTTTTTCAGCTGGTTTTTACAGTAACACGCCTTTATTAAACATTTAGAACCGAAACTTTGAAAGACAAAAATGCCAGACGAAGATCAACAACCTTACTCTTGAAAGGAGAAAGCAGCAAGCTTCCACTCCCACAAACAAACCTGCTAAGACTCCGGTAAGGCAAGTCCTTGAAAATAGTCATCGGCAATAATTACTTTTATACTCGAATGCTAGATTTCTAGCTTGGCTTGGCAAAAGTAATACACTGCAGGGTCCGCACCACTTGCGTTGTAAGTGTCGATTGATTGAAGTCCTTTGAGGTTGCCGTTTAGTGCAAGTTTAGGCTTCTGCTCAAAATGGATTACATTGCGTTGCAACTTTTCGAATGCAACTGGAAATTTTAGTCTGGCTTTGGTAGTGTTTACTGGAAATTTTGATGTTTGTTCGATTGCTTTCGTAATTTGCCTTTTAAATGATGTTTTTGTTTAATTTGTTTAATTTCTTTAATGCGTATACTGTGCCTACTAAGTTTGGATGGATTTCCTGATGCTCTAAGTTTGTTTTTTGTTGGTGTTTTTCTTTTTTGCTTACTTTACTATGCACTGTTTAGTGTGTATCATAGCATAGAAAGTTTTTTTTTTGCCGTATATATTGCGACAGGTACAACTGCGCGAGTGAGATGCTGCCATGAAGTGAGAAAACAGCATTGTTCGTTGTGAAGATCATACAGCGACAAACTGACTATCTCCTGTTCTCGCATAAATTTAAAAGTTGACAAACTAATTTATCTAATTTTTCGCTGTGGACCAAGTTTTGCACGTAGCCCATTATCTATTTGACTACGTTTTTTTACAGCATAAGGATGGTAAGCCAGGTGATATAGAAGCCAAACCGAGCAAAGATGAAGAAGAGCAAGAGAATGTTGAACTTCCTCCTGAAGAGGATGACCCGGAGGTTCTCAAACTGCTTCTCGAACAGGAGCGCGAAGCTCTTGTGGAACAGGTGTCATACTTTAGTCATTGTAACTTTTTAATTAGTGTACCCAACTGAATATTTTATCTGCTCTCACTTTTGATGACCTTAATTTAATCACGGTATCCCATTGCCTGGATTCAAACAGACTTCTTGTGTAATCACTAATCAGATTTGCAATATGTCAAATCATTAAACCGCACACCGCTTGTAGATTTTTTTATTATTATTGTATGCGAGATACCGAGTGGCCATTCAGACGGGTGCCAATCCTACACAGTTCTAAGTAAGAATTAGAAGCGTACTCCACATAACGGTTTATCATCTCGCTACTTTTCTAACCAGTCTGTTCGTCCAACTGGCAAAAATTCGTTAACAGAACCCCAAGTGGTGCTAATATTTTGCTTTTTCTGTAATAGCTAATTGTTTTGTTGTTGTTTTTTTTTGACTGATTTTAATTAAAAGCAAAACCAAACAATACAAGGGGTGTCCGAAAAGTTGGTGTGCGGTAGACAATAAACCTTAAATGTGTTCGGTTTGGTGATACTCGTTAATTTTTCGGACACCCTGTGCATAATTTTCAATCTCCGATAATATTGAACTTAAGTATGTATTTTTTCTCGATCAGTGATTCTTTTTGAAAACAAGTCCAGAAAATAAACGAACTGCTCCTGTAGTTAAATACTAAATAGCCTATTTGACGCATAAAAATGACAACTATTAAAAGCTGCATTTTTGTCGGTAGGACATTTCATAGCCATAGAGGTTCATTCTTTTTCTTCGGACTTTTTCCCAATAGAATAAAATACTAAATTAAATGGCAGGGTGAAGGACGTGCCTACGTTGTTTTAATTTTATAGTTTTTATTCACTTTTTAGGAGGAATTGCTTGTCATGCAAAAAGAACTGACGGAGAAAATTGAGATGGAGAAGGAAGAAGTTGAAAGATTAAAAGAATACCTCAACGATTTACGCAAGTAAGCAAAGAGTTTGCTTCTGTATTGCACCAATTTTGAAAATGTTTGATGAGATTGTAGTTTAAGATTGCAAGTAACATGCTCAAATTGTACTTTATTAGGTGAGGAACATGTTAACAAAAATGCATGCAACATGATGACTTTGATCGAGTAGGTGAGCTACTGGAATTTCTTCCAAAATATAACACCTCAGCCAAGCTTAAGCGCGGTTATCTGTTTTTGCACCCCAAATTGAAGGCCGGTAGCCTTCTTGTCTAGGTTTGAATATAACGTAACGTTTCTGACGAGACGATTGGTCGTAATATTGTTTTTGAAAATATCGTCTCGGAAAGCAAAAATTTATCACAGAATGTGTTTCAGTCAAAATCAGCACCAAGACCAAGCCACTGAATCATCTGATGACATTCTGAGCAGCGGTGAAATGCTGGACGAGTGCAACGATGCTTCAAAGAACGGTGAGCTTAGTCTTACACTCGACTCTTAGCCAATTTCTTCGTTTCTACAAACGTGCTCTGAACACAATATCACAAACACTAACTGCTGGAGAATGTGCTTCCTGTTGCCATTCCACCAAGACTCGATTAAGCGTGGAGGTTCAATCTTCTTTACTGCGAAAGCGGGCTTTATGGAGTGTAAACTTGTAAAACGGTAGACTTTGGTTCCATTCTCGGTGGAGGTAAACCATAGAATAGAAAGATTGGTTCGTCTTTGTGCTTTACGTTCAATATTAAGGTACGGTGTGAAGTCTCCATCGTATGTGGGGGGCTGATGGTAGCTTGACTCGAAGATCACACGGTCTCTTCGCTGTATTTTGGCCAAGGCAACTCAGTAAATGAAGATGTAATTAGCAAATAGATTCTTTTAAAAAGAGTTTTTTACCTAAATATCCACCTTATTTAGCTCTTCCTCCTGTTGCGGAAAAGGATTCCGACTCCTCAAATTTGTCCGAGGATGAAACGGAGTTGCAGGAATTGTGCCGAATACGGGACGAACTCATGAAAGCAAACAACGACTTGGAAAGAAAAAATGAGGCCCTTAACCGCTCCATTCATGATGAACGCGAAGCCGTTGTTGAAGCACGAGTGCGTTTAAGACTTCTCATTTATAAGCAACAATCAGGCGAGAAGACTCTGTAACAATAACTTCAGCTTTTGCTAAACTATGGTTCTGTATTGGGGTGGTTTGCTTGTATTGTTAGAAAATATTCTTTACTTTTGATCTGTAAGTGTTTGTTTTTCGCGAATACCCGCTGTGCGTCTAACTGGTTTAAATTGCTACAGCAGTAGTTAAACAGGAAACGCCTCTTATAAGGCTAGTGATGATGTGCGGTTGCAGTTCGCCTCATTGTGCTACTAGCAGTTCTCAATCTATGTTCGAAGCTCGTCTATCGGGAAATTGTGGTTGGCATTAATTTAAAGGAAAGCGGCGGTAAAAAATATCAATTAGCTGGTTGAATAATTTCGTTCGTTGGTCTTGAATTTAGAACTTTGCCATTATACCGGTACATAACTAATTGATCATCCTTATCAGTATTTTGCTGCTATGTTATGTGTGTATTTTTTTGTTTCGGTGTGCTATAAACTTGAGCCGTTATATTAGGCGTTTTGAAGCTTAAAACCGTTTTTATCGAAATACACTGCCTCTTACGTCATCTTTATTCTATGTACCACACACAGTAAAGGTTTCACCAATTGCTGAACGTCAAGCAGGGAAGCTGAATGAATACCGAGTTTAGTCTTTAGCTTGATCACTGGGAATCGAACCACAGTCGACCGTTTCAGTAGCAAACGATCTATCTTTGGATTGTTCGGTTCGTCGCTCAAAGGAATTGGGTAGATAATCGTTTTATATCGACTCAACCTTTGAAAGATGGTGGTTGGCAGAATATTCACGTCTCGCTGAGAAACAGAATGTTGCATCATAATTGCAGTCCATATATTAATAAAAAATATGTATAAAATTGAGATTGGATTTGAATACCCTCAATTGCCAATATATGCTATGTGTGTGTGACTAAAAAAAACACGATGCGATTCACATTATCAACAGTATAAAAAGTTTGGTTTTTATCTCTCCCCCGCAAATTGTTGGTTTTTACCAAAAAAAGTAACAACTTTCAAGGTTGCTTGATGACTGTCAAAGCAGTACTTTGGATCTTCCAACATCTGCTTATGTAGGTTTTTCACAAGCACTTTAAGATAAATTTCGTCCATAGAAAATCAAATCTTGTACGAAGTGACAAGTATAGTACAGTTGATTGCATTTTAGGTCCATGTGTTTGATGCTTGCACTCGGCATAACTTACTAACTGCACATTGTTTATTGAAAATTAGACACGACACGTAGTTACGGTACGTACAACAAACAACCCCTTTATAAACTAGATAATACAAGACACATCCAATCTCTACAAAACTATCAAAATAGCTGCTACAACACAATTCAAGCACAAACCACAATTCGATCACAACAATCAGTAACATAAGTAACACCTTTAAAAATACGCAGTGGAAAGAGATTTAAAAATACGCATGATGAGACTGCTAGTTGTAAGCATGATAGAAGCTGAAAAAAACATTTCAACGGTGTTTACGAACTGAACATCAAAACAAACGTAGATTTTAAAAAAAGCTATAAATGCATGAAGCGTATTATTTCTACACCTGCACAGTGAACACACGCCCGGCCTTGAGCAGGTTGGCGCTATCAGACCCCTTTCAAGGGGGATGGAGCCGCGAAGACCCAACAATTAGTAAGGCCATACCTCAAAGTTTTGACCCGAGTTTTCGGAGACTGAAAGGCGTACATGCAGGACACTAAAAAACACAATTAAGATCCTGTAGTAAATGCTCACAGGTACTGCAAAACAGGTCTTCTTCCGATTGATCATGCATAGAAGAGCAAGAGGCTGTGATAATGACATTGAAGGCGATTTTACAGCGTTTAAAGCGAAATATGATCAATTCCTTCGGAGAAATTGGTGGAACTTGACGAGAGAAACTACAACACGCTGTATCGTCAAGTCACTTCAAGCATAAATGATAAGTTTAAGCACTTTTGATTTTAAACCAAGAGCAACGAACTGAAACAAAGTACAACGACAAAGCATTGAAACATGCGATCTTCAGCAAAAGTTAAGAAACCATGTAAGCCGAGTAAGGCAACATTAAAAGTACTGTTTAACGGTGACAGCGTTTGGAATTTTACCATGCAAGACTTCAAGCAAGGAAGCTATTTCAAAGAAAAACTTGCAGTTTTTGTGATTAGATATTTATTTATTCTCTTGTCCTATTTGTGGTTGCGTGTTTAATACTCAATTTTTACATTTGAAATAAACAATCTATAAACGGTATCTATGTTCTATCTATTCTGTTAATTACTGGATGATCCGCACACTTTTCATTGCATCGATATACAGAAAAACTTGCTTGGTATCGATGTAAAATTGCAAATACTAAGCTTTGTTGACTGAATGGCGGTATTTCCATCATAAAAGATAAAAAGGTTTACCTAGTAAAACATTTCGATCAAAAACTTTCAGCGGACATATCGGCACATTAATACTACAGATTAAAAACGTTACGAATATCATTTCCTCCATATGTTTTTTGTTTTCGGTCATTTGTCGATCACTGACCGATTTTTTTGCGCAATGACCGAAATATTTTTGGTCTGTTAGGTCATAATGACCAAAAACTTTTTCACCACAGCCAACACAGTAATCGCAGGTTCGTAACACTACAAGCGAATGTCTAAAAATAAAACTGGCTGTTGTTAGATCTTTTCTCGTAACAAGTATTGCTTTGAAGCACTTTTTTTCTTAACTTGCGAATGTCGGAACTGATTTGGTAGGCCTACGCGTTGAAAGAGCAAAAATAAAAAAATGTACGATTTTTATGGAAAAACTGTTAGTATTTCATCACACTTGTTAATGAATATAGCAGAACGATAACTGCAAAGTGATTTGTTACCAAAGGTAAAACGAAAAATAATATCCAACTGTAGATCAGTTGATAAAAATACTAGCGCTGAGTTTTATTCAGATCAGTTCACTCTATTTTGTTTTAAAAGTTAGAGCAAGATTGCATCTCAACTAACAGTAGTATGAGTGGTTCTAGTAAAAGAGAGCAACTAGAGCCCAAAAAGAAAACAAAATTTCGCAGTAAGCAGTCGAACTTGAATTCATTTGTAAATCACCAAGTAGAGGAGATGTCGTCAAAGCCAAATCTAGTTCGTCTAAAGTTTAACGCTACGCGGTACAACGCAAACAGCAGGGGTTCCAGCGCTTTTTCTTCACAGCCCAACATGCCAACAATTGAAGAAATATGGATTACTAAATTTTGAGACATATTTTGTGCAGAGTTGTTTTTTCTCGGTTTGTTTAAGTATAACGCTTTTTTTATGTCGTGATTTTGTCTTGCAAATTTTTACCCGCTTATAAGTTTTAGTTTGTTCTGATAATTAAAAAAAAATACGACCACAGGTAATGTTTTTTTAGTTGTTTTCGCATTAAAACGCACAACTTCGACTTTGCATCGTTAATTCCAGGCCCGGCGCCACGGGGGGGCATTCCGGGGCCGTGCCCCCCCAAGTGAAAATTGTGCCCCCCAAGCGAGGACTGTGCCCCAAAGAAATTAACAGGCTTGGGGCTTTTGGAGTGCAAATCGAGGCCTGAGACTCCCAAATTCGTGTTTACCGCCCGTAATTTCGTAATTTTTGTGGACTCACACCGGATTTTATAAAACTTTTTGGACAAAGACCTTTTTTTTTTGGTCTTCACTTAAGAATTCGTGAAAAATCGCAAGAATTTTGAGACAACCAGAATTTGTGGAAATTTTTGACCTGAAGACCTTTTTTTTTTGGTCTTTACTTTTTTCTGTTAATCCACACTGGAATAAATTTCTCGTGCCCCCGTGCCCCTCTCGAATTCACATAAATAAACTTCTCGTGCCCCCCAAAATTTATCTCTGCCCCCCCCCTTCAGTCACGCTAGCCTGGCGCCGGACCTGGTTTATTCTAAGTCTGTTTATAGGTTAGTTTTAGTTAAAAAGGATCATTCTCCGATCGTCAGATCAAAATAGCTCGTAACTACTTAGTGACTTTTGTAACATGATTATGCTATCTAACGCATTTTTTAAGCCTTTTTGCATTACTTCAGTGTCTGCATATATCATACACGTTGCACAGCGTAGCATCAATTTAGCTGAGAATGCTTGAAGTAATTTGACCTAAAATGCTTTGTTTTTGTTTTTTTGTTTTTTTTGCTGATTTCGTTTCATGTTCGTATTCTTTTAATAAAAACTCAATAAATCGAAATGTTGTACATTTTACTTTGATAAGAAAATGACCGAAAAATACTGTACTTCAAATGACTAAAAAATATCTGGTAAATCGGTCAAATGACCGAAACCAGATTTTGAAAAAAATAAAGAAGTTTCCTTCCAACAGTAAACCTAGATCTTGACTGTCAAATCTTTATATCTTCTTGGGTAAAAAACATTTTAATTTGGTAAAAATCATCTCGGTGTTGCTCCAAGTTTCGAACGAAAATCGAAAAAGTTCTTCAAATTAATTTTAAAATATTGGTCATATAAAACCATGAGTGAAGATATCATGAGCATCACAGCATATCTATTCATTAAAAATTGAGATGAAAGATGAAATGTGCAAAAATAGCAAGAATTTGCACTCACAGTGATGAACGTGCCCAAATTCTTGTGAAGTAAAATATGTTGTTTTTAAACCTAAGATGCAAGTACCATAGCAATCTAAATTTAAAATATACTGCATATACCATACAGTAATACGTCAAAAGAAAATAAATGAGTCACCCCATGAGTTAAATCATGTCGCTCATGATAGCCTATCCACAAAATAATTCACTGGCCAAATAAAACTTTGTGTATATTGCACTTTGTCATCAAAAATAATTGTTCAACATGAAATCCGTCTTAGTCACTGAAATCATCACCAGAAGATGAATTTTCAGAGTCTTCCCCATCACTACCGGCATCTGGCACCGGTGCATCAGGTGTGCTAAAAATAAAATACGAACAATTTAAATTTTCCTACACATTGACCTAGTGGATAGAACACCTGCTACCAAAACGGTATCCACAAGATCGATGCTTCGTCGGATCCAACCAGATTGAAATCTTCATTTACAGCCTTCCTGCTTGACGTTTTAAGATTAAAACGAACAATGTGGGAATGAATCCACAAACACGATTTGGAGACTAATATAGTCTTCGAAACAAAGTAATAGTTGTATCATGAAATTGATAAATTGCGAGTGCAATCCGGTGGCAACTTTGTTCAGGTGTAAAATTCAAAATGCTACTAAGACGTCTAAATCTTGACTTTTACTCCGTTTTCATATCTACGTTGGATTAGCTTTTTGATATTTTCAAACAAAAAAACTATATTTAATAAAATCCTGTCCTGTACACATCAAGCGCTTAGCCGTGAATGGGACATGAAACGGTGCATCGATCATTAATTTCGATCAATCACCAACTTTGTCTCTCTGTGAAAGTATGGGGTTCTCTGCTCGGACCGTGACTATTAGTCGCGGACGTTTAGGCGAAGGACGTTTATGCGCCGCCGATTATGCTCCGGGACTTTTAGGTGCCTGGACTTTTAGCCTCCGAGACTTTTAGGCACCAGATAAATTATCAGGTTTGTCAAAAATCTTTGTCAAAAAAGATTTTTGATAAAGGTTTGTCAAAAAACTTTTAGGCACCAGAGGTACAAAAATTTTTTTTCAAAAAAACTTTAAAAAAATTTTTTTTGATCAAAAATGTTTTTTCAAGAAAAAAAATTTTTTTCACAAAAACAAGTTTTTTTTCCAGAAAAAGTTTTTTTCCAAAAAAAGATTTTTTTCCAAAAAACATTCTTTTCTACAAAAAAACGTTTTTCTTTCCAAAAAAATTTTTTTTCAAATGACAGTCTTTTTTCAAATAAAAACTTTTTCCAACAAAAAGTTTTACTTTGATTAAAATGTTAATATTTTCGAAGCTTTTCATCTGATGTTTGTCAAAAAAAATCGTCAGAATAGAGAGCGCAGGAAAAGGAATGGCTATAGGAAAAAGCCGAGCAGTGATTGGCTGGAAAAGGATTGCTGAGAGATCTTCATTTGTGTACAACCTTCAAGCTGTACAAGAATTCTTTTTGTCAGCAGAGGGTAGGGTTAGAAGTTTTGATAAAAGTAGATAGATGAAAGCAGAGCGCAAAAAGTTTTACAAAAAATTGATTTCCTATTGCATTTTTTTCAATAACAAAAAATGTTTTCCACTACTTTCTTACAAAGTTTTTTTACCTAATCCAGACGCATGCGATCTCCAGCCAGCGGTCTCAAATTTCGCGGCGCACGGACACGAGTTGCTTGTGCAATATTGGCACACGCAGCAAGCCGTGTGACGCTTCATGGTTATTTTGAGTCTACCTCAACAGGGCAATACAGTACCAACTTTTTCAGAAACTAAGGATTCATCTCTCGGCAGATTCCTATTTATGGTCTTTACATCTTGTTGTAAATATAGTAAAAGCAATGTCTAAATTGATATTTTAAAGCTTAATCTTTACACTTTGTTGTAAATACACTTATAGTAAAAGCAATGTTAAATTCTTGAAGTCAACTTCTTAAGAAATTAGCCTGAAAGCAAAGTTTCCTTTGAATAAAACTCATTTTATTTGTGCTTCAAAATTGATTGCTTTTGCTACTTTTTCGAGCCGGACAGATCAGCTCCAATTTTGTCCCGGGATACAGCACGATGACGAGTGTTATTTGTTCACACTCACACAGCGACTTTTCCATGTTCTAACTTATATGTATATTTTTCTCCCGAATCTCAGCAATCCTTTTCCAGCCAATCACTGCTCGGCTTTTTCCTATAGCCATTCCTTTTCCTGCGCTCTCTATTCTGACGATTCTTCTTGACAAACAACTGATGAAAAGCTTCGAAAATCTTAACATTTTAATCAAAGTAAAACTTTTTTGTTGGAAAAAGTTTTTTTTCAAAAAAGTTTTTATTTGAAAAAAGACTGTTATTTAAAAGAAAAAAAATTTTTTGGGAAAAAAAACATTTTTTTTGTAGAAAAGTATGTTTTTTGGAAAAAATCTTTTTTTTTTGGAAAAAAAACTTTTTGTTTTTCGAAGTTTTTTTACCTTGGCGCCTGAAAGTCCTGGGGAATAATCGGCGACGCATAAACGTCCCGTGCCTAAACGTCCGCGCCTAAAAGTCGTAGACCGTTCTCTGCTAAACTCGGTAGCTAAAATCCAACTAGCATCCAACAAAAACAGATAAACAACAATAAAGCAGATTACACACTAAAGCAACTAAAAAATGATATTTCCGTGACAACAAATGTACGTTGCAGATTGCTAACCAATGCGAATAATTAGTTAAGTAGCTAATCAGCCTCCAAAACATGCACTTCCTGCTCACATGTGGTCTGGTCCTCTCAAACACAAACATATTTCTGATGCAACACAACAATTAAGAGTGTAGAATAACTTGAAATCACTCTCACTCATCAGCAATAATTTGAAAAAATTTTAAGTTTAATTATCTATTTGAAAACTTATGGATAAATTTGAGCCAAATTGATTGAATCTTCTGCTACAATCTCAGACTCTTCATCAAAAACAGGTGCTGGTCATGGTAGATAATGTGGCCACTTTACATATCTTTTTTAAATTTTTTAATTTCTCAGGAACATGGTCACTGGTCAGCAACAAATAATTGTGACAACTTACTCCAACAAACTCGGATCAAGACCTTCTGCTAGCATTTTGGATTCTATGGCAGCTTGTGGCACACGGACTTGCTTCATCTTGAAAAATTTCACGTATCTAAACAAAAAATTAGGTAGCTTACCAACTACTATTTGTTACACCACTTACTAATGAAGAGTCGGCTTTCTTAAAGAGTATTCTAGTCAAGCAGCTTCTCAACCAGGGTTTATAATAGACAAGTAAGCATCCACCAGCAGTCGCTGAATGGCCATCTGTGAGATAAGTTGATCTCTTTTTAAGAGGTGTGAATTTTCTATTAGGACATCTAACAGGTTCAGTACATCGCTGAAGTCCTTCAAGGTCAGATATTCAGTTGCACTATGCTCTCATCCACAGTCAAAAGCTCGGAATTACTGAACAAGTGTCTGAAACTGGATAATTCACCAACAAAAAATTAAAATTGATAAAAGAAAAAAAAGATGAAGCTAAACAGTAAACAACTTTGTTTGCTGTTGTTTTTCATATTGGGTTTTACTAATGAAAATTTTTAAAAGTTTTACATCTACCAAATTATCTTACATTACTACTATATAGAAAGACTGACAATCTGACAAGCTACTTAATGAGTTTTCATTTCTCACTGCAAATGTCATGTTCTGGATAAGCCAAATGTGTGAAATTCTATCACAATTCCTTATTCAATTGATCTAGCAGAACTTAGCAAGCTTGCTTCTTGAAAGGAAGGTTTGGAGTTTGACTACCAGGCCATGCAAATTAAATCGTGTTGCTACTGACAAGCATAACTGCATGTGCCACCACTACAACACTAAAGGACTAAGTACTGGTAGTCCCGATTCAATGGAGCAAAGATGAACCATACTTTAACACACGTGAAGCTTAATGAAAAAAAATTTACTACGAACAATGTATTGAGAAATTAAACGTACTGAGAAACCATAGACTGTACACAAAGTCTTACAGGCATCCACAAAACTCTGATTAACAGTCTAAGAAATACTGTTTTGGAACAGACTTTGTCATCTATCCCTTACAGTATAGCTGAGACTACAGTATAAAGTATGAACATGAGCATAGAAGGTTAACTGAAAAAGAATGGAAAATAACCTGACTACAATAGAAATATTAGAACTTTCAAACAGCTAAAAATATTAATCACAATTAGAGGTGGCCACTTGCGGCACAATTATTGCGCCATAAGCTTGCGCCGTAACTATTTCACTTGCGATAGCACTTGCGCTGCAACTGTTTTTAAACATTGCACTGACGCTTGCACAGCAAGTATTTCAACAATTTTGAGCACAATCGCAATCCAAATACGTTTAAGAATAATTGTTTTTTTCAACAACTGTGATTAAAGTTAAGAAAAAAACATGGACAAGTAAGATAATAAAAGCCTCGTCAGGGGAAATTGCATTTGTCTACTTCTTGCAAAACTCCGTTACAGGATCCACAGCAAGAGTTTTCTTTCGCTGAAACTTTTCCTCTGAAATGTTTTGCCGATTTTTCAAAATTTTAAGTTTTTCAATTGCGTATTTCAAAAAATGGTTGCAAAATCAAATTTTAAAGTGAAAAACTATTTTTATAATTGTCTTTCCAGAAACAAGCTACTTGTTCCTAAAAACTTTTTAAATATTGCTTCAGGAAAAAATTTAGCATGTTACTTGTAAACTGCCTGATGTCTTATCATTATTCAAAAGCAAGAAACACCAAATAACTGCTAATTACACTTTTTCAGTAGCATAGCCAGGGGGGGGGAGGGTGGGCAGAATGCAGAATACAAAAAATATCACGTTTTTAGCACTTCTGAGACAGCTTTTTTGCACTGGAATGGACTAAAAAGTGATTTAAAGCATCTTTTGAAACATATATTCGGGGTGGGGCTAATTTGTCAAACATAAAACTCACAAATTAACGAAACCTTTGAAAAATTGCCAAAAATAAGCAATCAAATTTGATTGCTAGTGTAAAAGTGCAGAACATAGGTTTCATCAGCACATATATCATAAACTCAGAATTAGGGGGGCTATTCAGTATTAGTTAATTACTAATTACTTCTCTCCAATATCTTCACTAGCCCTCCCCCAGCCCAATTATTTTTCTCTATGAAATACAGACGAAATAGATTATATACTCCGTGTGAGTTTTATTGAACTATACGATTTTATGATTTACCAGCATGTAAACAAGAAAACTAAAATCTTACCATTAGCCATCTCCCACATAGCCCATTTGTGCAACCAGCTTAATCATGTTTGCATTGTCAATTTCTATGCCATGATTTGAAAGTATTATTTTTTATCAAAATAGCCCTAAAATTAAGTTATTTTTGCAAATGCAAATTTTTCGAGCGCAAGGGCTCTGCCCCCAAACTCCCATGCCTCCAATGGCTTTGCCAACAGACTCCCAAAACAGTCCCTCTTGGCAAATTTCTGGCTACACGCTTAGCAAATTTTGTTGCTAGTCTGGAAAGCTCGAAAGATATTGCTAATTGAAGTGCAGCATCAGTATAGCTTTTAATTAATATACTTAGATGGTTCAATTTCTTTAAACAAAAACATGATGATTTTTGTAGCATGCTCCAGTCGTCAGAGAGTGATGCTAATTCTCCAGAAGCATAAATGCACAAATGCATCGATAGCTCTCAAGAAAATGGAACACATAAAGTCACAATCTTGATCAGCCTTCGGTTGTCAGAAAAAATTACTAAAGATGGGATTAGAACTGATGCCTGCGACCATAGGTGTTGATTTTTTGTTGATCAAGCAAATTCCAAGGGGGCAAAACGTTTTTGCGAAGTTTGTTTGAACTATATAATTCTATTTCATCCAATAATTTTAGGTGCAGACCTTAAAAAAAGGTCTTCGCCGCAAACTGGTTTTATTTGAGCCCGAAATTTGAGAATTTTGCCCCCGAATTCAGGTGAATACCAAAACAAAAAGGTCTTCACCGCATTCTGGTTCTATCTCAGTCCGGAATTTCGGATCTTGGTGCCAAGTGGGTATTACTTGCCAAAAAACCGAGGGGGCCAGACATATTTTGCCCCCTTCATTGTCAGACCTGAGGGGGCGCTGCTCCCTTGCCCCCCTAAATTGATGCCAGCACCTGCAACAACCAGAGACATACTCTGGTTTTGAAGTCAAGGCAGTCTTTCAACAGAAGTCAAGGCAGTCTTTCAACAGGTGCTAGACCACTCTGTCACTGTAGCTATATGTGTAAAAACAAGCAAGCTAATATTGAATGGGTGCAATGAGATTTGAACGGTCACACTCTGGTTCCGAAGCTTGCGCTGTGTGAGGAATGAGTTTGTAAGATCATTGATCAACATTCAACTTGTCAGTAAAGCTCTTAGTTGATTCAATTTCTATATTCAAAATACATGCGTCAGATCAGAGTGAGGCAAATTGCTCCAGGAGCACAAATGCATCGAAGCTAGTAATCAATCTCCTTGACAAGCCATTTGTTACTCCGAAGTTACTCCGAAATTACTCCGAAGAAAAAAACAGTTACTGCGAAGTCATTCGCTTGCCACCAAATAAATACTTTATAGGTAGAATTCAACACGCTCAATTCCTTTAAGTGTAGGTGTTGAGCGTAATTTTTCATTGTTTTTTGCCCAAAGTGAGCGGACTTAAGTGATACACAATTTCAAATGCTTGTGTTTTTGAAAGTACATCAATGATTTTTTTGTTTACTGTTTGGTAGTGTGCATAATTTGATTTGAATATTCACTTCGTACCGTTACCTATAGCGCAGTTTGAGTAGGGAGTCAGTCAGAATTATACTTTTTAAAACGTCACATTTGCACATGCGCCTGCAGTGCAATTATTTTTTGGGATTGCAGAAATGCTTGCACCACATGAATTTTAAAGTAGTTGCACGTGCACTTGCGGTGCAACAATTGTGACTTGCGCTGCCCACCTCTGATCACAATATTGCGATAAGACTTTAAAAAAAATTTTTTTTAGCATGCTCAGACAGCTGGTTCCTTCTTGTCAAGGCTCTGCAGAAAGCTGGGCTGAAATGACTAATATTATCAATGATAAAAAGATTGAAACACACGTCTTAAGGAATTATAAACTAATAGTAACCACGTAACATGATAGAAAATGCAAAAACAAAATATTTCCAGCAAACCTTGGATCATCTTTTACAAGAAGAACATTTTCAACAATAAGAGCTGCTGATGTGTCAGGTTTTGGAGAAGCAGATTTTTCTTCCTCATTGTTATTTGAAGGGGTAGTAGCTCTACTAGTATTGTTTTGAACAACAGCATCATCCAAGCCAGGTATTGAATCAAGCTGGCAATAAATACAATGTTGTAATGTACCCAGTGGAATTATACATACTGATAAATTATTTGATTTACAAATGCAGTAACAAACATCACAAAAAAATAAAAAGAAAAAAACAACAACAACAAACTACAAAACAAAAACCGAGCTAATTGTATCATGATTAGAACAGAAAAATATCTACAGAAATGCATTGCAACTTCAGTTCAGTTTAACTGTTCAAGAAACAGTGCTTAATTTTGAGAAAACAATAGGACATGAAAAGAATGTCGTTTGCTTTATCATAAAAGCTAAACTTTACAATCCACAAACTGGTTCACCAAAGTAAAATCTTTACAAGGTAACTTTGCCAGAATAAATCAAAAAATATTTTCAAAGTAGAGAACAACAAATGAAATCCTACTTGCCAGCTTGGAGTATAACAAATCAAAAAAATTGGCAACACTGCAATGGTCAATTAAGAAGTTAATATAAGTCTACCTTTGTTTCTAAAATATTGATGGCGATTTCAAGTTTTTGCATTTCCTCTGTTTGCTTAGCAATGTTCTCCTCTGCGATAACTGCAAAGTTGTTCAGAAAGTTTGATGTGTTTACCAAAAAGTTGTTCATAAATGTGACCGATCTTCTTTGATTCAATGCAGCCACCTACAAGAATACCACCTGTCATTCTCTGATATGAATACATCAAACCTGTAATATCTCAATTCAATCACCCTGTTAGAACTAGTCACCTAACATAGCGAATGGAGTACCAGTATCTCTGATTTCCAGCTAATACACTAGAATCAGCTTAATACATTCACAGCTATTAAATCCAGCCGCTTTTTGCATGCAAATTGCTTGGAACAAAATTTTCCAACACCTTTTCCATTGAAAAAACTTTGGCTAATAAATCTAGTTTCCACTTAATAAATCCAGTTTTATTATGATCATTGGTAATGTGTTATAAAAACGTGCAAATAAACAGCAATTGTGATTTATTGAAAAACAATAGTTCAATTGTTTTAAGATAAACAGAATTTGGAATAGAAATCACGAAAATTTAAAAACATTTCGTTAAACCAAAGCAGTTAAAAGTACGTTTTTGCCTGGACCTAGAATAGAATGAAGAAATCGAGATGAGATAAAACAACGGCAGAAAAGCTTAATGAAAATCGTTAAATTGAGTGCATGTTACCCCCCCAGGTAAGGTTTAGATTGCATTATAGAAAATTGATCATTAAATCCGCTGCTTATTAAATCCATAATTGGTTGGCCAATGGTGGATGTATTAAGCGGATTCCACTGCATATGGCAAATGAAATCTGGTGAGGACCTGCAGCTTTTGGGAGATCCCATCCAAATCCATTATATACCGGTATGCCCTGGCCCTAATACTAAAAACAACAAACGTTTAATCAAATCTGAAATAAGCTGCAAGATGGATGCTATTGCAGATTGTGAAACAGTATTTTTCTTCTGCTTTATATCACTTATTTACTGCTAAGGGTCACGCATCATGCATATCTGATATTAGCCATTGCCTAACTACCTAGGGCTCAGCATCTAAAACTGCCTTGATGCCATTGGTCATACTACTAAAACGAATCATTTGAATAATGGAAGTTCAAACAGAAATCTGAACAAAAAACAACATTAGAACAGCAGCAGGATTAAACACAGTCAACAAATTACAGCTAATGTAAAAAGTTACTACTACAATAATGTAAGCCTTAATAAGTCGACAAGTTACAGCTAATGTAGTAAGTTGCTATTGCAATAACATTAGCCTCAAGTCGCATTAGAAATTGATCTGCAACCAATCACCCTCACTTTTAAATCTGAAAAAAACACTCAAATACTGCCAATACAGTTGTTTGAAGACGTTTATTATATAAAGTAATCAAAATGAGGTAAATAATAAGCAATATGTACCAGTATATATAATGTCACAAAAGAAGTGTGTGCCTAAGAACATGCACAGATAAAAGCCGAGATACAACATAAAAATTAACTATAAAGAATATCATACCATAACTTTGTTTCTATCTTAATGTTTTAAGATATTACTTGAAAATAAACAACAGCAACTCTTTGCAGTGTACCAAATGTTCAAAGTCAGTTAACACCATGGATCAAGAAAGACAAATTGAAGCAAGCAAATAACACATGGCACAACAGAAATTTCAGCAAGCAAATAGCACATGATAAAAACAGACAAGCCAGAAGCGTTTCATAGCTAGCATAAAAAAAACAAAAAACGTATGGCTAATACTATGTCATC
The DNA here is from genome assembly GCA_963965965.1 of Trididemnum nubilum. Classification (NCBI taxonomy): domain Eukaryota; kingdom Metazoa; phylum Chordata; class Ascidiacea; order Aplousobranchia; family Didemnidae; genus Trididemnum; species Trididemnum nubilum. Next base: position 4,049,745 of record OZ014470.1, on the reverse strand, counting down.
ATGTGGTACCACACAAATAAGGTTTACCCAACCAAGCAACGAACTAACTTTACTCAACCACAGTAATAAGATTACCTACCCCCCCATAATGCATGGTACCAAATATTAACCACAAACAACCACTGACAATATAAAAGATCACAACAAACAGCAGTATTCTATGATAAAAGACAGACCAGAGTGAGGGTTGGTTAATTACCTAAGATAACAAGCAGGACATACCATTATCACAAACGGTGAAGTAAGAAAAAAAAAGATTAGAAAGGCAGCAGGACATTAAACAGTCGACCTTTTTACATGAGGTTTTGCAATAGTGTTGACGAAAAATTTTAACACCATTTCATCATAATCAAAATCACGATTCGCATGAAAACTTTACAACATCACGAAACTTGTCAATGGTGCTGGAATCGTGTTGAAATGGGGTTGAAACCAACACGATTGCAGTAGATGGGTTGGATAGGTTCAAGACGATTGAAAAGGTGTAGAAAATTTTGATGCGACAAAAAGTGTTTTGGGCTGAAAAATGTCACAATTATCTTATTATGGTTCAATAATTAATAATAAAAGTTGCTGAAAAACGTGTGAGGTGTGCTAATTGAGAATAGATTTAACTAAAATAAAAGCAATGGATTGAATGATAGTGGAACAGAATTGCGCGAATGAACCCAATTACCCAAGAAGGACACAAGGAATCCCTAAAGATTACATATTATGTTTTAAATTTGTGGCCAACCGAGCTCAGTTTTTTTTTGCTTTAGTAAGAACAGCTTGGCTTAGCCTAGTCTGCAAAATATTATACTGTAGCCTACACAATCAAGAGTCATTTTAACATATCAGTAAGTTGTCAGTAAGCTCGTTAAATACACGCAAGAATCTTTTTCAAGTTTAACAGTGGCCGTACCAAGCTACTACTATAGCAAAAATGGTCTGAGCGGTTTTCTTCCAAACCACTTTTTTTTGGTATTGAAGTGAAGTTTTTGCAAAAAATCGAAACAGATTCACGTTACTGGTACTTTATTTGTTAATGTGCATGTAGCTCCCAAATGCAAAAATCTCTGAACATTAAACCACTACTTCCTATTCGAACTGAAAAGTATCAGCTAGCTTAGATCAGGGGTGTTCAAAGTACGGCCCTTGATAAAATTTTGTCAGGCCTGAGCTCAGTCATCAGCCTTCATTTTTTTCAGCCAAAATTGTTCTTTGTAGATACTTAAACATAAGCCCAAAAAGCATTTTTACGCCCACCGACAACCATGATGAATTTTTTTGGTTATCATCGTTTTACTGGACTCAATTATACATCGACCAGTGTTGTAATATGATCAGTTAGCTAGTCCGGTTGAATGGCCCAAACAAGATAAATCAATTGCATTGATTTATTAAAGATTTTGGGATGGAATCTTGAATGGTTATTAACTTATTATACATGGCAGTGGTGTCCAAACCCAGCTCGCTGGCCAGCCTCAGATTTACCATATGGTACAATGCCAGGGGCTTTCACGCTTTTATGGGAGCTCCGCGTTTAGATGAAAGATCGTTTTTTTTGTCTACATTTGGCAAAAAAATATAGCAAATTTCTGGCGTAGACCCTTTTTTTTTGTCTTCAGCTACATTTGGCAAGATATGAGTGCAGCAAAATACAAGAAGTGCCAAGGTTCCACGCAATGTAAATACGGCCCTGAAAAAAATTATCCGGCCCACTCCAAGTCATTAATTTTGACCCGCCTCTGGCAAGGATGCACGCAGCATTAGTAAACAAACCAGTCCCGTCACTATGGGGGGGGGCCGTGCCCCCCTATTAGGGTTTACTCGAAGTACTGTTTTTTGAACATCACGCAACGACAAGACAACCAGGAATGATGGAAAAGGGAATAATTAAGTTCAAACATAACTCTCCTTCGACGTTTTCTTGTTTATTTGCGAAATTGCTAGCCTCCAATTGCTGTACAATTGTACATAAATCAGACGCAATATTCTGTCTTATTAACACGTCTTTACGGATGTGTCACGGAAGAGACATGTAAGCCTGCAGAATCATTACCAGGGTACTTCGTAAGTGATTATGACATGAAACAATATGTGAAAACATTTCTTTCAAAGACCAGAAGTTTTAATTTTTAGACTACACTTAAGATTTTGAGGTCGCAGTCAGTGTCGCAACCCGAGTGAAGGAGCTTAAGCCCCCTTAGCAAAGTTACTTAGAAAATTTAACCTCAAAATATGAGCATTTAAACATGTTTTAGACTTGACACAAAGTAAGGGGGGGCTGAAGGTGCAAAGAAATTTAATTCTTTGAAATGACTTCTGAATTTTAGCAATTTAGTTATTCATATGGCTTCAAAAACTACCGGTGTGAAATGTGAATAAAATTGCTATTTTTTGCTGCAAAATCGCAAAAATCGACCAGCGGCTGGGAGCTCCTCCTCTAGGCCCCCTACCCCAGTCACTAAATATTTAGCAGAGGTGGGCAAAGCACAATTAGAAGCGCAAAGCGCAACTTCCGCAACCTCCACAATTGCGTAAGTTGCATTGAGCTTTAATTTTTTATTTTGAAACATTGCGGAAGTTGCATTGCGGAATAAAGCCTTTAAAATTTGTAGCGCTTTAATTGCGGTACGCTTTCAATTTTTTTTCGAGTAAAAGCGCAATTCTATACAGTGAACTTAATTTTGCTCCATTTCGATCGTAATATTGATAAATGTCGAGCTTGTTTAGCAAATTATTTACTCTTTTTCAGTCCAAAATTGCAAAAAATGCGGTATTTGCATTGTGTTGTGAAATTTCAATTGCGGAAGTTGGGTTGCGCTTTAACTTGGTACAAAAATGCCGTTCCGCAATTGTGGAATTGCGTTGCGCTTCAACTGAATCAAAAAGTTGATTGCGGAAGTTGCGCTGCACTTCAGAAAGCAAAAAAATTAAATAGCGCATTTCGCGCTGAGCTTTCACTGGTTAAAAAGATCGTTGCGCTTTGTTGCGCTGCACTTTGTTGCGCTGCACTTTTGATATAATGTTATTTGTGCTCACCTCTGATATTTAGTGACTATGCCCGTCTGTAACACGCTTAAGTTGCATCAGTTTTGCTCAGCACAGGGCTAAACCAGGCAGTTTTTGTGCAAAAAAATTTATTTTTGGTTCAACTCTCTTAACAAAATCCTGATTGCACATCTGGTAGCATTCACTGCTGTACATAGATTTTTCAAGCAATTATGGGCCATAGTTAAAACGAGCTCAAAACGCTGCTGGCCTTATTTTAAAATTGCACATATTTGTAGCTGTACAAGATCTGAATATCAGTTTTTATACGTAAATTTTAGTACCCCCTCACTTCATTTGCTCTGGAAGGGCACTGGAACAAATGATTTCAATTCAACTAAACCTGCCTTTCAAAAGAGGACTGAAGACTAAATTAATAGGAAGCAGTATTTAAGGTTATAGGGCAATCGCATTAGATTGGATTGGCTTTGACTCCATCTTTTTTGACCCAGTTGTTCCTACAGTATTCTACTTTAAACACAACAGAAATGCCTCTCTAATCATCATATTATTGGCAAATCTGACGTTGATAACATCGACGATGCCATCTTATAGTTTATTCTAAAGGCATCGCCACAATTAGGCAAAGCCACGAAGGCTTACCGGTATTTGAATAATTTCTGTACTTGTCACCACATTTCCCATTAAAAAAACTTATTATGATTCTCTACAAAGCTCTTTCGTAAAAGATTTTTTATGTCAAAATTTTACCCCCGATTATGAATGAAAACATTTTGAATTTTTTTTTGGAAACATGACAAATGATCCATTCAAAAAAAATTTCATGTAAAACGGGTTAAATTGTTGATGTTATTTTCATAAATTTTCATGAAATATACCTTTGTGATGCAATAGATAAGTGAATGACGAAATGGTGTTGCAAATTTACATCAGCACCATTGCAAAACCTCATGTAAAAAGGCTGAGTGTGGGCAAGTCACATCTAATGTAGTAAGTTACTATTGCAATAATGTAAGCCGCAAGTCAAGTGAGAAATTGACCAACAACCAATTACCCTTACTTTTAAATCTTAAAAAAAAACACTCTAATACTGCCAATAGAGCTATTTGAAGACATGTATTAAATGAAGTAATCTCCTAGAACACTGTACACAGGATGAATATGAACAGTAAAATAACTTAATTAAATATTTACAGTTTGCTTCAAATACTTGAAACTGACATAACACGATCCACAAGGAAAGTAAAAAGGAAAAGGCTTGGCACACGTTCCGTGCGTGCAGACATTTTGTAATAAAGCATAAAAAACTAACCCTAAGCCCTAACCTTAACCCTAATCCTATCCCTCACCCAAAGCCTAACCTAAACTTTAACCCAAACCTATAAGTGTAATAATCAAAACAAAAATTTCTGAAAACGAGTGACGTCACTGGAATCTTTGTATGGGTAGTTTGTTTATTTAACCGTGCGTGTTCCATTCGCCAAGGCACTTCGAACACACAAGCCTGGTCAGCAACTACCGGTATATAATTAAGCCTAGTATCCTTCCGGAAGTACAACATATTGTACAAAGTCAAACCTTATTTAAATCAAGTGTTGGTCCTTTGAAGAGTAAATTGTTTTCTTCATCCATATCCATCTTTTCACAAAGATTAATTAGGCCTATAATAAATAAATAAATCTTACACAAAGTAGGACTAAATAGGCTAAAAACTTTATTTGCCATACTCATAGTAACTTCAGACATGGTCTCAGTAAATTATATGACATTGACAGTAGGCTAATAATGTGACCCTATATAAATTGATAAAAACTGCAGGTAATCCTATGAGTTATCCAGCCTTTTTTATCATCATCGGAAAGCAGTATGCCAGCAGGGCACTTAAAAAAACATCAGATTTTTAGAGAAAAAACATTAGAAAACATCAAAACCATAAATTCAGACTTTTTAGCAAATTTCCAACAAAAATATCTATGAACTGTGCTGAAAACCTTTTGAAACTGGGCTGAAGACCTTTTTTTCCAGAGATCATTACGGTACCACGGTACGTTTCCGACCATTTACCCAGACGAATTCAGTTAAGACCAAGGATGGTAGTGCGGTACAGTAGGCGTCAATTTTTGCTAAGTACAGTACGCTAGTATGATATGCATTTTTTCTAATGATACGGTTACGGCACAGTATAAATATCATACAGTAGGTTCACTTAATTGTGACGTGTGTCCGCATTTTTTGAGAGCCAAGCAAACCTTAGGAGTCAAATTGACGTCATAATAGTGACATCGTGAGCGGATTCGAATGATAGCAATTGTTCTGAAATTTTATGAATTTTGTCTCCACCTTACGAAATTAAGTCCTTCCCCTTTTTTTATGGCCCTAAATGTTGAAGGACATCATTTTTCACAGCTGTCATACTCCTGACGTAACTTGACGTAGCTTTCGTTGTGCTTTTCGAATCGAAATAAATTTGGTACCATAAAATCCGTTTAAGCTCGGGCTTTGATTCGCTCCGTTTGTTACGTCACTTGTCTATGACGTCACAAAGTTACAAGCGTAAATATAACCTAAAATTGGAACTTTTGGTTCTTTTGGTAACTTTAGTTATGGGGGGTTTTGTTCGCGTTTGACACCCAACAGTTTTGTTTTGCCCGAAACTTGCTTTGTATAGTCAACTAGCTTTCCTGCAATTTTCGTTTTAATTGCTGAAAGATTTACGAAAATATTGTTGGTTGTTTGCATGACATGATCAAGCTATAACGATAAATGCAGCATTAATAGCCTTTGTGCTTTAACTGATACAACTTAATTGTTAAGTCAATGCTTTTAAGTTAAAGCTAGCTGTTCCTAAATTTTCACCAATTTTCAGCCTCATTTGTTCTCAATTTTGTTGGAGAATAAAGTGACAAAAATTTATTCTTGCTTACTTGAAAATTATATTATCTTTTGGTATTGAAAGTTAGCGACTTCGTGTAAGACAAATCAACTATAGCAATATAGAAAAAGTTTTAAAAAAGTCTGCTGATAGTTTACAAATCCGTTGTATCAGCCTGTGTTCTTTATTATTATTTATTTTATGCTGAAGCAGGAATGTTCGTAATTTTTTTTTCTGTTTAATTTCGAGCAAAAATGGCCTTCCTGTGGCAAAACTGAGCTTCTTGTCACCACCTGTACCACCTTCGCACAGTTTTAGAGCAGTTTGCAAGAACTAAATTGCCAAATATCGAAAGTCATTTAAAAGAATTAAAATAAATTATTTCGAAGCACTGCAGCTATATCGCAACAGTATGTGTGAACAGGTTTTAGTGAATTTAATATAGCCAGGTTGAAATTATATTCTTCGCGAAAGAGATGCATTTTTGACTCCAATTTTGTTTTCATAGTATTCTTTCAATTTAATCGAACATGAGAACAACAACTGGTACACGCAACAACGAAATACAAGCGGAGGAATCTCCAAACTTGAGAAATGAAATAGTTAAAATTATAGAGTTATTTCTATGCAGATGAAATTCTATTTCGAACCAAAAAATGCTGTTTCGAACCAAAAAACATCAATCAAGTCGTTAACTAATGACGATTACGTAACAATTAAGTGGCATCAATTAACAGAGGTGGAGTCGAGGACACAAGGCTCGAGGCCAAGGCCAAGGCCAAGGACACAAAAAAAATCCGAGGCCAAGGCCAAGGCCAAGGACAGCCCTTCCGAGGACAGAACCTCTCGAGGCCAAGGACAGGAATGCTCGAGGCCAAGGCCAAGGACCAAGGACACAGGCGCAAGTGTTCTCCAAAAAAAAAGTCTTCAAAAATTTTTTTCAGGCGATCTCCAATTCGTTGGCGTACCCAGAATTTATTGGGATAAGCCTAAACCACAAATCGAATGAAATGACGTCATCAAAATTTTTCCAAAGAGGAAGTTTTTGTGGGATAAACATATCGTAGGATGGAAGATCTGATATCGCTGCCCGTTAGCACGTAACCAGGATTTTGCAAAGGGATAGGGCTTAAGCTAATAGTTCAAAAACGCAAATATTTAACTTTGGAAACATGTTGAGAAAGCTAGTGTAACTCAAAGGTATCACAAACGGGGGGTCTCCATTGGACGATTTTTTGTAATTTTTTGGAAAAAAAAAGCTATTTTAATGCCATTGAATCACATTTCGCAAATGTTCAGAGCCATTTAAAAGCACTAGATTTTTGACATTTGAAAGCCAATTGAAAAAATCAAATTGTTTGATACTCCTTTTACTTGCAATTTAAGTTTAAAACATGTTTAACATCTTGTATTTTGGAGTTAAATTTAATTGTTAGTGATCTGGTCCAGCTAGGGTGCGTTGTCTTAATTATAATGTGCATTGTCTCTTGCAACATTTTAGCAGTAAATAATAATCCACTCGAGGATTTTCCTTAGAGATTTTTGTTTTGTCATGACAATAACCAGTTATAGGAATATATGTTCGGCCAGAAGGCCCAGGCTCCCTCAATTGAAGTTCAATAATTCGTTCAATCAGCATTTTCCATGGCTAATTTTTTTTTTAAGTATTTTGTGCGTAAAAACCGGCGAGGTTGGAGGTGAATTACTGAATTGTTATTGAAAAATGGTAAAATAGATAGTTAACTTCAACTAGCCATGTTATTGTCGGGCTGGATTTACATCGCGCTAGGCCCCTGGCGCTTTGGAGATTTTCTTAACATCTTTCTGCCAAATATAGGTGAAGACCAAAAAAAGTCTTACGATTTTAGCTCGGGGCCACTAACTGATACTCAGGCTCGTAGCCAGAAATTCGCACTGTGGGGGCGGTTTGGGGGTCTGGGGGCGGTTTGGGGGTCTGGGGGCGGGGCCCCCAGTCACCAGAGGCCAATGGGGGTGAGGGGGCGAAGCCCCCAGCGCTCGAAAATTTTGCATTTTTTTGCAAAATGAACTTAATTTTAAAGCTATTTTAATAGAAAATAATGCTTTTAGAACGTGGCATAGAAATTGGCAACCCAACATGATTCAACTATAGTTGCATTAATGGGCTATATGGGAAGTGGCTGATGATAACATTGCAGTTCTCTTGTTTACCTGCTGGTAAATCAAAAAATCCTATTATTCAATAAAACTCACACGTAGTAATCTATTTCGCCTATATTTTACAAAAATAATTGGGGGAAGGGTTAATGGAAAGATATTTGAGAGAAGTGACTGGTAATTACCTAACACTGAATAGCCCCCCCTCCCCCATATTCCTGAGTTGATGATATATTTGTTGATAAAACCCATGTTTGGCGTTTTTAAATTGGCGATCAAATTTGATTGTTTATTTTCGGGCATTTTTTCAAAGTTTTCATTGATTTGTAACTTTAATTTTTGACAATTAGCCCCCGTTGAATATATGTTTCAAATGATGCATTAAATCACTTTTAGTCAATTCCAGCACAAAAAACAGTCTCAAAAGAGCTAAAAACGTGGTATTTTCGTTATTCTGCATTTTGGTTGACAGGCCAATGGGGGGCTATAGTCCCCGCTTCCCCCATGGCAACGCTACTGCTGGTACTGCGTCATATTATGGTAAATCCAGCCCTGATTAATGCATTACGTTCACAAAAAGGCTAGATGCGGGCCTGAGATAGCAACTTTCAGGACAAAAACTCTCCGTTTTCTTCGGGTTATACGTTTAAATTGGCTGGGAAAAATTGAATTGAGGGGGACCCGGAGCTCCTGGTCTTCAATATTGTTGTTAGTTATACTGTTGTAAGCGAAAAATGCTAAAAAGAAACTGAAACTGAAAAAAAATTAGGCTTTTTTGTCACATTTTGTCATTGGTGAAATTTCAATTGGGAAGGGGGCGGACCCCCTGCCCCCCTCCCCTTGGCTACGCTTATGTTCCAAGTGAGGAAAACAAAAAAGGTGTTCGCAAATTTTCTGCGAGGTTTCTTGCGTTTTCCAACAAAATTTCAACTGTTCAAAAAATAGTGCTGTCCTCGAGCCGAGGACAGGCCAATTTTCGAGGACTTGAGGCTTCGAGGCCAAGGCCAAGGCCAAGGACTTGACCTTCGAGGCCAAGGCCAAGGCCAAGGACTTCAAAATGTGTCCTCGAGGACGTCCTCGAGGCCAAGGACGTCCTCGAGGACTCCACCTCTGTCAATTAAAGCACATAGGCTATTAATGCTGCATTTATCGTTATAGCTTGATCATGTCATGCAAACAACCAACAATATTTTCGTAAATCTTTCAGCAATTAAAACGAAAATTGCAGGAAAGCTAGTTGACTATACAAAGCAAGTTTCGGGCAAAACAAAACTGTTGGGTGTCAAACGCGAACAAAACCCCCCATAACTAAAGTTACCAAAAGAACCAAAAGTTCCAATTTTAGGTTATATTTACGCTTGTAACTTTGTGACGTCATAGACAAGTGACGTAACAAACGGAGCGAATCAAAGCCCGAGCTTAAACGGATTTTATGGTACCAAATTTATTTCGATTCGAAAAGCACAACGAAAGCTACGTCAAGTTACGTCAGGAGTATGACAGCTGTGAAAAATGATGTCCTTCAACATTTAGGGCCATAAAAAAAGGGGAAGGACTTAATTTCGTAAGGTGGAGACAAAATTCATAAAATTTCAGAACAATTGCTATCATTCGAATCCGCTCACGATGTCACTATTATGACGTCAATTTGACTCCTAAGGTTTGCTTGGCTCTCAAAAAATGCGGACACACGTCACAATGGTTTTTGCTTGGAGTGAGCCTACTGTATGATATTTATACTGTGGTTACGGTCAGTAGCGTACGCAGGATTTTGAAAAGAGGGGGGGGCAGGAATTTCAGAAAATTTAAGAAAAGAAAAGAACAAAGTAAGAAATTGCTCTTCCCGAAATCAGTACGATTTTCTGCCCAAAATTAGGTGAAGAGCAAAAAAAAGGTCTTCACTCAGATTTGGTCCGATTTTCAGCCCAAAATTAGGTGAAGAGCAAAAATAAAAAAAAAAAGGTCTTCACTCAGATTTAGTCCGATTTTCTGCCTAAAATTGAAGATCACAAGTCAGCAACATCGCCTTTATGTGCTTAAACCTTCTCTCCAACTTACAAAGGGGGGGGGGGGGCATACCGCAATTTTGCATGCTTTTCTATGCAGAGGTGGGCAGTACCGCGGTACTGTAACGCGGTACTTTTTTAGTACCGTTATCGGTAACGACGATACTTTTTCAAAAAGTACCGTTTTTAGTAGCCTACCGTCGATACTGTTTTGACTATTTTACACGATATTTCGGTAACTTTTTTTTTAACATACTTTGAGCGGAAAAGCGAAAATTTCTTTTAAAGACGAGTGGCAACATCCATTATGACAACTAAACCGTGACCACAGTTCGCAAATGACATGTGGTTTTAAAGCTTTTGTGAGTCTTTTGGATAGACAATTTCTGAATCAAAGCCTAATATGAGTCACGTAGGCAGTTGACACGGCCGCATGTGATGAACATCTTTAACAATGAAGTGATCCTACAACTGTATACTGTGCCGTGACAGCCGTGACAATGGCATGGCTGTAAGCACAGAAAAATACAGTATCATGCAGTAAGTTCACTTAACTGTAACGTGGTCCGCATTTTTTGAGAGGTAAAGCAGAGCTGATTTTTTTTGACGTCTCAATAGTGACATGGTGAGAGGATGAGGATAAGTCAAATAATAGGAATTGTTTTAAAATTTTGCTTGTGTTTTCTCGGCTTGATGACGTTGCCGTCTTCACCCTATTTTGGGCCCCTGAACATTAGACGGCAGCATTTTTCACCTCTGCATTACTCCAGATATACAGTGCTCAGGGCCTACGAAAATGGGGGCAGGGGGCGACAATGACCGCGGGGCCCATGGAGTTTAGGAGGCCCATCCAAATGACATTGAGAAGTGAAAAGCCCATATCGATGTCGCATGTAAACAGTTTTATTTCGATTGGTGATCACTTGATTTCGGCCGGAAAAACCGTTGAAATTTCGGAGAAAACCTCTTTTTTTTTGAGATCACATCATGTTTTGGACCAAACAGCAGCATTTTCTCCGTCTATTTTGGACTTCACAAAATCACAATTCCGTCACATTTGAGCTGGTCCCGAGCCCACGTTCGGCTATCGGCGCCCCTGACTGTGCTCTAGCTTCTTTGCGGTGTTTGTATCGAATTAGAATTAAATTAGTCTCAATGGAACCGCCAAAGCTCGGGCTTTAACTAGCTATAACGTTGACGTCACTTTCTTATGACGTCACAAATAAACACGTTTAGCAAAAAGTTTTCTTACATGAGCAATTGAGCAATCTTTAGTTACTTGGGGTTTTGCTTGCACCAAAAACCCAGCATGAAAAGTTTGTCCATGCTTGATTCGTATCGTTAACTAACCATCCTGCAAATTTCGTGAAAATGAGCCTGACGAAGATGAGAAAGATGATTTTTTTGGCTCTCTTTTCGTGGACAAGCGCAGTCGCAAAGTTAGTGCCGCAAAAATTGCAGAATCATTTCTAGATGAAACGCCTGCTAAAAACATACTGGCCAGGCCACCTTTGCGACCCATGGCAAGCTGAAGCTGCTGTTTGTGAAGTACATGCCTTGCCGTCTAGCGCAGCTGTCGAACGTCTTTTGTCGACAGGAACAGACGTTCTCAGGCCCAAAAGAGCGTGATTATCAGACGAGCATTTCAAAATGTTAGTGTCTTTAAAAGGCAACTTTAATTTTAAAGTTTTTAAAACCTCATTCTATTTGAATAAGGCCTAGGGCTACTGTAAATAGTAATTAGGCTTACTAACAATATGAATGATTCTAATCTCAATAATACTATTGTGATAAATCCTGTTCTCTGGTTTATCAACCAAAGAATGAAGCTGCTACGTCTTGACATACTCTTGAAGTTATTGCTGGATTATTACCCTGATGACGAAATTGAAAAAGCAAAGGATGAGCTTTATAACGATTTTCCTCAAGAATTTCGACCAAACAACTTAAGGAAAAAACTGAGACAAGGTGCTCATAAATCTGAGATGAATATTAAAGACATGGTGGAGGTTTTTCATGCTATGCATAGTTCAGAAAAATTTGCTACCCCACTGTTTGTGACAGCCACATCAAATTTTCCATCTCTGGATATAAGTAATATTGATGCTGCTACAATGCATCATGACATCAATACCTTGAAAAAGGACTTTCAGCAGTACAGAATGGATAAGGAAGCTGAAATATCCGACATTAAAAGTCTCAAACAGGCTATAGTGGATTTAACTACAATGATTAAAGAAAAACCCACTTTTACAATTCCTGTTGCCCCATTATCTCATGATAATGATGTTTCTCAAGCTGCCAATATTTCACATATGAACTCATTTCCACAAGCAAGTTATTCTTCTGTTGTAAAGTCCTCTCCCAATAAAACCAAGGCAAAAAATGAAAGCAATCTTCCAGCTTCCTCGAGTAGGGATGAACATCCAACTGATCCTAATGATAAAAACTTTAGCTGGCACACTGTTGAAAAAACCAAAAAGAAAAAAGTTTCGTTTATAGGTAAGAAACAATCTAAGGAATTGAAAACCATTAAACCTCCTGCAAAGCCTGCAGAAGTTTTTATCTCTCGGCTTAGCCCTGATACTGATGAGAAAGAGATTAGTGACTATGCTAAAGCTCAATTTCCTCTTTCATCTCATGTTGAATGCACAAAGCTCAAAACAAAATATAACACTTACTCCTCCTTCAAAGTTGTCATCTCTGGAATCCCATTCAAAGAATCTTTAAGTCTTGAAAATTGGCCTGAGGGAGTGCTTGTGAAGAGATTTTACACTGCACCTTTGAATGCTGGGAAGATATCTCTTAAGATCTCAGAATCCTCTGCTAACAGTATTAAAGAACATTCAATTGCTCAAGATTAAAAGTTGTTTCCTTCAACTGCAGGGGTTTATCTTCCTCTCTTGCTGACATACAAACTCTGTGTAATGCTTTTGATATCATTTTTCTACAAGAAACTTGGTTAGCCAAGCAAAATCTTGAGAAATTGAGCTACATAGCTGACACTCATTTAGCTTATGGAAACTATTCTGTAGATTTTGAAGATGGCATACTTACTGGAAGGACTTTTGGTGGGACTGCGGTGTTGTGGAATAAGTCGTTAAAAGTTTCCTTTTTCAAAAATGTGGATGAATCCATAATAGGAATTAAACTACACCAGGAAGATAATGATATCTGTTTAATTAACGTATATTCACCATTCTGCTGTTATAATAATATCGACAGCTACCTGCAGTATCTTGCCAAATTAAATGATTTACAGTATGTGAAAACCTTGACTGTACAAACATGCTTATTAGGAGATTTTAATGCAAGTGATAGTAATTTGTTTGGTCCCCTACTTAATCAATTTTGTGAAGACAGTGGATACAAATTTGCAGACAAGGAGTTTTTACCGCAAGATACTTTCACCTATTTCAGTGAGGCCCATGGATCAACTTCCTGGATTGATCACTGTTTAACTAGTCAATCAGTACATCAAGCAGTTGAATCGATGCAGGTACTGCATAACTACATATCTTCTGATCACTCACCACTTGTTGTAATTATCTGTTGCTCCCAGCTGCCTGAGCTTTGTGAGGTCAAATCACATTGCAACACTCATAACATAAATAAAGTTGATTGGAATAAGCTTTCACAGGAATTAAAATATGAATACAGTATAAAGACAAAACAACTGTTGGAAAAAATTTCACTCCCACGTGATGCAATTCAGTGCCATGATCCTGTTTGTTCCAATGCCTCTCACAAATCTGAGATTAAAGATTTTTATGATGCTATTATTAATGTGCTCCTGACAGCATCTGCTCCTCTGAAGAATAATTTCAAGTCCCAAAGATCTGGATTGCACGTCCCAGGTTGGAATTCAGATGTCAAACAAGCTCATTTAATTGCAAGGCAGAACTACTTAAAATGGATTGACAATGGTAAACCTCGCTCAGGAAACCTGTACCAGCAAATGAGTATTTCCAGAAAGATTTTTAAGTCAAAACTTCGAGCATGCAAGAACAAGTCTGAGCAGCGTAGAGCCGATGCCTTAGCAACTGCACTACAAACTGACAAATCAACTAAGTTATTTTGGCAAAAAGTCAAACGCACCAAAAAGTCTAGCCCTCTTCCTATTTCAATCGACAATGCAACTGGGACTATAGATGTTGCAGATCATTGGCAATCTCACTATGAGTCTATATTAAATTCTAGTGCCCAATCAGGCCTAAATGATAATCTGTTTGTACAAAATGCTATTGGCAATAGCTCCAGTTTTCATAACATTCCCAATTTGCTATGCACAGCTGACTTAATACATATTTTGCTGTATAAGCTGCCACTTGACTCCTCTCCTGGGGCTGATACTATAACTGCTGAACATCTTTGTTATTGTGACCCGAGTATTTGTCTGTACCTTAGTATATTTTCAATATGTGTCTTTATCATAATTTTGTTCCTCTTGGTTGTCTAGATACTATTATTGTGCCTATTATCAAAAATGCGAACGGTAATTTGCAAGACAGTAGTAACTACAGGCCAATCGCACTAACTAGTGTTATCTCCAAGTTGCTTGAGCATTTTATTTTGAGTCGCATTGAAACCTTTCTTCATACAAGTTATACAACTCATAATCAATTTGGGTTTAAACAGGGATATAGGGGTTTAAAGCACAGCATAGCACGGATATGTGTGTTTTTTTGCTAAAACAATGTGTGTCTTCCTACATTTACAAAGGCAGCCCTATATTTAGTGTATTTCTTGATGCTTCAAAGGCCTTCGATAAGGTCAGTCATTCTTTATTATTTAAGAAGTTAATTAACCGAAATGTTCCATTGTGCTTTGTTCGTCTTTTATATTTTTGGTATAAAAATCAAACAATGAGGGTGAGATGGGGAGCAGAGGTATCCAGATCCTTCAATGTAACTAATGGAGTAAGACAAGGTAGTGTCCTAAGTCCTTTACTATTTTCTGTATATATGGATCAACTGACATACAGTCTTAACCAAATTGCAACTGGTTGTTGTGTGGGAGATGATTGCCTTAATCATTTAATTTATGCAGATGACATCTGTTGCTTTAGCCCTAGTATTGAAGGTGTGCAAGAACTTATTGATATCTGTAGTGATTACGCACATACTCATGAAATCTCATTTAATGTTAAGAAGACTGTTGGTGTTGTTTTTCCTTCTAAAGAAATTAAAGTGTACTCGACCCCTTCTATTTTTCTTTCGGGCACTAAAATTAAATTTTCTGATAAAGTGAGATATTTGGGAATTCTCATAAACCAATACTTGCTGGATGATGACGATATAAAACGCCAAGTGAGAATGCTATATTCTGCAGCAAATAAATTGCGATCGAGATTTATAAAATGTTCAAGTACCATAAAAAATATGTTATTTCGTTCTTACTGTACTCCCCTATATGGTTGTCATTTATGGCACAATTACACGCAATATACTTTTAATCGCATACGTGTTGGCTACAATGATGCTTACAGAATTTTGCATAGCATACCCCGTTTTATGAGTGCCAATGAAGGCCTCGTAGCTGCAGAGATCCCAACATTTCAAGCCCTAATTCGCAGAAATGTTTATGGATTTGTGCAGAGATGCTTGAAGTCTCCTAATAATTGGATAAAGTCTCTTATGAATTCGGACAGTTTCAGTTTGTCCAAATATTACGAGTACTACAATCGTACTCTTCTGGTGTAATCTGTAAATAAGCGTGTCGCTTGTACATATGTGCCTCTTGTCTTTGTTTTTGCTTATTTTGTTTCTTTAAACTTATGGACCGTAGTTGTCTGAAATAAAACAGATTATTATTATAATAAATAGTGTGTTGCAATTTTGTCTGATTTGCAGAGATCGTTATTCTAGCTGCTTGATTTTTAAAATGCCAAAACGGAAGCACATCACCACCTGCTGCCACCCGTACAGGAACGTAGGCAGGGGGGGAGCATCGGGAGCAACTGCCCCCCCAAAATTTTACTTTGCCCCCCCCAAATAATGTCTGTTGAACATTATTTTTTACAAAATTTCATGCATTTTGTGCCTAAATACGTTACTTTGCCCCCCCCAAATTTTTTTGCCTCCCCAAATTTTTCCTTGTCCCCTAAAAAATTCCGTTCTGGCTACGTGCTTGCACCCGTCCACCACTCACGATTCAAAGTAGAAACTCCTCACTATCTCTTATTGCCGAGTGTCAAACAGAGAAGCAGTGAATACCAGAGGTGGAGTCCTCATGGACATCCTTGGCCTCGAGGATACATTTTGAAGTCCTTGGCCTTAAAGCCTCAAGTCCTCGAAAATTGCCCTGTACTCGGCTAGAGGACAGCATTATTTTTTAACCGTTGAAATTTTGTTGGAAAGCGCCAAAAACCTCGCAGAAAATTTGCGAAGACGTTTTTTTGTTTTCCTCAAGTGGAGATCGCCTGAAAAAAGTTTTTTGAAGACCTTTTTCGCCTGAAAAAAGTTTTTTAAGACCTGTTTTTTTTTTTTTGGAATCGCCTGAAAAAAATTTTTGAAGACTTTTTTTGGAGAACACTTACGACTGTGTCCTTGGTCCTTGGCCTCGAAAGGGTCTGTCCTCGGCCTCGAAATTTTTTTGTGCCCTTGGCCTTGAGCTTTGTGTCCTCGACTCCACACTATCTCTTGTAGCCGAGTGTCAAACAGAGAAGCAGTGAAGACTATTTTTACTGTTGTTTGGTTTGGCTCAATCCAGTAAGCGGCTAGCTGTACTCGTACTATGCAATTACCCTAAAAGTTGCGCCTAAACTGCGTCATTACGATAAACTAAAATAATTTCGCTGAAAAATCAATTCGCGAATTATTTACAGCGCGTTTTGTGCAACCAAGACTCAATTTGCAACATCTGAAGCAATTTGCCTAAATAAATTATAATTTCAAAACATATTCGCTACGCAGTTGCCGAAAAATCAATTTAAAATTATGAAAATTTTTTCATATGAAAAGTACCGAAAATCGGTAACGAGTACCGTTATCGTCGTTACTTTTTTAAAATTGTACTGTTATCGGTACCGTGATTATTTTTTTTAGCAAAGTATCAGTACCGATATCGTCGGCACTTTTAAAGTACCGAGTGCCCACCTCTGATTCTATGCTAAATATACAATCCTGGCGATCCAAAAGGGGGGGCCATGGCCCAATGCCCCCCCCCCTAAATACGCCCTTGGGTACGGTACGTTGTTTGAATTTGCGTATTAAATGTACCAAACGTATACCGTACGTATTATCATTTTTTATCACTAAACTTAAAAAATTCCTGGAGCACAGAGAATCACCTCTAGATGTTGCAATATTTTTTGTTCTATTAAGTTTTGACGGCCTTGAATGAAGTATCGGTATATAAAGCTCAGCAGTTTTTAAGTTCAACATGTTATTAAGTTAAGTACCGTACCCCTTTAGCCAATGCTTATTAACTTCTTCGGTTCCGTTCATCTTTATTGAAGAGTTCCTCATTTTATCCTCCCTTACTGAAAATAGTAATAGGTTTATTGATTATTCCACATAATTTCAAAAAGCTGGGGGTATATTTGAGAGCAAGCTATTAAAGCTCGGGAGATTTCAAATGAATTTCCAATAAAAACAGCTAAATTTTTTAGACTATTTTTGTACAAATTGCTGCTTCGATACGTTATTTTTTAGCAAATAGCGTGTTACCACTGTTATCGACATTAACTTATCAGTTTCCCCTTTTTCTTTTTTTTTTTGTTTAACCCTTTACACTGGTTTCCCTCAAAAATTTACTTCAACCCGAGTTGAACAATTCACCTTTAAAAAAACGCTGCCTTTAGCTTATCTTTCGGTTTCATACGAATCAGATATAAACAAAAAACACGTCCTCGTAGGTCGCATATGTCATCAATGGATCGTTGTTGCAGATTGATTCAAGGTATGGTACGCAAAAAAAACGTTTCAAAAATTTAAGCGAAGTACGGTACGCTGGTACGGGACGGGTAAAGTTGCGAGGTACGTAGTACGCATATTAGTACCGTATCATACTGCCATCTTTGGTTAAGACCTTTTTTGGAGATCACCGTTTTTCCAACCATTTTCCTAGACGAATTTGAACTTTTTTTTGAGATGACTAATTTCCAAAGCTACTGTACGGTAATTTGCCAACATTTGCGTAGTTCACATCAAACTTTGACCAAAAATTTAACATTTGCTCCTGAAAGCAAATCACATCGTTTTCCGTCAAAAACATCTGACATCAGATTGCTAGTCAAAAACAGATCTGATGAAAACACCAAAGCTGGCATCATTGATATTTAAAGCACAAGTCTTGCGCAA
Source organism: Trididemnum nubilum (assembly GCA_963965965.1). NCBI lineage: Eukaryota > Metazoa > Chordata > Ascidiacea > Aplousobranchia > Didemnidae > Trididemnum > Trididemnum nubilum. The sequence goes on along the minus strand of OZ014470.1, from coordinate 4,031,431 downwards.
AGAAAATGCAGAAACCGCCCATTAACGACTGGGGGAAGAGTGGAGTGTTTGTGATCGTAAATGCCTTAACTTACTTAATGCCGCAGTTGTTGGATACGATTTTTGTCTTGAGAAGTTTAGCTTTTGGTTTAGTCATTCTTTAGCAAAATTACGCTCGTGCCACTGACTGCGCCGTACATTTTAAACACGTAAACATTAAAAATACTTGTTAGCAAAACATGCATCAATTCCTACGACAGCTGTGCAAACGTACATAGGCAAAAAAATTTCGAAGTTATAGTGACGAATGGGGAAGTTTTGCAATGCCTGAAGCTAAAATAAAACATAAAATTCATACAGCTTTGTTTCACAGCAAATTCGTGTATTGCTAAAAAATTGCAGGTTGCCTTCAAAACAAAGTATTACATAAAACTGAATACAATACAATTTTTTAGAAAATTTCTACTCCGAATCCCAATTTTCTTCAGAAAAATCTTCGTCATTGCACGCCTTAAGAGAATCTAAACTTCGGTCCGAAAACGTTGACTCACTGGAGCAAGAATCATCGTCTCTCGACCAACTACAAATTTTTTTTAAATTAAAAGTACGGTGGCAAAACCAGGGCTTCTTAGCCAAGCCATGAAAATATAACCCGAACTCGGATGCTCTTGAGCACAAAGTAGAAGGGATTGAAGGGGTTAGGTAATTTGATTTGGTCAAAGGACTTGCTTCCAAATCTTTGCTTTCAGTGGCGTTTCACAGACGGGGGTCTAAAACTCTAAAAGCACCGGCTAGGGGTTCTGCTCCCAGACCTCGTCTGCAACACGCAGAATTATTTTAGCCTTGGCTTCAACCCCCCCTTTAACAAAATCCTGGTTGTGCGTCTGTTAAAACACACACAATTTTTTTAGTTGCTAGTTTAGGTCTACAATCGTAACAATGGCTACCGTTTAACAGCAGATACTTACTGTCTATCTTTGTTTACAGTGTCAGAAATTTCCAAATCAACCACTAAGAAAACATTCCCATCTTTATGAAGAAGCTCAACTCCTTCTGGTTGTCGATTATTGATAACGTTTCTAAAAAGCATTCAAATATTGAATTGAACAGCGTTTGCACATCGCTATCACTCGAGTCAAGTGAAGCAACACAACCCGTAGCAAAGAAACATTTGGAAAACTTCACAATAACACAAAAAATAGCTATGCTTTAAAAACTTTTGAGAAGCCTGTCCGTCATAAAAATTTCCAACTTTGGATGAAATGTAAAGGTGAATTTACACAGTATCCGTTTTTCGTCCGTTTTTGCTTCTCCGTGAAAAAGTATGCGTTTTTTCATCCGTATTTTTATAGGTCCATATCCGCACTGAATAGACTGTTACATATAGATAAAATCTTGTTAAAAAACTTTGTATATAAACAAGAGCGATATTTCGAAATTGAGTTGTACCCCTTTACAAAAAATTTTTTTCGGAAAACTTTTGTCCAGTGCGTGACAGTATGGTTAGTACCGATATGGACATATAAAAATGCAGATGAAAAAGCGGATACTTTTTTACGGAGAAGCAAAAACGTAAAAGCGGGCGAAAACGGATACTGTGTAAATTCACCTTAAGTTTACGTTAACGGACGTTTTTCTAGAGTTAGGCTTATTTACAAGAACAGTATCTGAAAATCGGACATCTGTCGTCAGAAGCGAAATCGGCTCCTACTGCCGAACAATTGTTGCGATTTTAACTGTACCTGAAAGCAATTTTATACATAGCAGGTAGTAGTCCGTAACCACCACAAGCTGTAAGTTGGGTTTGAAAACAACCAGCCGCTGAACTGTTTTCATGATTTTAAATGTTGAACGACCAACGCTTGGTCGAATGGTACGAGTTCGTCTTTGAAACGGAAGGTCCGAGGTTCAAATCTCGAGCCAATCAAATCCAATACAAACGTGGCCAACGACTCGCTATCGCTGTGAATTTCTTCCAAAGAAGCTGTTTTGCCTGCGTAAGCAATGACACGAAAATGGACCCCACCTACTCATCACTTGCTTCGACGTAATACGAGTAATCGAGTATAATGAAAAGATTTCATTTGAAGTTGAAATGCCAATTTCATATTATTGCAAAGAAAGCTCATCCAAGTAAAGACCAATTGAAAGAGTTGTCCTACTCTTGGCTGTGGAGTGGCGACTATCCTTGGCCGGATAACGTGGCGCAGGCCGGAGAACAGTATACGAATCAACAAAAATATAGACAGGATGAATACCGTCCCTTTCATAGATTAAACAAAACAGGAAAAAAAACAGTTTTCAATAGCTCATTGACAATCAATAAAAAAGTACAGCGAAGCCTAAAAAATTCCATCATTAGTCAGACATGTTGCGGCAAAGAAACACATAAAAAATCAAATTTTATTTCCAAAGTTTTTTTGCGATTAAGAGTGTACTTTAGCCTTTGAACCTCCTTTTGCTTTTTTCAACGGTTTACATAAATACCGATTTTTTTTTGTCTTTTATTCCTTACCTGGAAAATGAAACAATTATGTCTACAATGGCTTACTCTGTTTCGACGTGGTTCAAACCAAAAGTTTTGATTTCTTCACGTTTAATCATCAACGAGAAAGGTACCTTTAACACGCTAGAAGACTTATATAACACCATATTTTCGACAAAACCAAAGTCTTCGTCCTCGCTGGCAGTTGTGACTCTGAGAGTATACGGAAAGTCTGAATCATATTTCGCCAAATCGACAGTCTTTGTTTGATGAACATCGGTATGTTTATTCCTAGAATTTGACCAAAAATATTTTAACTCCGTTTCGCAATCTTCGAATTGGCCAGGTACTGGTAAAACATCACAACTTTTTATGTACTTGTCTTTTAGTTTTTGCAAATAGTTAAAAGTAGTTTTCAATGGTTCAACTACAACTAAAAACCGTTTTTGGCCATAAATGTTGGTACTGCAGCTATCTGAACCATATTCAAAAGCGTCATTGAATTGATCAGTGGTAAGACATAGTGGAACTTTTTTCTGCGTATTTCTAAAATTTATAGGAATGTAAGTCGAACTTTTAAGACGCAAATGCATGAACGTTCTTTGCAAGGAGTTAATCGTAGGTTTGTCATCTTCGTTTGAGCACAGCAAAGTTTTGCACAACGACCGAAGAGAGTCGATGAAAGAGCAAAATTTGCTAAAAAACCGCGTCTCTTGTTGAACTTTTGCTGATACAAACGGATGTACACTGACCGCAACAATTTCAAAGTTATGTATTTGATCCATTATTCCATTTAATCGAGATTGAATACAATTTTTATCAACTTTACGAAAAATCGCAAACTGTGAGCAAAAACCATGTTCGTGTTTGCTTTCTGGGGTTTTCCCAACACCATCATAACCAACGGTATAGTTGAACTGAGTACAAATTCCACGGCACCAGTTCTGAAATTCATCCTGAGTCCATTCAAATTTATGATCCCAATGCCTCAATTTTTTGCCACTTGAAAACAGTACGTTAAAATCAGCATTAGGGGTAGATATAATGACCACTTTAGGGCGGATATATCCAAATATATTTTTCTGAAGTTCAGGCAACATCTCTGGCTTCAAGTGCTCTACAAGTTCAATGCATGTTACTGCATCAAAGTCCACAAGGTTTGGATTGGGTGTTAAAACTGACCCCTGAAAAATCAAATATGCAAATCAAAATGCATGACGAGTAATGGTACTTTTAAAATTCAGAAAGGGCAAGATTTGATAATTAATACCAACGTTATACTGTATGTAGATTGAATAGATCTACAACACAAAATAATACAAGTGACCATACGAACTACCAAATAACATAAAATTGGTTCTCCACAAGCTGATTAAGAATATTTTGAACGATAACAAAGTTTCAAATATTCTTCGATTATTACAACAAACAGCCGGTCTACGACTTTTAGGCGTGGGCGTTTAGGCACCACGATTATGCGCCGGTACTATTATGCGCTGGACTTTTATGCGCAGAAATGAAGTTTTTTTCATAAATTTTTTTTTAATTTTTTTCAAAAAAAATTTAAAAAAAAAAAGCATTTTTTCCGAAAAGTTTTTTTTTTCAATTTTTCATGTAAAACTTTTCATACAAGTGCTATAATTTAAATTTATCATGTTCACTGCTTTCCTTCAACAAAAATAAAAAGATAGATGAACGACGTATGAAAAAGAGCTCTCTCACTACTGCACACAGTGCTGTTGACGAGGGCGGCCCTTTGACCTGTCATTTTATTTCATTTTCAAGAGGGTTGAGGTCATTGTAGAACTCTGGGGAGACTCAACAATTGGACCACACCCAAGATCTGAGTGAGCTCAGAAGTTAACGATAGAGAAGAAGGAAAAAAGGCTTGACAGTCACCCTCATCAAAACTTCTAACACCGCTCTCTGTAAATAAAAAGAATTCGTGTACAGCAGCTTAAAGACAGTACACAAATGATGTTCTCTCATTGATATTTTTACCGCCAATCACCGCTCGACTTTTTTTACAGCCACTCCTATCCCTACGCTCTCTATTTTAATGATTTTTCTTGATAAGTATCAGATGAAGAGCTTCGACGACAATGACCTTTTAATCAAACTAAATCTTTTTTGTTTGAAAAACCTTTTTTTTTGGAAAAAGCTTTTATTTAAAGAAAAAAGTTTTTGAAAATAAAAACGTTTTTGAAAAAAAATTTTTTTTTAATTTTTGAAAAACTGTTATTTGAAACTTTTTTTTTAATTTGAAAAAAAAACTTCTTTTTTGGAAAAAAAAATTTTTTCCACCTCTGGGGCAAAAAAGTCCTGGCGCATAAATGCCTGCGCCTAAAAGACAATGTCTGACAAACAGCATACTGGCTAAAAAGCCAACTAGCAAACCAACAATCGCTAATCCGCCACTATAAGCATGGTTCTACAAATTTCAGTATGAAGGAGCTTGCAAATCCGTAAATAGTTTGAAAATAGGTTCATAATTTAAACTTTTATAATAGTTCATTATTTTACAAAAAACGAAAAATGCTAAAAAGCTAAAAGACTTGACAGGTCTTTTGTTTCTCTTTCTAGCACAAAATGTCTACAAGTAAATTCGATGTTTGATTGACAGTGTCTAAGAGATAAATAAATTGATTGTTGAATAATTGAGTCATTGAAAGTACACTTACTCACTGGTTCTTAGTAGACGCAGTTACTCTGTATGCACTCCACAGTGCAGTAGGATATCTCAGCTAATTTGTGTCGATTGTTCAGTAAGAATTTGGTCACAGCTTTCTATACTACAAAACTTTTACGAAAATTCGAATTTGTAAGCTAGTTACATTTTCATCAAATGTTAAGGTCATATTCTACTGTATATGAATTCATCTTATGCTCTTTCTGCCATTTCTGAAACCAATGACATAATGTGCACCTTCAAAACCCTGCTAAATAAAATATTTAATAGTTAATTTATGTTGACAATAATGTAGCAGTTAATCTTCTTACTTTTATCAATTTCAAAGTAAGAGGTCTTGTTCTAGGATTAATGTAATCAACTGTTAGAGGTTCAATTTTCCTTTGTGAAGCATCTAGTAATGATCGATCTATATCAACTCCACAAATTTCTTCAAGATAATCTTCACTCTTTAACAGTTGAATTAACTTGCACTCAGCACAGCCAAAATCTATCACCTGCAATATCATGCACAACTAAATATTTGTAAGCCTCAAGGTTTAACCATATTCAAACCGTAATTGCCGCCAATTTTGTTATACTAGGACGTAAAGGAATCACAGACTCGGTGACCAAGGAACTAACGTCTTTTTTGCGACTTCTTTATGAACTGAAATGCAGCAATCCGCCACATCATTTTTCAATTATATTACTCATGTTTTGTGATTTGTTTTTATGGGTCAAAAAATAAACTTTCTCTCATTATTATTGGATTATAACAGTAATGTTTGAGTGAAGCAAAAAGATAAACTAAAAGATAAGTAAAATGCTAAATCTTAAATACACAGATAAACTAAGTTTCTTGCTACATATTACAAAAGATATAACATATGCATCACATTTGTCAGCCGTGCGTATTAATGAGTCTTCGGAGAAGTTCTGGCATAGTTAAGTTATTGAAATAAAACAAGTTCAGTTTAAACAAACTCACAAATCTAAGTAAAACCTTGCAAACATCGTGCAACTAACCAGTGGTTGGGAGACAATTCTATTCAGTTATAAACAAAACAGCCGGTTTGAGGTAATTTAAATATTATTACTTTTTAATGCAACAACAATAGCTCAGTGGTAGAGAGTCATGTTAGAGAGCGAGAGGTTGCTGGCTCAGAGTTCAATTTCTGAACAGGCAATTCATCACTGTCACCTTGGGAAGGATACATTGCACTAATTTCTCATTGAGTCAAGCAGTCTACCTATAGTGGTGGCCAAGACGGGCAAAAGTCAAACAGAACCAAAAAAAAGCCCTCTGCATTAGAGTGGTTAAGTAGAGTGCTTGGTCATACAAATAAATAAAAGAATGCTACCTAATTAATTTTAGACATTGAGATATAACTAATTTTAGACATATACCAGTGCTTATTATAACAGTATTATGCTTATTTTTTGTTTAAATTAAATATTTATAAACTGGTAATCAAAGACCATCAAGGTGGTCGAACGGTATTGCATTTATCTCTAGAATGAGAGGTCTGAAGTTCAAATCAGAAACAGACTTGCCACCACTACAACATTTTTTCAAAAGTAGTTGTGTTGCATGGGAGCAATGATGCAGAAATGGCCCCACAAGCTCGTTACACGCTTTGGGGTGACACAGCGAGTAAAAGATTTGATATATAGGAGTAACCAAGTGATAAGTAAAAAAAATTCTTGCTCAATAATGCTGGAAAATTGAAAGAATATACAAATAACATTAAATTACCTTCTTAGGCCTTTCTTTTGATAGTATGTCCAACACCTTTGAATATCTCTGCATATAAAGTGGCGGTACAAACTGTATAACAGCATCCCCACTCATAACCTAAATTACACAATTACAACTACCTAAAAATTTATCAAAAAAGATAAACAAAAAGCAAATTACTGTATATAATTGAGACAATGCAGCAAAAAACTGGACCAATTTAAACCAAAAACAAAGACTAATCAACAGTAAATGCCTTATAATATGCCTAGTGAAAAGCAGATTATCGATTACTCTTAAAACAAAACCAAAACAACGCTTGATGATATTTTCAGTATTGTGATATTGAAACAAAATGGAAATTCTTTTTCAATCTAGATTCTACACTTTGCAATTTTGCAGTCCAATAAAATATAGATTGGCAACATAGAATTTGGCCCATGAGTAACGGGTCCACGACTTTTCGGAACGACCATTTCGGCGCGGACCTTTTTGTCGCCAATTCGGTGCTTTTTGACTAACCCTAAATAACTGAACTGTCAAAGAGCACCGAATTGGCGCCGAAACAATCCGTGCCAAAAACTACCGGCAACAAAATAGGGGTGCCGAAAAGGTCTGCACCAAAAAGACGTGATCCCCAAGTAATAACCTATTAAAGCGAGTTCCACAAGCAAAATTATTGTTTTTATACAAGAATGCTTAAATTCCACAACTGTTTGGAAAAAAGATAATCAAAAAGCATGTGACATATCAAAGCATCATAAAATGCAAAATCAGTTGAGAAAGTTTTAATGAGCCTTAAAACTTTTACTTAAATTTGTGTGTCACCAGTAGCATGATGCCTTTTTTTTCAGAATGTTCAGTATTGAAACTTTGCAGAAAAAAAGGCAGTTTACAAAGAGTAAATTTAATACCGGTACTTAAGTAGCAAGACTATATTTTTGGCAGCAATGCAATACAAAAAACAAATTTTAACAATAGCATTTTATTGACAAAAAATATGAAGCAATGAAACCAATTTATGTCATTAATACCGGTAATATTGAAGTTTATGCAAATGAATGTTAATAATGTATTTTTTGGACCATAAAGCACATTTAAAATACTCAAAGTTTCAAAAAAATTGAAGGTGCGTCTTACGCACAAGTTCGCATTATACACAGTAGTTAGGCTTTATGCAGTTGCATCACTTACAAACCAAGTTATACTCTCTTTCTCTCCATGATTTAATTCTGAAGGCTATTTAAAGCTTTATTACAGTTTTTATAGCATTGCATGCTGCACTTTATTTAGGGCGTCTTATTTAAAAAGCAATGAATTCCATATATTGATATGATACTGTGCCTTCTAATCCAAAAAACATGATAAATAAAAAAGCATGGCTCTATACTACGCTTTCAAAAAATTAAGGTTTACAGGTTCGCATCTAGATACTTAGTATACTGGCATTTATAAAAGTGGTCTGGAGCATTCAGGTACAAATCAGAAATGCTTTGGTGCCAGAGACTTAAAAGGGCATTCATGACGTTTCTATTTCAAAAATTCTACTGCGAAGCCATCGTGGAACAACTTTGGCAATTTTTTAGATTTTTTTTGTACCAATTTTGATTCTCTTCGGCCAAGAAATCAGAAAATAATTGCAATCATGAGATAAGCTCTTAGACAAGGGAAAAACACTTTCCAAGCATTACCAAACTGAACGAAGGTGCGTCAAAACCATTCCAAATGACTGGCTATTGTATAATTACGTGAAAAACTAATTGGCCTTTTGACCATTATGCCTAAACTAATTCAGAATTGTGCAATAATTACATAAAACTTGCGGGATCACAAAAAAGCGAAAGCTTAGTCCAAGATCTAATCAGCTATGATACTTTAGCCTTCAACATGCAATCATTTCTTCGAATAGACTCTCTATAGTAAGCAATAGCCACATAGGCTACTTTACCTAAAGCACTATAAAACCTTATCTTGATTACAAATACTTTGCTAGCTCTTGCCAGTCAAAATGCTCTAGAAAAATGTCAAACCTCTCTTAATTTATGCAAGCACATGTTCTACTAATTTATTTATCTATGCCTTCAAAATTTACCTAACTCCCAGAAGCTCGAAATAGGAGAAATTTACAAAACTGAATTATTGTGCAATTTACTTGAAACAAGATGGCCAAAATTTGGATTCTAAGAGAAAAACACAAAATTTTTCACTTAGACTTTCTTAGCCTGATGAGTTGCAAGAATTGCACTGGGGTCATGTTGGTTAAACTTATTTTTTAAACTTTTTCCTCCGTTCTTCAAACATAGGGTAGAATGTCCTCTTAAAATTACTAGAATCTTTAGGGGTCAGCCCAGGATATTCAAGAGCTATATCCTTTTTTTTATTTTTGTCCAATTTTTATCAAATTTTGATATGGTAAGTTTTGTTTTTTGATATTGTAAGATTTCTCATTTTATAACGAAAATGCAGACTATCCTTAACTGGATTTAACATACAAGCATCATAATTGTGAGTATACGAAGTCAGTAGTAATTTGTTTTTATTAACATAAAAATAGAGTATTTGTTTTGATATGCAAGTGAAAACGATTGCCCATCAAGTATGCCACTAAGTTAACGAACTGTACTCAGAATTCCAAAAAAATTAACATTCATCAAAAAAATATTAAAAAATTAGGCACTGGCACATAAATTACAAATGTTTTCTAGCTAAATGTCCTACTACACAAACATTTAAATGCCTGGTTTACAAAAAGAAACAGTGTGGAATTTCCTTCTATCTTTAGTAAGATGCCACATAGCTCAAAGACAAAGCCACTATAATGTCTACGACCAAAACAAAATGCTGTTTGAAATATAGTATATAAAATTACAAATGATATCTGTTTAACGTCTAGTACAAAATTGTAAATAAGATCAGTCTTCAAAGGCCAACCCACCTATAATACATTTACTAATATTTTAACTAAACTTCAGCATACAAAATACTAGATTATCAAATTACATATTGGTTTAGAGTATATACCGCACAATAAAATTGTCGACCTCTGCTTTACTACAACTTGAGCCAAGTCAACTGACCGCGAACCAACAGCTTCGTCGCTGTGATTTTGTCATTGATGTCGTCACAGTGATTTCGTCACAAAGTGAGGGTTTGGGCAAGGTGGCTCTGGTAATAGTAAAATATTTTTATGATCGCTCTTCTCAGCCAATTAACGTCATTTGGTTCGCAGTCAGTTTGTTCGCAATCAGTTTGTCGCGGTCAGTTGTCAAGGACCCACTAAAACTCAACAAATATTTTGAAATTGTCCTCAGGTAAGCAAGTTTTCAAACAGAAATTGAGTCAAAAAGATCCTGATAACTTTTGACTTTTTAACACTGTCTTAGTAAAATGAACTAACTACCAGCACACCATCCTAATGACCTCAATAAAAATTTAATCATTTTGTAATTTAGAAGCCTGAGCTACACTGGGCATAAAATCATATGCAAACAAGCATATTTTCTATTTATTTTGAACCGTAATTAGGTGTGACCAGCAGACTGCCTTGGCAGTGTACAAGCTGCCAGGTGGTAAATATACGAGGTGTGTTCAATAACTAATGAGAAATATGATTCAACCAAAATGTTATTTCATGGTGAAGTACCCATACATGTATTCTATATGATGACTAACAAGCAACTTTCTATCTCAACAGGTCTGAGAACAGTATTGAGTGTACCAGTATTGTAACCAATCTAATGAGGTTTGTCGTGAGCACGTAGCAAGATGTGGGGAAACTTGGAGCAAAGATATGCCATTAAATTTTGAGTCAAATATGAAATGTCAAAGGGGCTGATGTGGATGAACAAACAAGCAAAGCAAGTTTTTATCAGTGGTTCAACAAATTTTCCTAAGTGACCAAGTCGAAGATAAATCCAGACCTGGAGGCCAAAAATGTGCACGCAAGGAAGAAAATATTCAGCAAATGTAAAAGTTGGTAGTGAAAGATTGTCAAATGTCTATAAGGATGTTGTTTGAAGTTATAGGCATTAGTATTGGCACAGTAGACACAAACCTGATCAAAGATCTAAAGTTCTGCAAAGTCTGCGCCAAGTTTGTGCCAAAGATTTTCCAAATGATAGAGAATAATTCAGGTTTACTGAATAACATAGTGGGTTATGATGAAAGTTGGATGTTCACCTACAACCTTGAGGGCAAGCATCAAAGTGCTCAGTGGAAGCATGGCATCCCTTAGGCCAATACTTAAATTGTAGGGGGGACATGGGGAGACGCATCCCCCATTGAGAGTTAGCATTCCCCCATTTAGATTTAGGTGTCCCCCATCGAGATTTGAGCGCTGGATGATCAGACGAAAAAGACCTAATTCTTCACCGAACTTTAGCGAAAAACCACTTCAATTTCCGACGAAGACCTTTTTCTTTTTTGATCTTCACCTAATTTTGGCAAAAAAACACTTCAACTTCTGGCAAATACCTTTTTTTTTTTGGTCTTCACCTAATTTTGGCAAAAAAACACTTCACTTTTTGGCGAAGACCTTTTTTTTGGTGTTCATTCAATTTCGGCGACAGAATTACCTAATCTTCACTAAAGTACTTTTGCATGCCAAATGTGTTTGGTCAAGGCTGCAAAAGCGTCCCCACATGCAAAATTTTACAATTTAAGTACTGCCTTAGGCCCAAGAAAGTAAAGATGAGCAAATTCAAGAAAAGGCCATGGCCATTCCCTTCTTCTACTCTGAGGAGCTCATTCATATTAAATGGGTTTCTCAGGGTCAAACCGCCAATAAGGAACATTACCTTACTGTTCTGAAAAGATTCAAGCAAAAGATGAAAAGAGATCTCAGCAGCAGATGACTGGGCAATGGTGGTCCCAACAGGATAATGCCACAAGACCACAAGACAACGCTGGTTACAACCTGTAAACCCGAAAAGGGAATGAAAACAATACAACACCAGCCCGATAGCCCTGACCTAGCCCCCAGCGATGTCTTTCTGTTCTCACACATGAAAGAAAGCCCCAGAGGAATCAGATTTTAGTCAACTAAAGAGCTGAAAAAAGTATCAAAAAGTTCTTGAAAAGATTACTGAAGAAGGTTTTCAAGGATTGGAAGCAAAGCATGAAAAATATACATGCAGGAGGCAGTTATTTTGAAAGAGACTAAGTTTTGTGAGCTTGTGTAATAAATAGTGCTTCTCCTGACCTTTTCTCATCACTTACTGAACATAACTTGTAAACTAAGGTACCTTGTGTGCTCGTGATTTTATGCTCACCGTAGACTGAGCCATAAAAATACAAATGGCACTGATTTGCTGTAGTTTTGATTCAAACCGGTTACGAACAAACTATGATGACATGCAAATTTAAACACAATTGGCATTACGACTGGTAAGATAATTTCAAAAGTTCGGATGATCTGTGATGGTAGGTATTGGTGATGCGTGAATCTCAACTTTTGGCTTGGTCACTTTGCCATCTGGATATTTAGAACGAAACTTTTGCACAACATCATATTCAGTTAAATGAACACCATCTAATTGGTTTCCAAGGGTAATCCAATTTGGTTGGATATTATGCATTCTACCAAACAACTCTATCTTCCTGGTACCAGGAGACAATCGTTCAATAATTCCATATATTTCATCAGGTTTGTGACTTGTAGCCCGAACTTCTGCAACCAAAACATCACAGTCTAACCTACGATTAATAGATTTTGGATTTCCTTTTATACCCACAAGGCAATGTTCTTTACCATGATTTAGCCAATGTCCTGTACGGCCAGTTCGAATCAATCTTTGTAACTGATTTGTTTTGACCCATATTAGCTCATCACATCGTCTGTACCCCCAAATGTCAAACAGCTCTCGTCCAAGTTCCATAGCACGACCAGTTACCCACAAAAAGATAAGTCCATCGTCAGATAAATCTTGAACTCTTAAGTTTCTCATTTCATCATCTTGCATGGTGCCATAAGGCAACTCCATGTGAATATCCCAAGGTGGGTCAGCCATTATAACAGAAAATTTACCCAAAATTGAAAAATCTAAGTAGCGAATGTCACAGTTAATCCACTGAGGTGGAAGCATTTTTCGATTTATATAATCTTCATCTGAGGAAAATTTAGGCATCAAACTCTTTTCTTCAACATTGTCTCTTTTTCTGTTTCCCTTTTTACTTTTTCTTGGATCCAAATCTGTGCCTCGATAGTCAATTTCATAATGAACATATTTGCATGTGTCCATGTGAAAGCAAGTGTTCAAAAATGAGCAATCACCCAATGATTCATCAGTGTGAGGTTTAAGAATCTTTCTGAAATGCAATTTTTGACAAGATGAATAACCTTTGTGTTTTAAGCATTCTTCTCTTGTTGCATATGGGCAAAATTCTCTGACTTGCGATCCTCCTAAAGAGCGAAATTTCTCTGACAAACTCAACTCTTTGGTTGATGCAGTTCCTAACAGCTCTTGTATTTCATCAGCAACTCTGGTGTTATCTTTTTCTTTGGATGATTTTGTTGAGAGCAAAGCTTGAATGTCATCAATGTCAGCGGAGTCTTTGGATTTTTCCAGCTTCTTTCGTTTGTTGCTTAAATCTCGTTTGTCATGTGATCGATCACTCGAGCGTTTGTGGCTGGGCTTTTCACTTGTAGATTTATGTTTCATATTTTTATCCAGCGCTTTTTTATTATTATCGTTAGCAAAAGAAGTAGTGGAATCTTTCAGTTTTCCAGCTACAGCTGTAAGTTTATCAACTTCAATTGCAGTTATTTGTACAGTGCCTTTGGAGTCTTCTGCACCTGATACTGGTGTTAAAGTCAGAAATTGTTGCGCTGCCTGCTTTTGCAATACAAATTCAACCTCTTCAATTGACAATATTTTCACATTTGGTAAATGTACAACCATTTGTTTTTGCAACCCATTTAAAACACCTTGCGATGTCAAAGGATATTCATGAGTAAAAGAGCATAAATATTGCTGCAGTAACTTTTCAAGTTCAGTGTCAACTGAAGTGACAAGTTTAGCAGAAGTAGAAGTGGTAACACTGCCAACAGAAACCAGTGGTTCACTTTGAATGTTTTCATTCACTGCTTGTCGATCTCTTCTTCGTTTTTGGATTCTTTCACGAAGATTATCTTGCTTTCTCTTGTGTTCCTGTATGCTTTTCCAAGTTTCAGATGACATTATGCAATAACATTAACCATAAAAATTATGATGGAGGAGTTCAAAGTTGCTTTTTATATGATACAATTTTAATCTAAAAAGATGAAACAAACTGAAAGCCTGGATGAGTGGATGGTACTGCTACTGAAATAAAAAATACCCTTAAAGTTTACAACTATTCGATATTAATTTCTTATTGTTTTAGGCAGTTAATAATGCAGAATGCTAAGTCTAGCTTTTTAATTAGTGAAAGTACCTAGATCCTAGGTATATGTCTCTAGTCTAAGTAGTCTGTTAGCATTAGCTTACTGCATTATTTTTGACAATCAATAGAGGAAGGCCTATTGGGCATTGGACTAGACCCAGAGCCTATCCAGTGTGGTAAACCAGGCCAAATCATTTAATCCATTAAGATTTGGCACTCGGAACGTTTGTACTACCTTTTCCTTAAATAAACAAAGATTTTGGTGATGTCACTTGTTCTCAAAAATTTTTATTTGGAAAAAGCTTGGCGCATGTTCAATGTGCGCAGACATTTTGTAATAAAGCCTAAAAAACTTAACCCAACCCTCAACCTTAACCGTAATCCTAGCCCTAACCTAAACCCACACCTAGAACTATAATCATCGAAATAATAATTTCCAAAAACAAGTGACGTCACCTGAATCTTTGTTCATTTAACTGCGCTTGTTTTGTGAGCCAAGTAACTTTGTTTTTATTTTGATTATTACACTTCTTAGTTATAGCTTAGGGATAGGTTTTATCACAAAGTGTCTGAATGCACGGAATATGCGCCAAGTCTTTTTCTTAAAAACAATAATTCACCAGAAAACGCCTACTGTTTAGTATACCAATACCCATAGGTGGGCACACGTCCATTAATTGTTAATCTGTTAATAACAAAGCAAACTTTTTCATTAACTCGTCAATCCGTTAAAAAGTTTTTTCATGTTAACGGACTAAACTAACTTCCGTTAAGTTCTGTTAACTTCCGTTAAGGTTTTTACCATTATTTTCTTGCACCATTTGTTCATCGTACTGGTACAAACCAGTTTGCACTGGTAACACTTGTTGTGTATTAGTACGAGTTTTATAGAAGAAAGCAAAGAAAGGAGTTCATTTTTGTGGCAAATAATAAGCTGCAACCTCGTAAGCCTATCAATTACCGCTGTTCGCAATATACAAAGATTTTTCGGCCGCAGCTTCGTTAGTGCATTTGAAGTTATTTTAATCTTTAAATTAGATTAGAAGGTAAAATGTAACTTCCAAAACACAAAAAGGCCACCATATCAAAAAATATTTCCTTACAATCAGCTCAACATCGTCAATGCGTCTTCTAAAAGCAAATGAATAAAAAGACACATAAATTACACGCAAAATATCAACAAAATTAACTGACTATATTAATTTCCGTTAATTAAAGCTAAAAATAACGGATTAACATTACCGGAGGTGTGAAGTTTGTTAACAGATTAAGTGGTTAATGCAGTTAAAGTTTTGCATTAACTTGCCCATCTATGCCAATACCTGATAGAGTACAAAATAATGTACCGGTAGATTAGAATTGGATCCTGTACCAAATCCCGAAAGACAAAATCCCAAATCGGAAAAAATCTTGAATGGACAAAATCCCAAATTGGACAAAAACATAAACTAAACAAAATTCCAAATGGAAAAAACCCTGAATTTGACAAAATCTCAAATTGACTTAAATCCCAAATGGACAATATCTCGAATTGAACAAACTAACAAATCAAAAAAATTCCTATTTGGACAAAATCCCTAATTGGATAAAGTCCCTAATGGAAAAAATTCTGAACTGAACAAAATCCCATATTGGACAAAAACCCAAATGGACAAAACCTCGAATTGGACAAAATCCTAAATGGAAAAAATCCCAATTTTGACAAAACTCCGAATCGAAAAAATCCAGAATTGAACCAACTTTAAAATTAGACGAAGTTAGGATTAAAAGTGTACTCACTGCCGACCTATAAGCACTAACAAAATACATAAATAATTTACCAAAACTGCATGTCGTCATTAGTTTGTGCTGTGGCAACCTAGAAAAACAGTGCATATACAAAAATAGAGTGATCAAGTCAAAAAATTTTGCAGTTTTGTCAAGTTAATTAGGTGCCAAGCAATTTGTCCCATAGCAAACACCTTGCACTTATCACATTTACCGTCAACTCCTTTAGTTTGCAGAAAAAGAAACTAGGTTAATACATATAGAACACAATGCCAAAATAACTGGAAACATATTTTCACGTTTCGTGAAACTACTTCTCACATTGTCAAAAGTAATGAATGGTGAAAAACACAAAGCACAAGCATTTAAAGCATCAAAAAGAAGCATCAGCAGGGGAGAGATTTATTCATATTACTCATGTGTTAAACAAATACAGTGGTATGGAGGTCTTGTCAACATTTAAGTTGGGATTGTGTTTTTGAATTAGTAATGTTTCGGTGATTAATTATTTTCGCCAGTGATTGGTTTGGCCATAATTTTTGTTTTGTCAAAATCAATTTTATGATCGGGGTTATCTGTCAAATGTTTGGATACATCAGTATTTTGTCTATTTGGCAAAGTGGGGTCGTGATTTTTTAACCGAGTAATTAGATTTCTTCAAGTCTGACCAATATATGTGCTTTTGCAGCTGCAAGTGATAAACCACACTAGAACGACTGAACTTATTTTGGCGCTCTTTGAAGGTAAAAAGACGCCTTAAATTGAACGTTTTGTTGATTAAAATAAACCTAACTTTAAAGTCCAATTTTTTCAAAAAACTATTAATTTCTTTTGGTATATCATTTCTTTTATGTAGGGAAGTTTCATAAAAATGCTTTCTGTGTCGTCCTTCTTGTCTGTTTTGGGTTTTTTCGGCTGCTTTTTGGCAAGAAATGGTCGGATTTGTCGGTTCATGTACTTTAAAGGAAATCCATTTTTCTCGGGAAGGTTTGAAATTTTTTGAAAATATTTTTTTCGTAACTGTGCACTATTACAAATACTATATCCCCGGTGCAGTAACGTCCAGACCAAGTTTCATTTGTATCGATTCAGAACATCTTTGTAGATGCTTAAATTGGTATTTTTTCGAAATATTGATGTTTTAATACAATATGAATTTTTTGTGCTTTGGACATCTAAGAGGGTCAATTTATTGTTCTCTTTGTTTCTTTTGTAAACTTGATTTTCTGGTGTGTTGAGTTGAAAGTACTAAAAACATGATTGATGTGGTTGGGGTCATCAAAGGTCAAAAATAAATCATCTACGTAATGGTGAACTGTAAACTGATGATTGGATTTAGTGGAGGCAGTCTCCACCAACCAGTTCATGAAAATGTCAGTCATGGCAGGGGCCAATGGCGACCCCATTACCATGCCGTCAAATTGGTGATAAAACTTTCCATCGAATTGCAATGTTGCTGTTTTGCATGTCCAGTTTAATAGTTTTCTAAATTGTCTTTTATTCATGCCGTGAAATCTTGTCGATTTGTCATGGAAAAGTTTTTGGAGAATAATTTGTATTACAAAATCGACCGGAATATTGGTAAAAAGACTTTTTACGTCAAAACTTACAAGTATTTTTGTACTCAAATTAACCATGTTAGAAAGTTTTTCTTGGACGTCAAATGTGTCTTTTATGTTGGAATCAAGCTCGCGCAGAGGCATCAAAATTTTAAGCTCAACAGCACTTTGGTAATTAAAACTTCTAGTGGAAGATAGGATTGGTTGCAAAGGTATTTCGTTAAAATACTTGCAAGTTTTGACGTAAAAAGTCTTTTTACCAATATTCCGGTCGATTTTATGATACAAATTATTCTCCAAAAACTTTTTCCCGACAAATCAACAAGATTTCACGGCATGAATAAAAGACAATTTAGAAAACTATTAAATTGCACATGCAAAACAACAACATTGCAATTGGAAAGTTTTATAACCAAATTGACGGCATGGCAATGGGTCGCCATTGGCTTCTGCCATGGCTGACATTTTCATGAACTGGTTGGTGGAGATTGCCACTACTAAATCCAATCGGCAGTTTACAGTTCACCATTACATAGATGATTTATTTTTGGCCTTTGATGACCTGACCCCAACTACATTGATCATGTTTTTAGTACTTTCAACTCAATACACCAGAAAATCAAGTTTACAAAAGAAAATTAAGAGAACAATAAAAGTAAGTTAGTTTTGCAAAAAATGAAAAGTTTTCTTGTGCTGGGGGCTCTGCCCACCAGATCCCAGTGCCTCCAGCAACGGCTGGGGGTTTCGCCCCCACGCCCTCAAACATCCTCCCATTGCAAATTTCTGGCTACGCGCCAGGTGTTTTTATTGCTGTTATGTTATTTTGTGTAAACCGATTTTGCGGCTCAGTGGTGTTTATGATTTTCCGCAAGCGGCTTTTTCTTTGAACAAGTTTGCCCAACCCTGATCTAATCATTTCTGTCGCTTAAATAACTACTAATATGAAGAAGACTGAAGCCTTAGACTAAGTCGTTCAAAAATTGATTTTTGTGGGGTTTATTTGGAGATTTTCGAGGGTGTCTCCGTCAAAGCATGTACAAGTATTTGTGTCTTCAGTATTTAGTAATAACAAAACTAGAACTCTAGCTTGAGTCGTTCAAAAAATTGATCTTTGAGGGGTCCGTCTGGAGGGTTTCCCAAGGGCTTGGTAACCCTAAACTCTGTCAAAATATTTGCCTCTTAAATATCTACTGATATCAAAAACACAAGTATTGTAAATTTGGTCTTTCAAAGAACTGATTTTTGGGGGTCCCCGGGGGATGGCACCTTTAAACTATGTCGAAATATTTGTTAAGTATCTGTTGATATCAATAAAAACTGGCATCCTGGTTTGAGCCAACAAAAAAATTAATTTTGGGGGGTCCATTTTGGGGCTTCCTCGGGGGTTGGTACCTCCAAACGATGTCATAACATTTGTCTCTTAGATGTGCTGATATTAAAAAAAAACTAGTGTTCTAGCCTGAGCCAAGCAAAAAATTGTTTCTTTGGGGTCTATTTGGGGGGTCTCTGGGGGGTGGCACTCCTAAATGATGTTGAAATATTCGTCTCTTAACCCTTTGCGGTCGTAATAAATTTTCCATTTTGCCTCCAACTGGTCGTTTTACAATTGGCATGTTGTATTTGTTTTAATTAGTTCAAGACAACAATTGTTGCTAATTGTTTGTTAGAATAGCAAGTTCTCAACCAATTTCGGCAATTTTGGTATCAAAATGATCAGTGCGTCTTTGCCTAATGAACTAGTCTGTTAACGGAAAAAATTATGAAGCGTTTAGCAAGTAAATATGACCCTAAATGCTCAAAACTTCAGTAAAAGTTAATAATGTTTGTAATGTATACATTTATTTCCTATTCTATTTCGTAGAATTTTAGTAAAATAGTAGCAAAAACACCAGGTTAGTTTTGTTTAAAATTTGGCGGTGCATATCTATAGCAACTGCGATGTTGCCATTACTTTTGTTTCTTGAAAAAACTTACAATTATTTACAAAAGTGTAGAAGAATTCGGCGTCAGCGTAAAATGCCCTAGTTTTGCATACTGGTACTTGTTTGCTGACAAATATTTTTTGATAAATATGATACGACTGTTGAAAGTAGATCTTACTGCAGAGTTGAGTGTTTTTTGTTATATCAATATTTATTTGAAAAGACGTAAAAAAAGTCCCGTTCAATTTTGTGAAATAGTCCATCGAAAGAAATGTCATTCAACCATCAATGTCACAAAGTTAGCAGAGAAAATGCCCCAAAACAACAGGAGTCATTTGTATTCTGCTTCAGTGAGATATTACAACCACATACAGTACTCTAAAGTTTCTAGAAGTACGTGACAACAAAAAAAGTCTTCTTATTACCCAAAAAGAAAACATTTAAAAAAGTCTTTTCCCCGACAACGTGGACTATGTGTCCAACTCAATAGACCCCAATGATGATTTCATTTCCTTATCAGCGGCCCGGAAATTACCACTTGACACCCTACTGCTTCCCAATAATCATCGTTACGACTGTACCAGTGTATCCCTAATTAGCCGGCCTGAACCCATCGTAGCTCTCGACTCGTCACTGCATCAACTACCAGTAATAGGCACCGTGATGATTTTGTCCCCTTTTGCCCCCAATATGCAGCCCCAAAACCACCTCTTAACACTCTACTGCATTACAAACGTTTCCTCACACCAAAATTTCCAACCCGTTTTAGTTTTGTAACAAATGACAGGCAACTGCTTTTTTCATGAGCTCTTGCTGACTGAAAAATCAGTACAAAGAAAACATTCCCCAAAGTGGCATGCAATTTCGGGCCAAATTCTTTGTGACGTCATTTTGCCGCACTATAACCAACACAAACACCCATATTTGGCATCATTTACGCTAGGTGAATAACGGTTGCCTAACGACTGCACTAATTTGACAATAAAACTTGCCATAGCACAGCATTCATTGAAGGCGACCTATAGTCGCCGTTCGACCGTAACGACCTTTTTTGTTTGGGCGACCTATATTCGCCCTTCGACCGCAAAGGGTTAATTATCTACTGATATCAAAAAACACTGGCACCCGAGCTTGAGCCATTCAAAAAAATTTTTGGGGGGAGAGGGGTAAATTTGGGGGGTCCCCAGGGGTGTGGTACCCCCAACCTCTATCAAAATATTTGCGTTTAAATATCTACTGCTATCAAAAAACACTGGCACCCAAAGTTAGGCCATGCAAAAAATTGATTTTTGGGGTGTCCATTTGGGGGGGTCCCCAGGAGGGTGATACCCCCAAACTATGTCAAGGTATTTGTCTCTTTATTATCTCCTGATTTCAAAAAAAGTAGCACCGCAGCTAAGCCATCAAAAAAATTGACTTTTTTTGGGGTCCATTTGGGGGTTTCGGGGGGGGTTGATACCCCCAAATTATGTCAAAATATTTTTGCCTTTTAAATTTCTAGTGACCAAAAAAAATAGCACGCTAGCTTATGGTGTTAAGAAAGTAATTTTTGGGGCGTCTTCACAGAGAATGAAACCTCATACCCTATGATCGTACCTAGTGTCAAACAAAAAAATATTAAAAGCGATTTCGTGGCAATGGAAAAAAATTAATACACTAGATTCAATATAATCTTGGTTTGATAAAAGCGATAACCAAGTACATAATTGAACCCAGGTCTTAGGTAACTGCCCCAAACCACGTGACGTAGAGCCTCCGAAATTGGAGGGACGCAAGTTCATGTATAGATCTATCATTTGTCCAAATTTTAAGTTTCTAGCTTTGGTGGTTTCAGAGTTTTTGTCACCATAATATGATTTGCTTAATAAAAAAATGAATAAATAAATAAATTTAAAAAAAAGTGTGTCGGAATCGTCGGAATTTATTTTTGGGAGCTGAAACTGCTTGCTTAGACGCTTCTAAATTCCAAACATTTATTCCCCTAGTACAATTAGTTCTTGAACAAAAGCTGTTTAAACCTACAATTGGCATTTCAATTTTTGGCTCGAAAACCCATATCACGTCACCGATTGCCCCTGAAATTTGCACGAAGAAGGATTCATATGTGCCCCATCTAAGTTCTAAAATTCAAGTTTCTATCTTTAGTCGTTTCAAAGTTATAGCATATTTTTTTTGCCGAATTTGTAAATTTGCCCAGAAAAAAACATACCGTATATCCTCGCATATAAGCCGAGTTTAGGACCCAAAAAAAAAGTTGCCAAACTAAGCAGTCGGCTTATATGCGCATAACTCGGATCGCACTCAAGCGAAATGACATTATGCTAACTTAATTGCAGCAACTACAACTCAAACCATGCTAAATGCAATGATACCCGCGCAATTTGCCTTTTTTCTGTTCCTTTTCTCCTTTTTTTAATTGCGATAAGAGCGTCCACGCACACACGCAAAGCAACATGTGTGCTTGCACGCTGTTGCGCGATTGGTTTTTTCAATCACATGATAATACCAAGCTGTGATTGGTTGGTCATACACGTAAAAATAATGGTTATCGTTTTCATTTATTATTTTTTGGAACCTTTTGCTGTGATAGGGTGCGTATGTCGTGTTACAATTTGTAGGGTCGGTTTATATGCGGATTTTATAAAATCATCATTTTAGGGCTGTTTTTCTTGAGTCTGCTTATGTGCGAGATAGGCTTATATGCAGGGATATACAGTAGGTACTTCCGACGCAAAGCGCATCGCGGAAGTCCCAATTA
Source organism: Trididemnum nubilum (assembly GCA_963965965.1). Classification (NCBI taxonomy): domain Eukaryota; kingdom Metazoa; phylum Chordata; class Ascidiacea; order Aplousobranchia; family Didemnidae; genus Trididemnum; species Trididemnum nubilum. The sequence continues at coordinate 4,009,190 of OZ014470.1, read as the reverse complement.
TTATTTCAAAAACATCATAATTGACTTAGTATTAAAATCATAGAACAAGCAAGTTGCTGGGTTTAAATAGCCAAAATTAAGCATGCGAGGAGACGTCTTCTCTAGCTCAAGTGGTAGAGCAGTGGACCGGTAATCCAAAGGCTGCAGGTTCAAATCATGCGCGAAGACAACTTTTTCGCATTGCTTGTTTCAAGTAGTCGCTGTTTTGGTGGCTCTTCTCTAGGCTTTCGCGCTGGTAGCCTTTAGGCCAGAAGCACGCAAAACGATTAAACATTAAAACTATGGCCAGCAAATGTCAAAAACATCATAATTGACGTATTAAAATATTTGCTCATGATATTTTTGAGCTAAATTAGTTGAAATGAATACACGAGATGTTTCAAAAATACATACCAGTATATTACAGTAATAATACCAGTATATTAGTATGTTACTTTTGAAACACCCTGTATAAAGATTTTGCAATGATTAAAATTGTATTTTATAACAAAAATGCACTAAACACCATTGCAACAATGACACCAATCTAGTGATTGAGTAGCATTTATTACATGTTTTAGCAAGACCAACTTAATGCTATGTATAATTTGTCACCAAAACGTTTACTAATGTTCGATACATGTTACATGCAGCTGTATTGTTGTTTGCTCAGCTGCATTGTATGAAAACTAAAATACTCAAAATTTGTTTCTTTTCATATCCATACTTTCATTTCACTTAAATGAAGAAAATTTTATGTGCTGTTTTTATTGCATTATCTTGGTAGCTGAATAGTCTGGTTGTGCTATAACAACAAAACAAATTGCTCTGTTTACACACATTGCTAATCCATTGTCAATGTAAATTCTGTATCAATAAGAAAGAACTTTTATGCTACCCCAAAATATTTTTGTTTCAAAGTTTTATTCAATCCTTCATCCCCAATTTTTGACCCCAATTTACCAAAAAAAAACTAAAAAAAACTATCAAAACAGAATTTTATAGCAACATTAGTTTTAATTAAACCCCAAAATTTAGATTTTCCACCCAGCACCCCCAAAAACATAGATTTTGACAAAAAAACAAACTTGCTGCCATAAGAGCTCCAAAATTAATTTTTGTATTTTTACGTACTCTCACCTGACATCTAGTGGTGATTTTTGATATCTCATTAACGGACAGTCTGATTTCAAAAATTCTTTTTATATAGCTTGTGTCATCCTATATAGATGATCTATAAGCATTTTATATAAATTTTCCGACCTAGGGTATTTGGCATTTGTTGAAACATAATGGAATAGCCCTATAGGGCTTCAGCCATTAACATCTAGGACCATACTTGTATTAGTACACAGTATTCATCAGCATAAACAAAGTTTCCAGTTCCAGCATTTTAATTTCTTTCACCAGCTCACTGCAATAAATAGGCTACACCTTTGAAAAGCAAACAGAGGAGAACATCAAACATCTCTCATACAATGGCTGAAATTGTATGACTTTTTTTTAAGGCAGTTGCTAAGGTTACGTGACCATAATTTTCGTTTTCGGAATTAAAAGTTACATGACTACTTTTGCTGTTCAATTTACTATCTCTCAAGCTGGCATCGCTGCCTGAACCCTAACTCAAATAATAACATCTCTCAAGCTGGCATCGCTGCCAGAACCCTAACTCAAATAATAAGATTTTAGAGAAAAAAAAGGATTATGAAGCAAAAAAGCTCTCTAGCGCTTTTTTTAAAAAGCGTGTCCAGCGGGTATCGATATTCCAACCGTGGGCATTAGAGCCAAGCGCATTAACCACTACGCCATCGGGGCTTCGAATTCGATGCGTCAAAGTGCTGTATTTAAATCAAATCTCTCACGTAACTTTTAATTTCAAAAAACGAAAATTACGGTCACGTAACATTAGTCACTACCTTTTTTTAAAACATGATGCTATAGTGCATGTCTTACAGTCTTAATTCTTGCTATAAGAAGACAATTGTTTGCTACAAAAATTATTTTAATAGGGTACAACTCTGAACTATTGCGTATAACAGCATGATTCTTGCAGTGTTTTTTTACTTTGCTCTCCTAAAAATACTCGCTGCTAGCAAAAGTTTGGAACAAACCACAAAAACTCTGCAAATGTGAGAGCTTTGCCATAGGGCAACCCAATTACAGCCAAGTAAAGATACACGCTTAATAATAACAGCGCAAGTGCAATTGAAATAAGTTATTATCCCAGGTGCTCGGAAATCTTTTACCCAGACCTCAAATAATTACTCATTAATTTAAACTCCTGGATGAACGCATTCAAAGAAATTTGAATCAACTGAAACACAACGACCATGAGACTGAACTTTTCGCTTTAGACTAGAGCCGCTCCTAATCCGAATTCCTGACTACGCCCATGCGTAGATCCTTGCAATGACAAACCACTAAATACAATTATATACCATAATTTCGTTCTATATGTAAAGGTAACTATTACATCTAACCAATCTTTCCCTTGGAAGAAAAGCAATAAATGTAACTGGTCCTGTAATCTGGGCCAAAATTCCCCCATCCCTCAAAAAAATATCTCCCAAAAACATTTGTAAGAAAACTTAAGGACCATTTAATCTCAAAACAGCAAGGTACTATTACAACTTAACAATGTTATGACATAGTTGAAATGCACTGGTAAGTGGTAAACGAAATTATTATGATGCCAATATGAAAAGTGTTTTTATTATTCCTATTTTTGGGGTCACAATAGCGTTTATTGATAATGCCAACTACCCATTTTGCTGCTTTTCTGTGCCAAAAAATGTAAAATGTTACACACTAAGTTGATCAAAATGTAAATATGTAAGTGCTGATGTTATGTTGCTTTATTCTTTTGCTGTTTTTTCGGTAGCATTGAACTTTGAAGACCGTAAGGTCATTTTCGCTGCTTCTGTGCCAGACATGGCAAAAATAAACTGAATTGAATTGAAAAATATATGAATATAATGTTTTTAAGATGATGATAAACAAAGCTGTTTTATTTCATCTTACCAGAATTTGAAAACAAATTTCTGCCAAACAAAATTTAGAATCAAAAATTTTAAGCAAAATTTATGCAGTATATAGGTCATCAAGTGGTGGAAGCAAAAGTGCTAAGGGTGGAACTGGAAGTGGTACCGGTAGCAGAAGTGATTCAAAAATTGCCGCTTCCACAAATCTGCAGTTGTTTATTTAAATCAACTTCATAGGACAGTAGAATTTTTCAAAGGAGCATTCATCAAAAATTTTCTAGTTAAAGAGAATAAAACAAAAATGAGAAATATTCATTCGCGCATTTTTCATTTGCTTTTTTAGGAGTTAGGATTAGGGTTTAAGCTAGGGTTTGGGTTAGGATTCGATTTGGGGATAGTTTTAGAGAAAATATTTGAGTTTGAGTTAGATTTGAATGAGAATTTATAAAAATTTCCGATGAAATAAAAATAAAGCCTCCCTTTTTCAAATCTATTGCTAATTCACCTCTTCTAACAGACCAAAACCTATCCAAATCCTTCAAAATAAAGCACAACTAACTATGACCAAAATCAGTGATGTAGTACTCGCGTACACTACTCGTACTCGAGTATCATTTTTTGAGTACTCCTACTCGGAACCCCAGGTACTCGGCTGGTACTCGAAGGTCAATGTACTCGGTCAAAAAAAGAGCCAAGTACACGAGTACATTTGGCCTTCGCTAAAAGTAATAAACAAAATGAGTATTTGATAGTAAACTGCAGCCAATAATACCCGCTAATTTATTGAGTTGCTTTTGCTTGAATCCGTGAAGACCGCAGCTGAACAAACAGCTTTTTAATGGTGAGATCGAGCAAAATCAAGCGTTGGAATGTGGTAAAGTGATTGGGTCAACAGCGCATAGTATTGTTTGACAACAAACTCCTTTCTGCTGCAGAAAACGTGTGAAAGTTGCCGCAAATTTTGATTTATTTAGCAATTAAAGTTACATACCACAGAAATCGAGCCACGCGTGTTGTACAAAGACGGCATCAATTGGGTTAGCATTTTACGGTTTTAGCTCAAATGTTGATAGATTATTTTCTACAGTAGATGTATTACTGTAATCTCCCAATCCCAAATAATAGTTTTACTGTGGTATTGGAAGGGGTATCCGAAAAAGCATAGAGTTAGATTTGCAGGCAATATTTTCAGTGTTAAATTTAGGTCAGATAGAGAGAGCTTAGTTGCATAGTTATTCTGTAGCTGAGTTGCAGCTGTAGCCAAAATTTTACTTTTTTTTGCAAGAAATTGATAAAATAATAAGTCAAGTCTTTTGATAACGCATGTAAAATGCGTTTGAAATATTAATATGACTAAGCACTAATTAGGATTATTTTATAAAAATGGATGTTAGATCTGAAATTAAATAATAGAACAGTAAACAGGTAAATATACAGAATAAAAATACCGCTCTAAATTACAGCTGTAGCTAGTAGCTGATATTAAATGGCAGCATTATTTTATGCTCACATTACTTAATCACCTCCTTTGAAATGCAGCATTATTTTGAGAACATTCACTACTACGTCATTTGCAGTTTAGTTTTACAAGTTTTAGATAGTCTTTGATTAAATGCACAGAAGGGCACAAGTCCATTAATTGTTAATCCGTTAATTAAGAAGCCAACTTTTTCATTAAATCGTTGATCCGTTAAAAAGTTTTTTCATGTTAGATTAATTTACTTCCGTTAAGTTCTGGTTAGCTTTCGTTAAAGTTTTTATCGCTAATATCTTGCTGTTTCATTTATCATAATGGTACAAACCAGTTGGCACTGGTAACACTTGTTATGTATTAGCACGAGCTATATAGAAGAAAGCGAAGGAAGGAGCTCTTTTTTGTGACAAATAATAAGCTGCAGCCTCATAGGTCTATTAATTATTGCTGTTCACAATTTCCGAAGATTTTCCAATTGCAGCTTCATTAGTGCATTTGAACTTATTTTTGTCTTGAAATAATTAGATTAGACTGTAAAATGTAACTTCCAAAACACAAAAAGACCACCATAGCAAAATTTTTTTCCTTACAACCAGCTCAACGACGTCAATACGTGCTCTAAAAGCGAGTTAACATAAAAAAATGTATATTACATGCAAAATATTAACGAATTTATGGACCTTATTTAGTTCCGTTAATTAAAGCTGAAAATAATGGATTAACGTTAACGGAGGTGTGAAGTTTGTTATCGGACTAGTGGTTAACGAAGCTAACGTTTTGCATTAACTTGCCCACCTATGATTAAATTTTAATTGAATATAACATTTAATCGCAAAAGCTCTCAAAAACTTGTTGTGGGTAATCATGTTTGGAGTAGAGGACTTTGCAAGCTTATTTGTGATTGGAAGAAGTATACGGTATACGAGGTGTCGCTATTAAATAACAAGACTGGTGACATAAAACAATTTTATTGAAGAAAAAAAGGTCGTTTTATTTTGTTTCCCCTTTAATGTATTCTCCCTTAGCAACAACACAGCGTTTTATTCGGATTTTCATAAAAAAAAACGAACATGACAACACCCTTAACACAAAAAAAAACAATTGACATTGCCTTGAATTTTGATTTTGCTCTATTTTGCTTTTTTAATTTGAGGTGAGTTTGCAGTTTTCCAATGCATGGACTGCCTCCTTGTCTCTAGGTCATACTGGAAAATTCATCTCTCATCGCATGTACAGTAATCACAATGTCTAAAAATTTAGGGTTTTCTTCAGTTTGTTTTGAAATGTCAGCGCAAATCTCTTGGCGTTTTTTCTTTTTGATCGCTAGTTAAAAGCTTTGAAACAACTTGTGCACAGACCTTTGTCATATGCAGATTTTCATTCAGTACTTGCCACACTGTTTCTTTGTCAATGGACATCCTCTCTGCTATCAGTCGAATACTAAGCCGACGATCTTCTCGGACAATTTTTTCACTTTCTCGGTTATTGTTAGAGTTTTTGATATGGTTGGGCGTCGTGAACGTTCATCATCTCCAACATCAGTCCGGCCCATAGGCGTAGCCAGGGGGGAGGCCCAGGGGGCCCGGGTCCCCCCAATCAAAATACCACTAACAACAAAAAGTTATGACAACATAGCCTGGCGATGTTTAGTTGCAGTTTTTTTTCAGTAATTATGCACATAACAGTAATTAACAATAATATTAATGACAACAAGTGAGTCCCGGGGCCCCCAACTAACAACCAGGGGGCCCTTACTAACAACTAGGGGGCCCTGGAATCCTTAACCGACAACCAGGGGGTCCGGGACCCCTAACTGAAAACCAGGGGGCCCATAACTGACAACCATGGGCCCCAGGGCCCCTAACTAACAAGACCCTAACCAACAACCAGGGGGCCCCTTAACTGACAACCAGGGGGGCCCAGGCCCCTAACCAACAACCAGGGGGCCCCAGAGTGCCTAACTGATGAACCAGGGGGCCCTGGGGCCCCTAACTCACAACCAGGTAGCCCCAGGGCCCTAACTAACAACCAGGGGGCCCCTAACCAACAACCTGGGGGCCAGGAGCCCCCTAACTGACATTGAGGGGCACCGGGGCCCTCCTAATTGACGACCAGGGGGCTCCAGGGTCCCTGACCAACAACCAAGGGGTCCTGGAGTCCCTAACTGACAACCAGGGGGCCCCGAGGCCCCTAACTCACAACCAGGAGCCCCAGGGCCCCGAATTAACAACCAGGGGGCCTGGGCTCCTAACCAACAAGCAAGGGGCTGCGGGGCCTCTAACTGGCAACCATGGAGCCCAAGGGCCCCTGACTGACGACCAAGGTTCCCGGGCCAGGGGCCCCTTAATGCAAATTCTTAACATTTTATATGCAAAACCTGTGGGAAATCTAAGAGTTTTGACCTAAAAGTTGCCACCCCAGGCCCTCGTTTAACGTTATTATAAACTTAATTATTTACTGCTAAAGTATTGCAGGAGGCAATGTTCGTTACTTCCCCCTATAGACCAAATCACTTACAATTAAAATTTTACACCATAATGCAAGATTCTAAGCGTGTTTTGGGATTTAATTGCAAAAAGATGATTGAACAACTAAATTTTTTCGATTGGCTTTGAAATGTTTAAAATCTAGTTCTTTGAAATGGCTCTGAACTCGTGCGAAATGAGATCCAATGGGATTTAAATAGCTTTTTTTTCCAAAAACTTACAAAAATCGCCCAGCGGCTAGGGGCTTTGCCCCCAGACCCCCATAGCCATCGGCGGCTGGGGGCTCTGCCCCCAGACCCCTGTCTCTGACACGTTTGAGTACACTAGCTTACTCAACACGTCTTCCAAGTTAGACTTTTACACTTTTCAACAATTAGTTTTCGCCCTCTCCCTTTACCAAAATCCTGGCAAAGTGCCATCAGGCTACGGCTTCAGATCTTCCATTCTACGATATCTTTGCCCCACAAAAAATTACTTTTTCGAAAATTTCTGATGACGTCATTGCGTGTGATTTGTGGTTTGGGCCCCCCCCCAATCAAAAATCCTGGCTACGCCTATGGTCCGGCCTTCATGAAATCTTTTGTGCCATTCAAAAATGCGGGTTCTTGACATGCATTCTTTGCCGTAAACTTCCATCAAAGCTTGAATTTTACCAAAAATTTCAAGTTAATTCTTTGCTCAGTTTTAGAGATAAACATTTTTCTGCGGCTGCAACAGAACTTCTTGCAACAACGAGCAATTTGCTGCTTCTGCAAGCCAAGGTTTTTTCCGACGCGCAAAAAAACGTGCACTTGCTTTCAACATCAAGGTACCTAATTTGTTTAAAATATAACAGTAATTTTGCGTGTAACTTAGCAGAAAATTGTTGCCTGCAGTTGTGCGCCTTCTTAACATCCCACTCACAGAAAAAAAAACGTATTCGTTTATGTTTTTGCGACAAATTTTGAGCTGTTACAACTTAAAAAATTTTTTTTCTAAACTTGTAAAAGTACTCGTACTCGAACTTTTTTACGGTACTCATACTCGAGTACATTTTTCAATATCAGTACTCGTACTTGAAGTTTTTTGCGGTACTTGTACTCGGAAGTTGAGTACTCGACTCCATCACTGACCAAAATACATTGGGGCGTTAGCGTCAATCTGTTTTCCCTTAATATCAAAAATCAAAATCGCTAAATCTCAGCCAGTAGTTGGTAGAGCCACCCCTGCTGCCGTGCCATATGGTAAAAATGCATTTGAATTATGGTAGCCTACCTAGCTAAGATGATGCATTTTGTTAGTGCTCACAAAAATAAAATTTGAAAATTGTAGCTTGGCTTTTCCAAAGACAAAAATTTTCATCATTAATTCAAGGCTACAATCTGACAATGTCAAACTTCTGCATGAATTACGGTAGGCCTACTGTATTCTCCTACTTAAAACGTACCGCACCGGTCAGTGGTAGGCCTAAGGCCTAACTAAATCAACTAGATGCAGTCCAATTGGAGAATACTACGATATCGCAATTTACTACGATTATTGTAGCACACTACGTTCAATGTCGTAGTACCATACGATCTGTGTTGCCACACAGATCAATTTCAAGAACATCAAAATTTATCATAAATTACATCAAATTTTTGGTCAAAACATCAAGCGCAAATAAGACAACAATTTATCAAAAAAGGACCAAAAAAATTATGAAAATTACCGTATTTAGTCACATCGCTTGTTGCAAAAAATTACAATAGCTACTTTTTAAATTGTCTAATCATGACTCTACAAATTACTGATAGCTATTAATGTGCAATAAGTTTGCAATTGCTAGCCTAATGCATTAATCTGCAAACATATATCTGCTCTTGAAATTATAACAGCCTAAAAAATGCATTATATGTAAGCTAGAAAGCAGATTACCAGATTTTCATTTTGTTTTAAACAAGATTGTATGCAAAGACACATTTACAATACCGATTTTAGTTGACTATTTTGCTGCTGCAACATTCGACTCATGCTTTTTTGTTTGCTTGTGACGTAAAAGATCACATTTTTTCGGGGCACTAAATGTTATATCACAGTACCTACATAAGGCTTTTAGTGGGTAATTAGTTTTTTTAAGCCAATCTTTTAATTCAACGTTCTGCAACCAATGCCCATTGCAGTTTTGATTGTAAATTGGAACTATGTTTCTTTTCTTTGGTGTTGACTAAGCATTACCAGTAGTATTGCTGTCACTTTCCAAATCGTTTTCACTACTGTCAAGATTAATCACGCTACTATCTATCCCTAAAATTACAAAAAAATAAACAAAAAATAATAATTAGCTTACAGTACGGTAAATTGGGTAATCCGAATTGAGGTCTGGTACTGGCTCCATCTCTTCACTTTCAGCCAATCACTGAATCAGCACTTTAATTTTTCCATGGCAAGTACTGAGTTGGTTGGTCTATACAGGTACCGAGTAGGCGTAGCCGATCATACCGTAAGTTGTTATTTACTGTAGGCTATACAGTAAAGGAACGCATTACTGTATCAGCCACTGGTACCAGTACCCAGAGGTGGGCAGTACCGCGGTACTTTTGTACCACGGTACTTTTTTAGTACCGTTATCGGTACCGTCGTTACTTTTTAAAAATTGTACCGTTTTTGGTACCGTCGATACTTTTTTCGCACTTTTATCGTCGCTACTCGGTACAATTTGTGGAATGGAGTTTAAATAAAAACTTCGTCAAAATAGATGCATAAATTTTACCGCGTTTTTACAAAGCATGAAAGGAACAATGCTGGTAAGAAAAGACGTTGTTTGTGTGGATAGATAGGCCTAGTAAGTTGGGGTGATTGTAAAGAATTATTTTTGGTTGGAAATTCTGAATGGAATAGACTGAAGAGCAAATTGAAAGATAAAGCCAAGGCCCAAAAGTACAGTATACCAATGCCAGTGTTTAAAAAAACAGTTTTCAAACACCCACAGGACAATACCATCACTGCTGCCATCATAAGTAAACATTACAACCCAAATTTTCTCGCGCTTTCAGTTGGTGCTTTTTAAAGACGATCAAAACATACTTCGCCCCCCGTTGGTGTTTTTTAATTTTCCTGCATTTAAGAAAGACATGGACTTTTATGGACAAACAATATCACGTCTTTCTTTATCCAACATCCACCAAAAGTAACTAACACCACCGGTTCTGTGATGTATGAGGAGGTTGTCTTTAAAAACACCAACTGTAGGTGCGAGAAAATTTGCGTTCTAATGTTTACTGCCATCATGCACCAAGAGAGATCCTCCAAACATAGACATTTTAGCTGCCCTTTCTGTTTGCAAGAACTTGAAAAACGTGTTCATAAAGTTGAACAATCCTCTGCCGTCGAGTGCGGCGGTAGAACGCCTTTTTTCGTTGGGAAAGGATGTTCTTAGGCCCAAAAGAGCTAGTCTTAGCGACGAGCATTTCGAGATGATGGTGTTTTTGAAAGGAAATTTAAATAAATACCGGTAAATAAATGCAAAACTCTTTTTGTATAGGGGTTGTGACTTGATTTTTTCACAGCCTCTTGTACATAACAAGTGTTGCATTGATAATTATGTCTTTTTCATTTTTTGCTGTTAACTGAAACTGAAGCAGTAAGTAACAGTGTTGTATTACTTTAAGTCAGTCTGGTTCGGTAAATTTAGACTACTGGTATTGCTTTTTTCCTAACCCAAAGTAACATGGGCGATTACAGTTTACTGTTGAATAAAGTTGGCTTCTTTGTATCGAAAAACTTCGCTGATTAACTCAGTATAAAAGCAAGCAAGTTCGTTTTACTACGTCACCCTTTCCCTGCAGGCAGGGCATAGCCATTCCGGCTCAGTGAGGTTCCTACCACTTTATTTATTTTATTTGGTTGCAGTTTTATCCTTGCATTGTGAGAAAGCAACGGAGTCGATAGGCTATACGAGCTCACTTATGAGTTGCCGGCCATCTCTCTTACTGTCTACCACATGAAGAGGGGGAGTCCCGCTAAGTGCCTTTCCCAACGGCTCAAGTGAATTGCAGTTGCCAGCTTGTTCTACACACTATCCCTTTAATGCTGAACGTCAAGCGGGAAAGCTGTGAATACCTATTTTTAAGTCTTTGGTTTGACCCGACTCGAAATCGAAGCCCTGACAGTGGCAGTTCTCTTAATATATACAGAGAATTAAGAGGCTGTGCCATTGCAGCAAAGGCAACATAGGGCGGAGCTTAACTTTCTAGACAGACTAAGCAAAATAGCGAAATTATATTAAAAATGGGCTAAATCTATCATTCGAAAAGTACCGAATAGCGGTACCGAGTACCGTTATCGTCGGTACTTTTTTTAAAAAGTACCTAATATCGTACCGTCGGTACTTTTTCGGAAAAGTATTTGTACCGTTATCGTCAGTACTTTAAAAGTACCGAGTGCCCACCTCTGCCAGTACCGTACCATGCCTAACGCACTACGCACTTACGTTACCCACACTCACTTGGCCGTCTATGTTAGTACGCTGCTCACTGACCTCACTCTCCAAGAGTCAAGACACCAGAGAGTGACAAAAAAAATCTCAACTGAGGTATTGTGAAAACGCTAAAAAATTTAGCCTATTGCAAAAAATTACTCTTTTTTAACTACGTTTACTTAGCGTTAGCTACTGTAGTTTGTAGTTAGCAGCCAGATTGCTTAACATCAGATTCATCAGCAAAAATATCAAACATCAAATGATGGGTCGAAAACATCAAATTTGATGTAATTACATCAAGTGTGGCATCACTGCCTACGATCACCACACAAATCAACATAGGCCTAGTCTACAAAGCCCTTGCATTGTCTACAACTTTTTTATATTTTGAAAGACTGCTTGGGGACTAATAAAAAAATCTGCGCGGGAACTTCATTTTTTTATCGGGGCGTTTAATTAATAAATCCAGTTTTACGCACGAGGTAAGGAATTTGTTCAAAAAACAAAATTTTGAGAAATGGCGAAAATGCGCTGTTAAGTTAATGCGGCAATAAAACAGTTTTAGCTATTTGATAAATACTAAAATTGTGGAATTCTAGTAAAAAAATTTAAAATTAATAAAAAAAAAAATGAAAGATTTAGCGCAAATAAAACATCAAAACCCAGTCGAGTTCGAGCCTGATCACATCCTATCTCAAGGTTTCACCAAGCCACAAACTGTGACTACAACGCTCGATGAAATTGTTTTTCACACGAGCAAATTTGGTTATTGCGAACTCGAACTCAAAAAAACTCGATCGTTTTGTTGAACTCGAACTCAAAAAAATAATGTTTTAACTCGAACTCGAATACAACTGCTCGAGTTTATTAAACAGAAATTTAATTAAAAAGTAAAAAAACTTTCAGAAAGACATACTTTTGTTGATTAGGTTTGAGCCGTGTAACCATGTGTAATTTGGTTGATTGATGACAGTATTTTTGTTAGCCTAAACTCGAACTCGAAAAACCAGATATTTTTGCCGAACTTGAACTCGAATTAAATTCCATTGAGTTCGCAGTCCTAATTGCGACGCCGTTACTGTTTTTTTTTTAGGTTTTTTGTTGGTGTTGAATGTTTTCTTTTTTTTGTGTGTGTGTTTGGAAGAAAACCTTCCACCTTATTAAAGGCGGTGAATCATCCAGCCAATTCCAGTGGTTTACAATAGCTAAACTTGAGCTATGATTTTTGATATTTTTTGTTTTGATTTTGGGGCTGCGTTTGCAAAGGTATTCAACAAATGCAAAAAGATGTCCCCCCGAAAAAAGTTTTTGGAAACTATGAGCTTTGATCTTCCCGCCAAAACCACAGTTCTCTAAACTATTAGGCCTACTGTAATCTTATTAAACTATTAGGCCTAACTATCTCTAAACTATTAGGCCTAATAATCTCTAAACTATTAGGCCTAATAGTTAGGCCTAAACTATTTAGGAATAACCTATCTCTAAACTATTAGGCCTACCACAGTTCTCTAAACCATTAGGCCTACTGTGGTTTTGGCGGGAAGAGCAAAACTCAGAGTTTCCTAAATCTTTTTTCGGGGGGACATCTTTTTGTATTTGTTGAATATCTTTGCAACCGCAGTCCCAAAATTAAAACAAAAAATATCAAGAATTGTAGTTCAATTTTAGCTATTGTAAATTACTGGAATTGGCTGGATGATTCACCGCCTTTAAGATGATTTTTTGAATCGACTTTAATATGCAGGTATTCGCTGAAAAAAATAATTTTATCAACTCTTGTTTGGCTTTGCAGATAAGTGGAACCACATTGTGAGAATGTGACCATGCAATATCGGAAAACAGAACAAAAAAACACAAAATTAATGAAGTTGACGCAATACGGTGCCAAATTTCGTGCAAGGCTTTGAGCTCCGTGATGGTCAATCCTGGAACATTTACGACCCAACTGTGGAGCCGAGACGATTTTGTAATTTTTTAAATAATCTATTAATAATAAAAGTGGTTTTGATTTCATTGATTTATTGCGATTGAACTTTGATTCCAGTTGTTTTCAGTAGGTTGCAATGTGGTTATTTTTGATCTTGTTGTTTTTGCATTGCTGGTCGTTGTTCAAATTTAAATTTTGAATTGTTAAATCAGAAATAGAACCTGCAAATCCTACGTATTTTGCATACTTACGTAATATATTTTTAAGGTATAGTAAGTTAGATAAAATTTGAAGTGTAGGAAAATTATTTTTTAAATAAAGTTGTTGTACTTTATTCGAGTTGCATTCCTTTATAGAGTTAGAGTTAATTGCATGTTCGACAAGACTAAGAATAAGCTATGATCAGAATGGTCCAGGAACCTGGAAATCTTTTAGCCTTATAATTAGCCAGAACCTCTCGATGAACTGATAGCTTTTGCATGAATTGATCACAAGCTTCGGCATAGCATGAAGCGTTGACTGAACCCGTGGGTTATGCCGAAAAAGAAAACGTTAAAACGTAATTGAAACTTCAGGAGGTTTATTGACCGACTACTAAATCAAGGTAATGCAAATCCAGGGCCAGTTACAAAAGTTTTTTTCGACCCGTGAGTGCGGAAACATGAATATATAGACAATCAGCAAACGCTCTATATCAAACTATTATTTTCTGTTTATTAATAAAAAATCGTCCAAGCAGTAATTGATCTGTACGGAGATGGCATAAGTCTTGTTCTTCCTCTTCGTGAAATTTGGAATCTATTAAAATCGTGCGTACCTAACAGTAAGCGATAACTTAAACGAACTGTTTAGTTGACTTTCCAAGACAAATGCGGTTTTCTCGATTTCTCATCAAGTGAAATGTAATCATATTTTCCTCATTAAACCCAACTTTGCAAGTTGCAATCATTTTTCAAGCATATGTAGAAATAAAATATTCCCAATACAACTAGTTATATTCCTTTAAACCGAACTACGGGTATTTGTAATGAGTCCATAATGATGGTACCAATACCCAAAGGTAACATAATATGCAATTATGCATGCACGTTTGCACCGCTGCTAATTAGTAATAACTTGATTTCAACCAAATTAATGTTATAACTAGATGGTAGTTTGCCAGCAAACCCAGTGAACGACCGACGCGTAGCTAATGCTGTGACGCTCAAAAGTACTTTTTGTCTACCGTTAAATCAGCAATTATAATTCAAAAATACCTGATTATGGAACCTCCAGAAAAGTGGAGTCAAAATATTTGTCTGTTAAATATCTACTGATATCATACAACACTGGCACCCGAACTTGAGCTGTTTAAAAAGTTGAGTTTTGGGGGTTTATTTGGGGGGTCCCCGGGGAGGGTAGCACCCCAAAACTATGTCAAAATATTTGTCTGTTAAATACCTGCTGATATCAAAACAGACTGGCACCCTAAGTTGAGCCATTGAAAAAATTGATTTTTGGGGGGTCCCCGGGGGGGTGGCATCCCCAAACTATGTCAAAATATTTGTCTGTTAAATATCTACTGATATCATAAAAATACTAGCACCCTAGCTTGAGCCGTTCAAAAATTTGATTTTTGGGGGGTTTCCGGTGGAGTTGCCCAAAAAAATTTGGGGAGAAAAAATTGCATTTGCAGCTCAACAACTTTGCACAAAAATTAGATTTCGATGTTTTGTGGTTTAGAAGAAGAGCGTACAAAAATTAGGAAGAAAAAAAAGGAAAAAAAACTCATCGCGGCCAAAAGTGGGTTGGTTGGGATGAAAGGGTATCTTAAGACATACAACCATATGAAATATTTTTTGCCATACTTAAGCCGTTTTTGATTGAGGCGGCTTTTTACGTCAAACTTTCGGGACGGTTTTCGGGTTCTAAAACCAAAGTCACGTGACTTATTGCCTCGAAATTGTGTACAAACATACAACTCATTAATCTCAAACTGCTGTCAAAATTTCATGTAGCTAGACTCAACCGTTCTCGAGTTATAAGCAAAAGTCTGAAATTTCGCACTCGTTAGTTGGAAAATGGCAGAGTAAAAACAAAGGAACACGCGACGCGAGCGTCGGTCGTTCCAATGACTATCCAAATACTTTTTAAAATGGCCACTTTCTGCCGCTGAGGCACATTAATTTTTATTCATTACAAATTACAATTGTTATTTTTCACTGAAAGTGTAAAGATTAAGTAGCACAGAGTCGAAGTCGGGCTTGGTTTTGCCATCAAATCACGTTTTGGTTTCTGGCTAGGTTCAGGTTGGTTTATGTTATCGGATTTGGACCGGGTTCGGATCTATGCTAGTCGGCCCGTTTACAACTTTGAAGCAGCAATCAGCAAGAACAATAAACACATATATTTATTATTCTTGCTGATTGCTGCTTCAGAGTCAAAAAAATTAAGCCATCTTCAGTGTTTTGTTCAAACAGAATCTATTTGAATAATCAGCACTACAGTTTCATTGAAAATAGATTCCATACCTCATCGATATGCTGTTTGCTTCTGTTGCCGAACCTTTTCCTTTTTGGTTGCATTGAAAATCCCACTCTCCAATATCAATTTACTGCATCAGTTTGTCTTTGATCCTGAAGAGAAAAACGTTATCAATTAAATTAGCAAAAATCATGACGTCTAAAACGTATTCATTCTCTTTCGGGAGATAAATGATCCTTCCGCAACGATTTCTCCGCCTTAAACTATTGGTTTTGGATGTTTTTTTCAGGGAATGTAAATGGATAAAGTCATTATTTTGAATGCACATCGAAAAATTACAGAAATATTATGGTGATCGCAGATACATTTTACAATTTGTGGTGGATGTGCCGATGTAGGGTAGCCTTAAAGATGCCCCTAATTAGACATGTTCTATTAATTCCAGCTGGATAAAAATAAACCAGGACAAGGACTAAGCTTAGTAGAGTGCATCCATTCCATTACGGATTAAATTTGAGCCAATCATAATATACTACGAGATTCCGTATCGCAGAATACTACGTCTCGGAGTATACTACGATTGTAGTATTCTCTGTTTGAACCTGACTGGATGGGAATTGGCTGAGGAGCAATTCCTTTCAACAATGACCACCCAAACAGACAAATATCTACCCAACCTTGGCAATCTGATACCACCTAACTATGTCAAAATATCTGTCTGTTTAACATATACTGCTATTAAAAAAACTGGCGCCCTAGCTGGAGCCGTTCAAAAAATTAATTTTTTGGGGAGTTGCCAGGGATGTGGCCCCAAAAACTTTCAGGAGACAAAATTACGTTTGCAGCTCAGCAACTTTACGTAAAAATTAGATTTCGATGCACAGAGCTGGACAGCGCTGTTTCGAGCTTTTAGCTCTCATCGGCAGTCCTCAGCTTCTCTAATCAAAGGTATTCCCCAGCTTTTTTTTTTGTGGATTTTTGGAAATGTGTGGAGTTTGTGGGATGGTAGTGGGAGTAGTATTGAGAGCTGCAGACACTTTTTCAACCATCCACAGCTGCTCTGAGTGATGATTGTTTTACCTGCTGACTCAGTACAAAGAACACGTTACCGCGTTCTAAGTGTCGCGAGCGCCGGTGAGTTTGGGCTCTGCAAACACCTATAAAGCATTTGCAGTAACACTGGTGAATGTATCGTGGCGACAGAAGCTCGAACTACAACAGGTAGCCGAACTAGCCCTCCTACGAAACTTTAAGGTATTTCCGGCTGGACAATTTCTTAGCCAAACTGGACAAACCTTTTTTTTTTGTGGATTTTTGGAAATGAGTGGAGTTTGTGGGATGGTAGTGGGAGTAGTTTGGAGAGCTGCAGACACTTTTTCAAGCATCCACAGCCGCTCTGAGTGAAGGTATTCCCCAGCTGGACAAGACTCTTGGCCGAACTGGACAAACCTTTTTTTTATTTTTTTTTTTGGATTTTTGGAAATGTGTGGAGTTTGTGGGATGGTAGTGGGAGTAGTTTTGAGAGCTGCAGACACTTATTCAAGCATCCACAGCTGCTCTGAGTGAAGGTATTCCCCAGCTGGACAAGACTCTTGGCCGAACTGGACAAACCTTTTTTTTATTTTTTTTTTTGGATTTTTGGAAATGTGTGGAGTTTGTGGGATGGTAGTGGGAGTAGTTTTGAGAGCTGCAGACACTTATTCAAGCATCCACAGCTGCTCTGAGTGAAGGTATTCCCCAGCTGGACAAGACACTTGGCCGAACTAGACATACCTTCTTTTTTTTTTTTTTTGAATGTATAAATGATTTTATTGGAAATTTAAAACAAACACAAAAATTGCAATTCTATCACTAAAAACAATTCAATCACGAAGTTCACTGATTGGTGTTTAAAAGTGTTTTTTTGGGGGTGGTGGATGCACTTTGATACGTATTGGGCTAACATCATCAAAGTTATTTTGAATGTGCTGTTCAAGAGGGGGAAAAGACAATAGGATACAGCAGCTGTTGCTGCGATTTGCGATGGACTAGTCAACGAGCGATGTAAGTGAACTAGATTTTGATGTTGTTCTGCATTGAGATAGTGTGAATGCTGTTGTAGTCCAGAAAAGGAAGAAGAGCAAAAATGACACTTTCGAACGTCGCTGACTCCAGTCCATTCGGGAATATTTGTGGTGATAAGAATTCCTCAAAAAAATGATAGAAATCGACCAGAAAGTTGTAAATTTCATAGGCCATTCGTTACTTGAGGAGCCACAGTGCCGTGCATTGGAGAAGTGTGACCGCTGCTGATCTCTACTGTTTCAAGCCACATGCAAGCAATTCCGTGCTACAATGATCCAGTTGCAGATTGCAGGAGTTAGAAGTTGTTGTCGTGTTGGTTTATTGACAACAGAAATATATTTCTGGGGTTTCTTTTGCTGTCTTTTTTTTTTTTGGTTTCATGCTGCTGAGCAGGAAATTGCGTTTTGCGTTTGACTTGTTGCTTAGGGCTTTGGAAACACTTCTCAGTAAATTTGGAAAAAATTTTTGTTTGTGAAAAAAAAACAAAAAAAAACAGGCCGATAAATTTAACGTCTCGTCTCGTCACTTTAAGTACCTCAGAGTAAAAAAAATAAATAAATAAATAAATAAATAAATAAATAAATAAATAAAATAAATAAATAAATAAAAAATAAAAATAAAAAATAAAAAAAAAATTTAGTACCTATACTTTGCTTCGTTTTAGTTTATTGCCAAAATTTTGACCAATCTTATCATTAAAGTGCAAGAGAGATAGATATTGAAAGCAAGAAGGAAAGAAATCCACAAACGTTATGATCCAGACAATTTTCATCCTAAGAGACATCTGCATCAATACGCAAAATTGACCAAAAAAAAGTGGACAATGGTAAATGGACAGTAGGTGCTTCATTTTGAAACATAGCTTCAGCAAAAATAAGGGATGTCGAGTACTAGCGTGATAAGGTTGTGAAAAATTGTAAGAGTACTGAGCTTTTAGCATGTCACAAGAGTAAGAAAAACTCATGAATATGAACTTTATCCATTATCAAGCACAGAGGTGGTCAGTAACGAAGTAGTTCTACTTAAGTAGACTACTTAAGTAGTATTTTCGGTAACGAGCGACTTACTTAAGTATTTTTCATTTCTGATACTTCTACTTTTACTTCAAGTAAAATCCTCTCGAAGTAACGCTACTTGAGTAGCAATGACTTTTATGTAAAGTAGAAGTAAACACCTAGCCATTACTCCACCTCACAACGTGTGCAATAACGAAGTAAACATTATTCCACCTCACAACGTGTACAATAAGTACGTATCGAGTTTGTTTTACTTTCCAGTACTACGAAACTTATTGAATAGTTACGCCGATTCATTTACAGGTCATCTAGGGTAGTGTGTTTTTGCGTTACATAAAATACCAGGTGTTGACTCAGTCTCACTAAAAAAAAACATACCGAACCCTGATTAGCATGGTACAGTAGACAAACTAGACATGCGCATTACTCCTGGTTCATACGAAAAAGATTAGCGGTCAACGGCGTTGCGTTTGCTGCGGCCCGTCTGGGGTTCAATTCCCTAGCCGGTTAACGAACAGTGTTGCTAACGACTCGCCATCGCTGCGACATTTCTTCTCAAGCTGTGTTGTCCAGGCGCGGAGATGAGCCCAGAGTCCCTACTAAATCGTATTCGTAACACGCTTCGGTGTAATTTCAAGAGAATAATAAAACTTTGATTTTTTGATATGCTACCGTAAGTATGGCTTTGCTTGAACACTGATCGTAAGCGTCACAACAGCAAACCTTCGAAGAATAAACAAACACGTGAAATTCGAAATTACTTTCTACTTTCATTACTTAAGTAGAATTAATTTTGACTACTTTCCTACTTTTACTTAAGTGGAAATGCTTCGCCATACTTCTACTTTTACTTGAAAGGCATTTTTGAGTAAGTAACAATACTTCTACTTAAGTAGATTTTTCGACTACTTTGTCCACCTCTGATCAAGCAACATATTTATTTTTAGACAAATCAGATGGTAAGCATTCAGTAGAGCGGATGCTTGATTTTAAGTTACACCAGAGCATTGAGCTGGAAGAAAAGGAAATTCCGTCTTGATCAAGTTGTTCAACTCAGAAAAGATGCGTTCGCAGGAAGAACGTATAAAAGCATTTTTCTTTGCGAGAACCTGATTAGAAATGTCAAGAAGTATCTTTTGCTCTAGAACAACAACGCGAAAGATTGATGTAGCTTTCAGAATAAAAGTTTTGTAAGAGGCAGGTTGATTGCAAACGTTGAAAAGAATTAAGGGCTTGCTCAAAATAACGTTCGTGGAAATTTTGTCCCTGATGAAATCTTGTAATCGCAAAAGAATCAAACGAGATATCGGGCAATCATAGCAAACGTGTTTGATAGTATCATTCAGGCTTGAGCAGAATTTACATGTGTTAATTCGTTGTTCTCCATTTGTAAGACGATTGATCCCGTGTCTTGAGTTGAATTTGCCGAAGAAATATCCAAAATGTGCCACTTTAAATGTCACTTCCTTCTGCTTACTGGAAAGATTTTTGAAAGGTTTTGAAAGGAGTAGAACTTCAGACCAAGAAGAGGGTTTTAAGCAGCTGTTTATTTTTGGTAATTCTGCTTGTTTTGAATCCAAAAGAGAGAGGTAGAGTTGTTTGTGAGTGATGCTGTTCCATTGGTCCGAAGAAAAACGCAGCTGACGAAGTAAAAAAAGAATGTGTTTCCAGTCAGAGTTAGGCTCCGGTTTGTGAGGCATGCTGTTAGAAAACATTTCCGGGTAAAGACTACGGATTCGATAACTGAGGTTGTAGAGCGCATACGACATCCAAAAGAGGTTGGGAGTTGGGTTGGCAGTGAGAGATTTAAATCTTATCAAGAATGCAGTATTGGTCCAAGCCGAAGACGATGGCATTCCAATACCACCATGTTGAGGAATTTTGGATAGAGTAATCCGACTGATTGGCTCAAAATAAGACAGTGACCACAGAAACTTGTGAAGAATCTTCGAGATTGATATTTGTGTTTTTCTTGGACACTGAAAAACTCTTGCCGTAAAAGTGATATGAGGCAGGAGTAGAGTCTTGATTAACAAAAGTTTACCATGCATTGAGAGATTGCGGTGTTTGTGGCTATCAGCTATGCCCTTAATAATACCTGTCAAACGAGACCAATTTTGTTTTAGGGTAGAAAAGATCAAAGAGAATCGAATGCCAAGTATTTTTGCTTCGTTTGGGTATTTAGCTTTCGGTAAATGCTTTTTAATTTCATCTGAAAGATGCTTGTTGTTGGACAGAATTGTGGTCTTTTTTCTATTGATTCGCAGATTGGCTTGAGAAGAGAAATCTTGAATGAGTTGCAGTGCAGGGTTTACTTCAGACGGGTCAGTGAGAAAAAGTATGGTGTCATCAGCATATTGCTGTAATTTCATTGATGCAGAGCCTAAGGAAAGGCCTTTGATCGAAGATGAAGAGCTAATTTTCTTAGACAAAACATCCGTTGCCATGGAAAATAGAAGCATACTAAGTGGACAGCCTTGTCGTATGCCGGTAGTAATAGGATTGCGGTCGGTGAGAGTATGATTGACTAATATTTTGGCAGATATATCTTGTAAAATAATAGTGGTCCACTGAATTAAAGCTGGTGGGAGGTTGATATGGCGCATGAGAGATAAAATGAATTTATGGCAAACGTTGTCGAATGCTTTCGCAAAATCAAGTTGGAGTAAGGCTAAAGGATGGCTGATGTCATTTACATAGTCAATGGCTGATTTGATGTTTAACAAGACATTATGAAGTTGTCTTCCTTTGATTGCAGCTTGTTGGGTTTAGGATATGTAATTTTCTAAGAAAGGCAATAAACGAAAAGTAATAATTTTGGCAAGAATTTTGTAATCGCAGTTAAGAAGTGAAATTGGTCGCCAGTTTCGAATATCTGTGGACTTTCCGGGCTTCGGAATAAGTTTGACAATGGGTGTTTTGTGAGAAGAGGGTGCTTGTTGTTGTATGAACATGTTGTTATATAATTGGTGAAGAGAAGGAATGAGTTGGGTTTGGAAAGTCTGATAGAATTTCGGAGTAAGACCGTCAGATCCAGGTGAAGTGTTGGGATTTAAGCTGTTAATTGCAAGTTTTATTTCGTCTTTTGTTATTAGACTATCAATAGGGGTATATTCATATGATTCAGTTATGGTTGGAATATCAGCAAGGTATTGTTCTAAAGATGATGCGGATAACGTGCTGGTGCAGTTCCAACGTTGCTTAAAGTGTTCGGCGACTTCTTGCTTTATTTCGGCTGGATCAATGATTGTAGTTGAGTCATCTTTGCGAAGTGCGTTTATTATAGTTTTTTGCTGTTGGTGACGCTCAATTTTGAAGAAAAATTTTCCTGGTGATTCATCTTCAACTTGGATAACAGAATGTGAACGTACAAAAGCGCCTCGTTCTTTATTTTCCTCCAAACGTCTAAGTTCGGCAATGAGTGAATTTACGTTTTGAGGGTCGGTTGTGTTTAGGCGTTCTAGAACTGAGAGTTTTTTGGCATTTTGGAATTTTGAATTAAGAGTGCCAATAGTTTGAAAGAAAAACTTTAGGCTAAGCTTGAAATTATCCCACCACTTCAAAGGATTTTCGAATCGTGAGCGTTTGCCTAACCATTTTTGAAGAAAGAAATTAAAACGCGTTTTATTCAAGTCGGCAGATAGAAGAGAATCGTTTAGTTTCCAAAGAGACTCCGGTCGCAACTTCAAAGTCGAATTAAATTCAATTTGAATCAGAGGACCGAAGCTATGATCAGAAAAGGTCAAGGGAACGTACTTGGAAGAAATTAGTTTGTGTTGTAAAGTGGCAGGAATGTAAATTCGATCAAGTCGTGAGGCTGCATTGCTTCTGATGTATGAAAAGATTTTTGATTGAGGGTTGAAAATTCGAAAACTATCTTTAAGGTTGTTTTGTTGTAGCAAGGTTTTGAGAGAGAAGTAATCGACACTCTTAACAAGAGAAGAGGAGCTGTCAAGCCGAGACAGCGTAACATTAAAATCACCGACAACGAAGAGATAGTCAAAGCTTTCGTTTTCAATGTAGTTCTGAAGTGCGATAAACATTTGGTCCCGTTGCGTACGTCGACGACTTGACTTCCCCGACGGCATATAGACGTTAATCAGGAGATAGGTGACAGAGTAAACGCAGAACTTAAACGCTTGGGCTCTATAAGGAATGATGTTTTGCACAGTCGGTTGCAATATAAAATTAGTGCGATTATGAAGAAGTATGGCAGTGCCACTTTTGAAATGGGGTAGAGCTTCATTAACGGACGGGGCATTTGCAAACAACGTGAAATTAGACTGGTTAAGCCATGTTTGCAATGCCGGTTGATTGATTCGGTGTGTTTCTTGCATCATCAAAACATCAATCTTATGGTCTTGGATTAAATTAGAGATTTGAGGCAAAGAGTTATTGATGCCATTAATATTGGCAGAGGATAGGGTTAGAAATTCATTAGTTGAGTTTCCATCTCTTAACGTAGCCATTGATCACCATTTAAAGCCAAACAAGAAAAGATACTGAATAAAAGTTTCCCAAGAGAAAAAAAATCTATTTGTTGAGAAATGTTTTTTCGTTGGGATTTGTGAACTGTTTATGTTCAATTTTGTTTGGAGGGGTAAGCCCAGAAGGACTATTAGATTCACGTGATTTATATTTTCTTTTTTTCTTGTTCTTTGTTTGCCAAGCGCCTTTGCTAGTCTTAATTTTGAGCAGCTCTGAAATAGGTTTGGAGTCTTCCTCACTTGACTAGCTATCACTGAACACTGGGGCATCAACGCCAAAATGGAGTTTATTATTAGTGTTGGTCGTAGCGGTTTGTTCTTTAGAAACAACATTGAAAAGTTCTTCTATAGCAGTTAATGAACTGCTTTCACAAGAATCGCTGCTCAAGGAATGAGTCGCTTCAGTTGCGGAGAGTTGACTTAGTTTTTCTAAATTTGCGGGAAAATCGGGTTCGGGACAGTCTTGTGGCAGAGAAGAATCTTTTAATGTCTGCAATCTGGCGTTAGAGGCAGAACTTTTTTCACTTATAAAGGACTATTCGTTCAGTAGTCGCTGCAGCTTAGTGGTATCCATTGGAGATGATTCGGTTTTAGAACCGGCGACAATATCATTATCAACTGGAGGAGCTTCGCTGTCTTTGTAATCAGAAAGATTTTCGTCGCTTTGAGGGCGAAGTGCAAGGTTTTTGGAGTTATGGTCTTTGGGTTTGTTGTTGCTTTTTATCGGGGAAGAATTACCCTGCTGGCTGTTCCCTGCCTTGGAGACACTGATGGTTCGGCTTGCAGGCGCCATGTTGTGTGGACTAGCAGAGGAATGGGAACTTCCATTTGACAAAACAGCGTTGTCAGTACCTGATGTTGTTTTTCCAGGACTATCATTTATTGTATGTACAGGCAGTTGTGTGTTTTTTGGAATAGAAGAGGGGGTCAAAGGTGGAAAGTCATTTCGTGGATTGACGATAGCATAATAAGATACAATGGGATTGCTGCGTTTGCTGGGATGTTGAGAACGTTGCCTTTTTTGCGGACAAGATGTCAATGAATGACCCTTGTTTTTACAAAAATTGCATCGAAGCACATTTCCTTCACCTGGTTTTATGACCATGACGGTACTGTTATTCACCGTGATTTTATCCGGAACCGAGTTTGGCGAGTAATTGTCGATATGCAAGTGCAAATATGCGTTATGGAATTGCGGAAAAAGTTTGTGTCGACCATACGCAAAATTTAGCATTTTGCCCCATCTATTTCCTTCCACCAGATTTTTGAGCATGTCAAAAGTCATTTCATGGCTAACTGGCCAGAGAGTGACCGTTTGAGGGGGAGGTTTTGGTTTTGAAAACGAAATTTTAACTATACGGTGGGATAGTGTTTCGATGTTCTGGCTGTATTGGAAGCGTTGAAGTAATTCTTGCATGACTGTGTCATTACCGGACTTAAAAGACACTGAGTATTGTTTGGCTTGAGCGTTCAAAGGAATTATTCCAAAAACGAAGCTGGATAGATAAGCAAAAGGATTTTTATCCACAAAGAGGGAAAGAAAGTCATTGAGGTCAAAAGAATCTTGATTTTGTGGTTCTACCGTAGCAATAATGGTTCGCTTTTCAGTAAAAGATATCATCGTGCACGCCCTTGAAACGCCGATGAAATACTGAACCATAAAAGCCAACAAAGAAAGGGTTAAAAGGTTCGGAAGCTAGGCTAGAAATAAGCCGTCCTTTGCAACTAATAGACTTGACAAAAGATTTTATGTGACGTAACAAATTAACTTGCCGCACAATGGGAAGGAGAACAAGATGGCGACAGCCAAAGAAGAATTTCACAAAAAAGTTTTTTTATAAGCCTAAAGTAATGGAAAATCGGTGACTTTGAACCAGTAGAATTAGAAAAAAGTTAAGGTACTTACCTTAATGACAAGACTGGTTTTAAACAATCTAGCTTTTAGCCTGCTTTTCTTAAAAATTTTTCAAAATCTGGCTATTCCTAAACCACAGCTGTAAACTGCGCTTAGGCTAACTATTGAGCAACTTTAATCAGAAAAAAAATAAGGTACTTACTTTGATGACAAGACTAGTTCAGAATTAAATCGCTTTTGGCCTGCCTTAATTTCAAAAATTTATGATGAAACCTGCTTTACCTAAACCACAGAACTCTGTGAACTGGGCCTAGGCTAACTGTATAGTGAAGATCAGTCGCCTAACACTTAGTGTTAGCGAGACAAAACTACTTCTGCTCCAATAAGCTTCACTAAAGCAAAGTAAACTTTATACTTCCTTTTTAGTAATGAAAGACTCAATTTTCAAACTCTAAAAAAATTCAAACACTACCTATTTTTGAAGAGCAACCTGAGAAGCGTCCGCACCCTTAAGACTCTTTTTTTTTTTTTTTTTGTGGATTTTTATGGGTTTTTGGATATGTGTGAAGTTTGGAAGTTGTGGGAGTGTAATGGGAGTAGTATTGAGCTCTGCAGACACTTTTTCAAGCATCCACAGGGGCTCAGAGTGATGATTGTTTACCGGCTAACTCAAAACAAAGAACACGTTACCGCATCCTGAGTGCTCTAAGCGCCAGAGATTGTTAGGCTCTGCAAACACCAACTTGGCATTTGCAGTAGCGCTGGTAAATATATCGTGGTGAGAGTAGCTCAAACTACTACGGGTAGCCGAACGAACTCTCGTACGAAGCTTTTCAGGAATTAATACAAGTGACCCGCGACGATGGCGGATCCCAACTTTTAATCCTGAAAAGAATGATCACTTGATCTTAGCTCTTGTCTTGGACTCTTGGAAGACTCTATGGACGAACCTTAATGATTTGCAAGGTGGCAGAGGGTTTGTAGGGAATAAACGATTTTTCACTTGTGGTACTTTAAAAAAAAAGATTTTCGTGGTCACACAAGGGGAACCCTTGTGGTAGGGATAGCTTATGGCTGTCTGTACTACACGGGTCCAGCAATTTTTCACTTGTTTTTTTTAAAGTACCACGAGTGAAAAATCGATTATTCCCTAAAAACCCTCTGCCACTGTGCAAGCTATTAAGGTTTGTCCAATCGGTCAAAAGTCTTGTCCAGCTGGGGAATACCTTTGATTAGAGAAGCTGAGGGCTGCGGAGGAGAGCTAAAAGTGCGAAACAGCGCTGTCCAGCTCTGTGCATTTTATGACTCGAGCTGCTTTGCAGCTGCAGGGTTGGTGGTAGATCTGGCCACCTAACTGCCAGTGGAAATCGTTTTGATTTCCCAGGAGTCGACCACGAAGGACGTCAAACTTTTGGATTACATTTCGATGTTTTGTGGTTTAGGAGAAGAAGAGCGTACAAGATTTAGGAAGAAAAAACACCTCATTCTGTCATCGCAGCCAAAAGGGGGTTGGTAGAGATGAAAGAGTATCTTAAGAGATATACCCATGCAAAATATCTCTCAAGATATAATCATGCGAAATATCTTTTGCCGTACTTAAGCTGTTTTTAAATTAGACTGCTTTTTACGCCAAACTTTTGGGACATGCAGTCTTTGGGTCCTAAAACCAAAATCGCGTGACTAATTGCCTCGAAATTTGGAAATAAAACTCATTAATCTCAAACTGCTGTCAAAATTTTATGTAGCTAGACCAAACCGTTCTCGAGTTATAAGTAAAAGTCTAAAACTTCGCCCTTGTTAGTTTGAAAATGGCCAAGTAAAAACAAAGGAATAAGGCGACGCGAGGGTCGGTTTTAAATTATGCTTTACAGCTGATGCAATTGAAACGTTACTATCCCGAGCGCTTGGAAATCCGTCCCTAGACCCCACCAAGTCATCGCTTTTTGTAAATGTTTGGCTGAATGCAAGGATGGCAGTACGGTACGTTGGTTCGGTACGCCTCAATTTTTGCTAAGAGGTACGTACGGTACGCTGGTACAGTACGCCTTTTTTGTTACCGTACAGGTACAGTACCTTGGTACGCTGTTTGAATTAAAAATCCCGGACTTTTTGCACATTGCGCCGGCTTTTTGTATGTAGAGGCAAAAGACAACTGAAGCCGACGCTAAGTGTGTGAATTGAGATCGCTGATTTATACGCTAGTGATTTCCAAATCAGTCAAAGTTGCGAGTAGTTAAAAGCAAGGATAACAGTACAATACGTTACATAAGTATACCGTACGGTACGCCTCAATTTTGCTAAGAAGTACGGTACGCTGGTACGGTACGCCTTTTTTGTAATGGTACGGGTACGGTACGTTGGTACGGTACGCTTCAAAAATTGAACTGAAGTACGGTACGCTGGTACGGTACGGTTGAAGGTGCGAGGTACGTAGTACGCAAATTTGAACGTACCGTGCCGTATTGCCATCCTTGGCTGAATGGATAGAAAAATTTGAATCAGCTCACGAAAGATACGTCCATACGTTTTTAAGTTCCGCTTTTGGGCCGCTCCCAATCCAAATTCCTGATACGCCATGCTCAAATCAATTACATTTTCATTCCTTTTGTGTTTTCAAGAATCAAGATGATAATATATAGGCCTTGTTACGGTGTCCAAAATTGTGTTGTCTCGTGATACCCATCGAGGTACCTCTTGAAAAATTTTTTACAAATAGATTTTTAATGCCTGATTAATGATTGAAATGTCTTCGGTTGCAACCAGGTGCCGTTTTTAAGATATACCGCTTTTAGTCGAACGCGGATGAATATTTTAAAATCATACGCTTGAATAATTTTTTTTACTATTAGTGTTGCCGTGAAATAATTCACAAATTTTAATAAAGATATTTTTTATCTTTCTTTGAATGTAAAAATTCAAAATACTATAATTGTAAACTAAATAATTAATCATGGGTAAGTTTTTTGCTAAAAAGTTTGCATAATTAAAGTTTTAGCTTGAGTTTTTTTGTGGTGAATTCTAAAACATGGAAACTTGCTTTGAAGTCACGTGACCGTCGTCACTTGGCAGCTGATCGATATGAATGCAAAACTTCAAAACAATTTTTCAAGATGAAGTACCGGTAACCATTAATAAAGAAATTGTTTCTTGCAAAACGTCGAAAAATAAACGAACTACCTTATGAATTACACTACGTGTTTGTTATAATGATAGCCTACCACAAAAAGCAGCCTAATACAATAAATGCTTCGAAGAGTACCGATAAGCTTCGAGGAATATCGATAGCCTACGGCAGTCGGTAGCCATGGATATACCGGTCATCAGTCCATAACGTTTATTCCAATCGAACAAAAGCACATCGTCAATTCTAATAAATCATTCAGCTACAATGTTTTAAGACTACAGTAGTTTACTGCGAAGTTTCAACATAAAGCAATAGTCCTACACTTTCGGAAATATTGCAAAATAAGGCATAAACAAACTGTTCTCCTTTTCACAATTTCATGAGAGTCATCTCTTATTTTGGGTTATTTGTTGGCTTAACTCCGGTGATTGTTTCAAGTGCTTAAGTGTGGCAGAACAGACATTCGAGAGTTGATAAGCCAACCAGCTAGGGCTAGGCTAGTTAGTTTCGAGGAGTGAAAGCTTATCGGTATTTCTCAAAGCAGTTATTGTATTAGGCTACTTTTTGTGGGTAGACTATCATCATAACAGACATATGGTGTAATTCTCGAGGTACGGTACTTTATTTGCTTTTCGACTTTTAACACGAAATAATTTGTTTATTAATTCTTAAGGATACCGGTATTTATTCATGAGAAATTAGTTCAAAGTTTTGTATTCGTAACGATCAGCTGCCAAGTGACGACGTTCACATGACTTCAAAGCAAGTTTCCACGTTTAAAATTCAACACAAAACAATTCAAGCTAAAACTTTAATTATGCAAACTTTTTAACAAAAACTAACCCATGATTAATTATTTAGTTTACAATTATAGTATTTTGAATTTTTACATTCAAAGAAAGATAAAAAATATCTTTTTTGAAATTTGTGAATTATTTCACGGCAACACTAATAGTAAAAAAAATTATTCAAGCGTATGATTTTAAAATATTCATCCGCGTTCGATTAAAAGCGGTATATCTTAAAAACGGCACCTGGTTGCAACCGAAGACATTTCAATCATTAATTAGGCATTAAAAATCTATTTGTAAAAAATTTTTCAAGAGGTACCTCGATGGGTATCACGAGATCTCTTTTCTAGACGTTTTTTCTGCTAGCGTAACAAGGCCTAATAACATAAACCGTTTATTCTTGACATATCTGGAAAATTTTTTTTAAGACATAACTATTTAAGCAAAAACCACGTTATCAAGTGGTGGAAGCGGAAACGACGAATGTGGAAGAATAACTTACAAGATCATCCACTAGTTAGCATCTGACCATGTTCTGACGATGCGCGGTGACAAAAGGAAAGCTGTTTGATTATTTCTAACTGAAAAATTAGGAACAAAAAAGCAACATATCATTTTTAACATCATAAATAAATAAACAAGTTTTAACTCATGCTCAGACCGTGGAACCATTAGACAAAATCCGTCTAAATCCTTTCAAAAATATTTTCGGTTACGGTTGATTTAGTTTAGGCAAATTCCCGCCAAAATCAAAACTTTCAATTTCAAACACAGTTTTGTTGCCACTGTCACCAATCACTGCCGCGAGCTCGGAGTGTGGCAGTTTGACAAATAAATGCTGTATTAATTATTCGACACAGTCCTTGCGATTTAGCACAAACCATAAATTTGTCGTGTTTAGGGTTGTTGGGGCAATCTGTGAAACTGTATATTAATGCATACCGGTACATAGGCCTATTGTAATTGACACTTGACAGTAACACTACCAGTACGGTGTACGGTATTGTAGCTTAGTACAGTAGGGCGTATAAAATTGAGCATTCATATTGTCTGGATCAGAGGATCTGGGATTGTATCAATAGTCTATAGGCATAGAATAGGAATGTTACTCGTTAGTGTTACAGAATTACACAAAATTTATTTATTGTTGAAAGTGGAATCTGAAAACTGGCTAGTTCTACTAGCCTACAGTACAGTACCGGTATTATTACATTTTCCATGATATGTGTGGTACTGTAGCGGTACCAGTCAAATAACTAATTAATGTAGTTTAGGAAAGTTCCACAGTATTTTTCTTAACAGTACCATAGCACTAGGCTTACTGTATCCCAATTGATGGACTATTGAAGATTAAAGTAGTAACCTACAACAGATAACGGTAAGTATGCCTGTTTATGGAAAAGTTGTTGTTATCCGAAGAAATGGTTCTGATGGATCTCAGTTTCCAATTACCAGCAATTCTTGTCTTTTTGGAAGGTAAAATTGGGTTGTTGTAGGCTATTTCTTATATCTGATGTTCAGTTGGTAGTTACCATAAATTAAATTCTTGTGTCTTCATTTCATTTTTACTAATCTAGGCCCACATGACAGAACAAGTTAGCAAGCTTGTAAAGGCGATTTTCGCTTGCTAAAAGGCATTAACGAGCAAAAAACTTTGTAGACAAAATGCTATTTCCCAACCATCTCGCCTAACACACGTTAAAAATGCTCGCTCGAATTTCTTTGCAAGATGTTGGTTTACCATGTAATACTGTAAATCTGAGATGCCTCACTGTGACGTCAGGTGCATTTCTACTTCGGAATAATGTGTTCAAGCATATTGTGTCTGTTACAACGTACTGGTATGTACTGCAATAATTATAGAAAAAGATATTCCTGTATGGGCCATGCTTTAATATTTTTAAGCTTCTAAAATGAAGTCCTCCATGAATAATAATTAGTTAATGAACGACAGAGTTTATTTATAGGCAGTGGCTGCTGTTATGTTTAGGGATGTTCATTCTAGTATTTCGATTCAATTCCGATTCCCAAATAATCCGAAATCTTTTTTTGATACTACTGAATCGAAATACTCGCGCTAAGGTTTTAGGCAGCACTGCTTTGTATGGAAAATAAACACGCATCACGAGCATTGTTACATAACAGCGTCATTTGATTGCCTCACTTGATGATTAGAGAGATGGTTAGTACAGACAGTGCCGCTTTCACGCACACTCGCATGCTCGGCCGTGTGTATCGCCGCAAATGCAGGAGCGCACGTGTTTGCAAATGCGCTAAAAAAAAAGCCACCCGCTCGCCTCACTGCTTTTTTGCAAGTCCCACGTGCAAATAAACAATAACATCACAATTACTTTTGTGATTGCGGAGATGTGGTTACTTTTTAGCAGTTTGCCGGGCGTCGATCATGTAAATGTCAGATATTGAATTAGCAAAAGTCTTTCTGCAGAGATCGTTACCATAACTTTACTGTTATTAAATCTTCAGTTGCAAAAAGACAGGTGTAACATAATACTAGTCATAACAAAAGTTTTTACAGATAGAAAATTAAGACTTCAATTTAAATTTACATGCGATTGCGATAGTATGGGTAATTATGAAGCGTTCAGCGGCAGGAAGAAAATGAACATCCGATGTATGGGACCATTTTGAACTTCCCGTCTTGGACAAAGACGGAAATAAACGTGTTCGTTGCACGTACTGCAGAGAGAGTTTAACTTGCTGTGTTTTCTGCGAGCTTTTGATGTTGATACAATTTTTCGTTACCAGCACCAACATCTTGTCATATGTAAATAGTGAATCGAAATACTGGAATCGAAACATTTGATTCGGAATCGATTCGAAATTAGCAAAGAATCGGTAATGAACATCCCTAGTTATGTTACATAATGCTTCACTCGTAGGATAATATTATGTAATTTGTAACATTTCAGCTGTGAGATATTTTTACGAGAATTTTGCCACTTAGCTCTTGTGATGTTTATTGAAGCAACAAGACTGCAAGTGCAAGAGCATGTTGCATCGTAGAAGGAAGAAGCGCAAGGGTAATTATTTAATTAGTACTTTTTTTTTTAGGACAAATTTGTACTGTAGAACGCATTAGGACCTGTCATAACAAACCGATACTTTTTTTAGGGCGCTATCAAAAGTCAACTCAACTCTAATTTATGTAATTAAAAGTTCAATTGGAATTCAATCAAAATCAACTAAAATCTAGTTTTGAATAAAACATTAAATGCGAATTCATACAGTAATCAATGCAGTACTGGTACAGTACTAAAACACCTCCATCCTAAAAAAAGTTTGAAAGTTTTTTTGTGGCTTTTACAAGTTAAATACGGCATTTTAACGCTCTGAAATCAATTTTTTGATAGTGTAGTGGTATGGGCATGCGTCTCCCAATTTTTGCATATGGGTTTGATTCGCTGCGATAGCCGTGGCACGTCACGCGATTAGGAGGATTCGTGGTGATCTGTGTAATTTCTTTTATTCAGAACCTTGCATTTGAGTTGGGGTTCAGGCAGCTATGCCTCTCTGCGAGATAACAAATCCAAGTGCAAACACAAACCTTTTAATTGCCTTAAATTCAAACTTTTTTACGACGGAGGTGTTTTAGTATGGACCCTTACTGTGTTTATTGCCGCATGAATTTGCATCTAATTTTCTGTTCATAACTAGATTTTAGTTGATTTTTATTGAATCCCAATTAAATTTTTAATTAAATAAACTAGATTTAAGTTGATTTTTGATAGAGTCCTAAAAAAAGAATTGGTTTGTTATGACAAGTTCTAATGCGTTCTACAGTCCTTATAAGTCCTGAAAAACGTATTAGTTCAATAATTACGCTTCTACCTTCTACGATGCAACTCGCTCAATTGCATCTGCAGTCTTGTCGCTTCAATAAACATCGCAAGAGCTAATTGGCAAAATTCACATAAAAATATCTCACAGCTGAAATGTTACAAATTATGCAATATTATCCCATGAGTGAAGTGTTACATAATGTAACAGCAGCCACTGCCTAAATTATATTTTTGGATCAATGCGAAAAAAAGAACAACATTCACCGTACGACAATTTTTTAAATGACGTGAAGCGCTCTTGCGGTTAATCGTTGGTGGGTATATTTTTATGTTAACAGCAGCAATAGGTTTCAAAAATTTTCAAAAGTGAACAAGTCAAAGTTTGAACTACACTGTTTTTTTTAGAACCAGTAACTCTGGAGTTGAGTTCTGCAGTTTTTAATTTTTTGCCAATTTTCAGCCTCATTTCTTAATTTTTTAAAATTTTTAGAAAGCATTGATGTCAATTTTAGTGACCATGTTTGCCACAGTGTTTAATTTCTAATGCTCTGTCAGCCTGAGTACTGAGTAAAGGCTTTTTTTCTGCTTTGCAGCATTGTAAATTTTTTTGGCAGTGGTTCAACTTGAGAAAAGCAAGCTTTTTTTGAACGACTGCCAAAAAAAGTTCTCAAACAACGCTGTATACTCTTAAAATAATTGCAGTTTCGCTTGCAATTGGAAGAAAATTCCTAAAATTTTACCGTTTTGAATCAGTACAAAATTTAGTTTCTTTTCTTTGATTGGAATTTTTTTGTTTTTCTGCTTGCTTTTGGTTTATTTGCTGTCCAGGCTAGCGTTAAGTTATAAGCAAAAACGAATTTTATGTTCTTAGAAAATTATTCTTATATAATAAGTGTATTTCTATTTTTGTCAACTGGCACTAGTCAATATTTCTTTGTCAATCATTACAGCCAACAGTTCTCAATGCAATTTGCTTTATTCTGAGCAGTCTAAGAGCAAACATGGAGGCCATTTGAAGTAATTTTCAACAAAAAGTTGCTTTGGTTAGAATTTTTAACATTTTGCCATTTAATTTCTGACCAAAAATTTTTCTTGAACTGTATGCTTAAAGAGAACTTCAAAATCTTTTTAAATTGATGAGGAAAATGTGACGCTTTTTTACCCCAGTTATATTTTGCAATCAGTGTTCCCTCTAACTTTATGGCTAATCGGCAATTTCCCAAATTTTGTTGAAACAATTGTGCTTGAAGCTGTAAAAAGACGTTGATGTGCCCTAAATTTCATACCAATCTAGTATTAAAATACATTGAATGTCATATTTCCACTAATTTGTCGAGTTTTCTAAAGCTACATTTACCATATTGCCAAAAATTATTCACTCTTGCTGCAACAAATCGTCGATTTGCTGAAAAAAATCGGCCCAGTGGGAACACTTCTCACAATCAATGCAAGCACCTTAGTGAGCAAAAATGACATTACCAGCTTGCAGAGCTTCAAATGCATGTACAAAAATAACCTTTTGTCGTTAACAAGTATTTTGTTTGCTAGCACCTCTTAAAAAATTCTTGTTATTCCATGTGGGCCCTGATGGACATTTTGTGGTTGGTACATGTATGTGTTTTGCTGTGGTGCTGTCGCACTGGATGTGGCTGCTAATTATTATTATGTAAAATCTCATAATCTATGATACTGTTTTCACACTAATATTTTATGGCTGTCACAAACAAACTCATTTACACTAATGCCCCAGATGGCAAGAAGTAGCGAAGCGGAAGTAAGGATGGCAGGATCTTTAAAAATGCGAGTTTGTTGCTACTGAGGTCTTTCAAATTCTCATACACCTAGTTACTATCGTAACAGTACATATCTTATTCAAACAAAATGAAAATAAAGCATAATTATTGCAATTATAAAAAGCAAAATAATCAATTGAAAGAAATTTAGTAAAGATAATCAATAGTATTAAGACAAACTTATGCCAACCAATTTAAAACTTGCATTTCAAAAGCTACGAATATGCTAACATCCCAAACTCAAAATATTCTAATCTCGGTATTCCTAAACCAAGTTACAACAATAACACTATAGCTAGACTCGCAAACTGCCAATTACAAATAATATAATCTCGAACAAGATCATGGGGCAAAACAACAAGATTCAATAATTTCTACACTCTCATAAAAATTTACAGTTTCTCAAATTTGTCGCTCTAGTTAACAAATATGGTACCCGGCAGTGTCCCCACCAAGCCGATTTTTTTCAGCGAATCGGCGATTTGTTGGAGCAAGGGCAAATATTTTTGGCAATACAGTAAACATAGCTTTAGAAAACTTGACAAATTTGTGGAAATATGACATTTGGTATACATTAACGCAGAATTGGTATGAAATATAGGGCACATAAACGTCTTTTTAGTTCTTTGAGCACAATTGGTTAAAGAAAATTTGGGCACTCGCCGATTAGCCATAAAGTTAAAAGGAACACAGCTCAGGAGTTGATTCGGTTAACGTTTGACTTCTTTCCACGTAAATTTGCTGCTTGTTTGAAACCAAAGTAGAGATAATGGTCGTAAAATATCTTATCCAAGGACGCGACAGTGTGACCTAGGTGCAGGCAGAACCTAGATCATGCTATGGATCAGATTTTTACTTTGCTGTACTCCTTTCTCATAATTACTTACCCATCTCTTCTTCCTCTTCATAATTGAGAAACAAGTCAAACACAACACCAATCTCCATCTTCTTGCACTTCTGCACATAATCCCACATATCCTTGATTTTCTTTCCTTTCAGCAAAGCTTTCGAAATTTCTTTAGGAGTGACCTCAGCTTTAAGAATGTCCAAAACGGCCTGGTTAACATCATAGCTCCAATCTCCTCGACTGGCATCGCCACCACCGCTGCCAGCTGAAAACAGACAACATGATCAGTCTGCCAAGTCCAATTTTCCGAAGAAGAGTTTTACTTTTATCTAACTTGTTATTGATCATGAGCCACGGTTTCCCATTGTTCAGTTTCAAACAGCACCGTATAACCAGCCACTCAACTGTGCTACGCCAATAGACCTTAGTTCTGAAACATTGTACAAACATTCTAATACAAAAAATAATTCAATTATGGACAGTGTTCCAACTAAGCCGATTTTTTTTCAGCGAATCGTTGATTTGTTGGAGCAAGGGCAAATAATTTTCGGCAATATAGTAAACATAGCTTTAGAAAATTCGACAAATTTGTGGAAATATGACATTTTGTATACCTAAATACTGGATTGGTGTGAAATTTAGGGCACATAAAGTCTTTTTTGGAGCTTTGGGCACAATTGTTTAAAGAAAATTTGGGCACTTGCCGATTAGCCATAAAGTTAGAGGGAACACAGGTACCCGCCTACCCGGTAGTTATAAATTAGATTTGGAGAGGAAAGAGCTCGTAATTCCTAATATGATATCTTCAAAACAAACTTTTAAGCAATTTTAAACCACAAGCTGACAAGCTTGATAATAAATGACCACGAAAATAACTAGAGCAAACGTGGCAAAAACAATTCGAGAGAGCAACTCATTATTATTATTGTGACAATGGCATTATAGCGTTTTTGTTAGGAAAACTTACAGCGTTTTTATTTCCCACCAAGCGCGACACAGTTTTTCTCCTAATGTAGTGATAGAAGTAGACAAAGATAGCAGAAAAAGTGTTGTTTTTTGCCGAATAAACTTTTTTTTTGGAGAATGGCAAAACTCCTTAGAAAAATATCCTGGTTTCCTGGCCGGTAACCTTTTTTTTTGAGATCGGTGCAAAAGTTGTAGAGAGCTTGAGGTACTCAGCAACATTTTCACTAGCCTTCAAGACCTTCGCCCATTTTTCGGCATTTACGCAGTAGATGAAAGGTTAGAGGGAACACTGCTGTATTGTATGCCATTATTTTGTTCTGTATCAGGGTATTGCAGAATAGAGTTACTATTAACGTAGTCCATTCTGATTTCAAGTCAAAACCAATTTAACCATTAAGCCGATTTTTATCAGTGAATCAGCATTTTTATTGGGCACACACCAACTCATTTTTGAATTTTCCATTGTTTATTAGTAATAGTATAAGAAAATTGCCGAGTTTTGGGGCAGATGCTGACTCAGCAAAACATAAGAGGAAAAATTTTCTATAAAGCGCCTTTGATCTGATTCACTTCAGGAAAGGGCGCTATACAAATTTCTATTATTATTATTATTATTATCATGAAAACTGGTAAATTTTAACGTGTTTATGGTATCTCAGATCTGGTAGAGAGTAGGCTATCTGCTATGGCATATCATTGTGCTCAGTGAGGCGAAAAAATGCAGTGTACAGCTGTTTACTATTTCTGGTTAGTGCATAATATTGCTTGCAGTGTTTCCTCTAAAGACAAAAAACGTGAAATATTTTCTGGCATTTTGATGGTTTTGCAAAACCTAAGCTACGGCATTTTTGCAAAGACTTCAGCATGTTTTTGCAGCTTTTCTGGCACTTTCGCAGAAGGTAAAAACTTAGAGGGAACACTGATTTATTGTATTATTGTTATGGCACTCTTCAATCTCAGATCTCCAGACACCACTTCTCACCTGTAACATTATTTTTACATAATTTTAGGAGTCAAGATTGCGATATCAGAGTACAACTACCTTATGTTTCCAATGAACAGTGCAGGATAAGCATGGCAGAAACTGGAGAATTTGTTTTACAAAATATAAGCAAGGTAACCCTGAAGTAGCCTGGAGTCATCATCATTATTTTGCTCGAGAAATGTGTTTGCTTCTATTTCTGGAGCTTAGCAGATGTTCCCCACACGCAGGGGTCAGCCCGTTTTTGCAGTTTAGTCACCATCTTTCATGATCTTGTGCATCCAACCTTTGCAAACCTCTGGCAATCGTGTCACATTCCAGCGCTTTTTTCCATCTCTTTTTCAATTTTCCTTTTTTTTGTCCCATCAACTTCTATGTGTAGTGCCTCTACTGGACCCCTTTCTTCATCCATTCTTTCCACATGCCACAACCTTTGCTCTATCAGAAACTCTTCCATTTTTTCTACGCCTGTCATTTCACAAATCTTATAGTTTATCTTTCAAGGTTTCCCCATATATCATTGGCAACATTCTCATTTCTGTAGTCTTCAACTTCCTTTCATCTTTTACTTTCGATGCCCAACATTCAGCATCACAAGTTGAAGGACTTCTCTCGTAGCTTTCAAATAAGTTGCCTCTAAACTTCGATGATAAGCTTTTTTTGCATATAACATTTCAAAACCTCGTTAAATTTTTTCCGTGCCGATCTAATCCTTAATGTTACAGTTTCCTGAGCTCCTCCTTTTACACTCTAGATTACTTTTGCCCTGAATTAGTCTAAAGTGTTCTACATCTCAGTATTTATGCATTTTTATCAGTTGTTGGAAAATTCTTAAATTTTGTTTGCTTTTCGGTATGGTGAAAGTTTTCTACTAAAACCTTAGAGAGTGAATACTGCCGAAAAGTATGGGCAAAAAGGCAGGCTCATCTGTGTAGGACTAAATTAAAGCAAGTCAATAAATTGTTTTCGGCAGTTTTCAAAAGGACTTCAGTTTGTCAGTTGTTTAACAGAGTGGGCTAAGCCAACATTTGTTTGGTAATTACCTGATTACAGATTACTGATACCATTCTGTGACTGAAGTTGTAGATTGTGCAAGTGTTACATAAGCTAAAAATTGGTAACCTAAATTTCGCATAATTTTGATTAGATGTTTAAGGGTTATTGCTGATATGAAAACTTATTAGTCTCACCAACAAAAAAAGTTTGTAGAAACTTCTAAATATCTTTTTTTGTATTTCTACTTTTGGTCGTAGTGATCAGGTGATTAAGCTCACGGGTTTTGTTGCTAAAAATATTTGCGAGTTGGTTTTTCAGATGCTTAATTGTGAGGTTCGTCTGTTATTTTGACAATGTTTTGGGAGTACCTACATAAGTTAGATGGCAGTAATGCTTTGCTTGACTGTAGGTTTGAGATTATTCCTTGCATTGGTTTCACATTGCCTACTAATGCTGCTATACTATGCTGTAGTTAAAACAACACCTAGATTTGTGTCATGAAGGTGTGTGTTGAACATCCATTGCTTAAAGCTATATTTCTGTTGTTTTAGAAGCTTTATTATTTGTCAATGTAGATGGGCCCCGCAAACTTGTTAAATGCTTCTGCGTATCACAGCAAGTATAATGAAAGGTTTGATTTGATTTGTAAAAATTCTAAATATATCTGATTTTCTTTAGTATATGACTCATACTCTGTATTAAAAATGATGCAGCTTTTTGATTACAGTAAATTGTTTTCAGCATCAGTTATTCTTGTTTGGGGATCAAGCATGAATAATTCAACACAACACTGTGATTCTATATTTACACCATATTTGACATCGTAGTCCTACTGCAGCTATTTTGTGTGCTTGTATACAAGTTTGTTTAAGTTTCTGATTGTAGAGCAACAAAACTATGGTGAACAACAAGTCTGTGTCGAGCAATATCAAGCTATCAAATGAAGATATTATCACTGTTGTAGACAGATCTTTCAGGTTTGCACAATGATATTAATTATTTTTATTCTATTGGTAATGTAAAACTACACTGTAACATTTAATGTGTGTAATATTAACCAAAGTTGTTAAATATCAATGCTAAATAGGAGTCTCTTTGGTAGGAATGGCCATATCCGAATCTTAGGTAATTCCGAATCAAATCCGAATCACGAATGTCAAATCCTGAATTTTGAATCTTATTTTGTCAGAAAAATGAATTAAGCCCTATGCTGCAAATCATGATCAAGTACATAAACAATCTTATTTGAAAACATGCAATATGTCGTCAAGAAACAGCCAATAGCCATCGTCAATAACTTGAGTTTGCGCTAGCAAAATTCGTTCATGTCGCTTCAATGCGTGTGTGTATCACACTGTCTTGCAACCGCATCACAATGCGTTTGAGCGCATGATTTTGAATCTAAAATCAATTGCAGAGACTATGCTGTGCACTATTTTTTTTTTTGTTTTGAATTGGCAGTACCAGAAAAAGATTTTGAATCGAGATTTGGAAATGGACATCCCTACTCGTTGGGGATAGCAAAAGTGTTGTTGGTAAACTGCTGATGTAAATGAAACTTTGATAACTCAAATTCTATACATGATATAGTGGAATTGCAAATAGTAGTTTATGTCAAATCAAAGTCCAAAATCTCAATATGCTTACTGTATTATGTCAAAGCGTGTAACAAGTTTTCAGTGCCCCATTCCATTTTTGCATCATTGCGGTCAACAGAGCTTTCAAAAAAATGTCACAGCAATGGTGAGCCATTAGCAACACAGTGTCTGATTTGACCAGCCCAAGATTTGAATCTCAGTCCTCTTGCTCCAGTGACAAACACTTGACCCTTAACCAAATGACCAATTAGTTTGTGTCTGTTTACTTAAGTCACAATGAAATGATTGATTAATTTTTATTTTGAGACAGGAGTGTGCAACAGGCAGCCCACGGCCACAACCCGGCCCACCAAACCATTTACTATGGCCCTTTTCAGCACTGATTTTTTTCCATCAAGCATAAAATCTTAACCTGACAGTTTAATTAGACCTGGCGATTTAGACCACATGTATTGTTGTCTTAGCTTGATAAAAACAGTAATTTGATTATGACAGTATGTCACGTAAGCATTCTTTTGCACTGTGGTTTAGACTTGTTCTTTTATTAGCTCTGTCTAGCTACTAGTTTGCGGTGAAGACCTTTTTTTTTGGTCTTCACTCGTGTATGAGTAAATTATGTTTTGATTGATGCCTAAGGAAGTTTTTGTGTGGTCCAGCTAGATGTCTGAAGTTGGTTTATATATCCCTTCAAAAAAAAAATGTTGCACACCCCTGTCATAAGATCCCCATAAAGTAGCGTTTTGTTAGCTATGAGACTCGGAACAAACTTTTCCTGAATAAAGTGCGGAATATTTGGAAAAATCAGTAATTGAATTTTGGGGTGTTTTAGTTAATTTTTTTACGTAAATTTTTAATCAAAACTTCTTTCAGATTTGAATATCCTGAGAATTCGGCATTCTTTAAAAAATCAGATCAATCGAGTAAGAAAATATAGTGGTACAGTACTGTATAAAAGAAACTCATATATGTTACTGGATTTCATTAATGATGGTGACTAATGTAAGGATGTAATATAGAATAGAGCATTTAAGATAGAAGGAAATGTCTTTCATAAGCTTAACCAGTATGCAAAACCAGTGTTCCCACAAATCCGCTTTTCATCAGCGATTTTTGGATTAAGGTAAATAATTTTTGGCAATATGATAAACATAGCTTTAGAAAAGTCAGTTTTGTCAAAATATGACTTTTTGTGCTTTAATTCTGAATGGGTAAAAAGTTTAGGGCACATATAGTAATGTTGATTTTGTGTTTTGCTGTGTTTTTTTATATTGTTTTATGTCTCGAAAATAAATTTGTATCCTACTAAACATATTTTTACTGCTTTGGGCACAACTGTTTTGAGAAAACTAGGGCACCAGCCTGTTAGCTAAAAAGTTAAAGAGAACACTGTACAAAACTTCGAAAATATATGTTATTGTCAACAAAAAAAATTCTTTCAGTGGTGTAAAATTCATTACCGGTACTGGTTTAATTCAGACGCATTTTATGTTAATTATTTTCAAGATTTTAACAGGATTAGTTCAGATGTTTAATGGTTGACTTGTGTTGCACTTGTTAAGTTTTAGAGTTTGGTGTAAAAGGAAAATGTGTGAAATTTTAGACCAAGAGAACCGTCAACACATTATAGATCTTCAAGTTTCGGGTGATATTTTCCACAAAAATTAAAATGATTGTTGCAGTTTTAAGTACAGGGTGTCTCAAAAGTAAATATACACTTTAAAATTTGAATAACAATCTAATGGCTAATTGAAATTTGTCAAAAGTTTACAAAAATATCCTATAAACTACTAGAAACAGATTACCATCTTACTATCTTGTTGAATTTACTTATTGACAGGATATTAGATCTCAATGTAAAAAACACCAATTTTGAGACGTTTTACCACGTTTTGATGCATTCTTGCCCGACACTTTACAATAAATCTTGTGTAGCTATAGTCCACATGATACTCTAATTTTTTGTTTCAACTCTTCAAGGTTTTGAGGCCATGTGGAGTAAACTTTACTCTAAAGGAAACCCCAAAGAAAAAAGTTGCCTATTCCAGAGGACATCTGCGCCCGATCCACCTATCGGGGAAACAACTGATTTAAGTAATCTCTGACTTTCCTGGCGTAATGTGCAAGAGCTCCATCTTGCTAAACAGTTTTTAACCGAAGCATTATTTCTCAGCTTTTTAACCGAAGCATTATTTAACATTATTTCTCAGCTCTGGGAGGAAAAACCTCAATTCCCTGTTAAAGAGGGGCTGAGTTTGCCTTACTGATTCA
Organism: Trididemnum nubilum; assembly: GCA_963965965.1. Classification (NCBI taxonomy): domain Eukaryota; kingdom Metazoa; phylum Chordata; class Ascidiacea; order Aplousobranchia; family Didemnidae; genus Trididemnum; species Trididemnum nubilum. Next base: position 3,966,855 of record OZ014470.1, on the reverse strand, counting down.
TATGCTTCTTGTCAATCAGCAATTTTGCACCTCATTTCTTGGGTTAATCTCCTAGTCATTATGTGGATTGATGAAAAATGCAAACAATACCTAAATTTTACTGCTTATCCACGCTATGTTCTCTGAAGAAATGAATGCCCTATGATGAGTACTTAAAAAGCAAATCAAAATTGAAAGTGTATACTTACTTTTGAGACACCCTGTAATTCTACTTTGAAATTTAAATATCATAAACTCTAAATGAAACCTTTTTCAATGATTGCTTTTGCCATAATTGCATTTAGACAATGCCTGTGGCGCACCCAGGAGAGGGTTTCGGGGGGTCAAAACCCCCTCTTTTGGTACTCAAAAAGCAACATAATTTTGTTGATATAACGCAGTTTGTAAGCTTTGCTATATTTACTTTGAACGAAATAATCGCTTTAATTGTTGTTAATCACTTAAGATGTTATTTTAGGGCCGTATTTTGATCCTGCATAATATTTACTTAGCAACTGAGATTTTTGCATTTGTTTTAGGTACAACATTGCTGACAGAAACTAACTATGTGTATTTGATATATCCATAAATATTAAATAGTGAATGTATTATACCCGATCATAAACTTCTGAGAACAGAGTTTGACACTTAAAAGAGACAGACGGCCGTCTAGTGCAAAAAGTTGCCCTTGTGTAAAAAAAACTTAGCCAAATGCACTTTTGTAGAAAAAAGCAAACAAATCCGCTGTTTGAAGATAAAACCCGCTAGAAAATTACATCCAAACGTCAAGATTTATATTCTCTTAACGTATTCAGGAATTTAAAATCAGCTTTTAACAGCGAAGGAGCTATCATTTCCAAATGATTTTTTTATATTTTAGCATTAACTCTATGGTATTTTAGTTGACTTTTGCTGTGTCATGCATCATAATAACAACCCATTGTCTATTTCAATGTAATCAACCTTTGTATAAGCTTATACTCCCGCATTTTAGCTTTTTTTCATTCATAGCGTAGATTCGTGAAGATTGCTGGACAAAAACCTTTGATCTAAAACAGTCTTTTTTAAGGCTAATCATTTCTCAGAGGGGGAAATGATAGCTCCAACGCTATTAAAAGCAATTTTGAAATTCTGTACCACAAACAAATTTTTGAATTTAAAACCGTATTTCCTTAGAAGATATAAATCAAGTATCTGATCTTTCACCATTTAAGCGTATTTTGGACTTGACCAGTAAGTATGCAGGGGCTGATTGGACTGAGCAAAACAAATTCTTTCAAACACTTCTAAATTTTAGTAATTTAGCATATTTTCTAATTGGTCTAAAACCATTCAAAATGTCACCAGATGGCATTAAAATGCCTGTTTATTTCTGAAAAATTGCCGAGCGGCTGGGAACTTTGCCCCCAGGCCCCCATAGTCTTAGCTTTTTCTTTCGCACACAATCTTAACAACCAACAACTTTCAAAATCGTTATTACAGGGTTTTTGAATAAACAAATTAACAAAATGCAACTATTACCGCAAAACCCTGTTTGACTGTAATACCGTGCATTTTCATTACTGGTTAACGTAAATTAACTACAATTGGGTCTGGTTGCTTTTTGAAAAATTGAACCCCCCCCTTAAAAAATTTCTGGGTGCGCCCCTGGACAACGCTGTTGAAAAATTCCAATCATTGTTAAATTTAAGTAGGTAATATTTAAAAAAATTGAATTAAAATGTTGAATAAAAATGTTGGCTGCTATATTTCATTAAAATTTCTTTAATAAAGTGAACTTAAAGAGTTACTGATGAGGGCTGACAGTCCAAACCAGTGCTTCTCCAGCTCAGTCTTGAGCTGTTAAGAATAAGGAAAACAAAAGAAACAATTGTTTGCATTAGCTATTTTTTTAATAGAAGGTTTCGAGCCGAATTCACAAACAGACTCCCCTTTCGGTAAGCTGGTACACGAGATGAAGACAATGATCAAAAGTACCAATACTCCATTGAGACAACGTAATGACAAAAAGGTAGGAACACTATTCGTTGAGGAAACCTCTTGTACAATTCACACATACAGACTTCAGATGTACTTTGTAAGGTTTTCTTTAGAGCATTAAAATTAAATATAATGTCACAGGTTCAGGCATCAAAAATATTTTTTAAATATGCAAATTGCATAGTTTGACATAGCTAGAATACTTCTGCATAGACTGTTTAAAGTAAAATTTGCTTTTCATGCATAATGTTTAGCCATACTGTGCCAGTGTGCCTATTACACTCTTTTAATAATAATTTTATAAAAACTTGAGGCTGATTTTTGCTCAAAATTTAAGCCTCAGCAACAACAAATTAATATTAAGAACAAAAAAAAAAAACAACTAAATTCTGTACTGATTCAAAACAATAAAATTTGAGTGATTTTCTGGCATTTACAAGCAAAATTGTCTACAATTCTAAAACTATAGAGTGCTGTTGCACCGCACTCTGCAAGCAACTAAAAATTTTTTTTATCTTCAAATAAAAACACTCCCTTTTTTGCTTTCGCAATTTTACAGTGCTACAAAAACAGCAAAAAAAAGTTTACTCAAACAGATAGAGCATTGGCAATAAAACAGTTTTACAAGAATGGTTGCCTTAATTGATATCGATGGTCTCAAAGTTTAAAGCAAATGAGGCTAAATATTGAGAACAGCCAGCCCCAATTCAAAACGTATATAAAGAATTACAAGAACCTGGGGTACAATGCTCAGGAAAACAATGAAACAAAAGATGACTGTCCCAGGGACAATACCGTGTACTACCTGCGACAGAAATATATTCTGATGCCACAACTTATTTGTAATTTGATTATACAGTGCTATACTTAGAGGATGCAAACAATGTAATGTGACTAGACATAATTTTGCTTTGATACCTATTGCATAAAACAATATAGCAACCTCTTTGCAAATGCTATGTATGTATTAATAAAAACACAATAAGAAGATGTAATATGATGAAAATAAATTGCTCTCCACGATATAGATTCTTACTTGGAAATATCAGTTTGTTTTCATTTGCAGTAAATGCTGTAGTGTCTGCTAATGAGTACTTTTTGAATTGATTGGAAAAAATATCTCAACTTAGTATTAACTAAATCATAAAATAACTCAGTACACGTTGAAAATTAAAAATCCTTCTCTCTGTTTCACTCATAATTTTTAATTTCCGACGTGTACTGTGTTATGTTATGATAATCACTCTGGCCTACCCTGTCGAGCTCTTTTTTGAATCAGTTGAATTCAAACTCTACTCATTATAGTTTTTATTAAATATTAAAACCCCATATTTGTTTTAATTTTTAGAAGAGTTCAACAAAGAAAGAATCGAAGCCAACAAAGTAAGTATAAAGTAAAGCGTTATTCTATAAGCCTATAACACTACACTGCAGATTTGCTGGCGTTAGCATTCTGAGTCTTTTAGACTTAATGTAAAATAGAAACATAGCAGAATTAAGTTGCGGTAATTGCTGAATAATTAATTTGAACTTTGTAAAAGCAAAAATTAGTTTCAATTAATTTCACTAAGAATAAAAGAGCCAAAGCTGTCGTAAACGTTTTATTTAAAAAGAGACGTTTCAATTACATTGTCAATCTTATTCAAATAGACTCTATTTGAAATTATATATTTTTTTGAATAAGATTGACAATGACTCAAGTAATTAGTCAAAACGTCTCTTTTTAAATAAAATGTTTACGACAGCTTTGGCTCTTTTATTAGTGAAACTGTTTCTCAAGACCAATTTTTATGCTCCAAAGTTTCAAACGAGTTTAATTAAAGACTGCAGGAGGCAAGGGGAAATAATTTAGTTTGGGACCAGAAATGCATACTGCCTAATCACTGCCTACTTATTATATTAAATTGTTTCAGAAAAAAAAATCTGGAAAACAATGCTCAGGGATCCCTTTCTGTAAACATGTTGAATGTAGCTTTGATTGAAAAATATGCTTCCTCTGATTCTGCTGAGTCTGTCAAAGATAAAGATGCACCAGAGCAAAGGAAGGGCAAGAGACTATCAGGGCAGCGTTCCAGTTCAGTTGCTAGCAAAAGTCCTCAAAGAAAGCCTGCTAAACTCGCAGTTAAGTCTCCTAAATCAAGATCTTCAACATCTTTGGCACAAGCTGAAAAAGTTGTTGGATTGGCCAACAATTCATTGGATTCTTCCGAGAAAGAAAACATAGCTGAACCAAGACAAAGTAAGAGGCTTTCAGGACAACGTTCCAGCAGCTCTGTACCGAGCAAAAGTCCACAAGAAAAACCTGCTAAACTTGTGGCTAAGCCGCCAAAGTCAAGATCTTCAACATCTTCTGGACAACCTGAAAAAGTTGTTGGATTGGTCAACGAGTTATTGGATTCTTCTGAGAAAAAGAACATAGCTGAACCAAGACTAAGTAAGAGATTATCAGGACAACGTTCCAGCTCTGTACCGATCAAAAGTTCACAAGGAAAGCCTGTAGACCTCGCCGCTAAGTCGCCTAAATCAAGATCTTCAACATCTTTGGCACAAGCTGAAAAAGTTGTTGGATTGGCCAACAATTCATTGGATTCTTCTACTGAGAAAGAGAATATAGCTGAACCAAGACTAAGTAAGAGGCTCTCAGGACAGCGTTCCAGTTCTGTACCGAGCAAAAGTTTACAAGGAAAGCCTGTAGACCTCGCCGCTAAGTCGCCTAAATCAAGATCTTCAACATCTTTGGCACAAGCTGAAAAAATTGTTGGATTGGCCAACAATTCATTGGATTCTTCTACTGAGAAAGAGAATATAGCTGAACCAAGACAGAGTAAGAGGCTCTCAGGACAGCGTTCCAGTTCTGTACCGAGCAAAAGTTTACAAGGAAAGCCTGTAGACCTCGCCGCTAAGTCGCCTAAATCAAGATCTTCAACATCTTTGGCACAAGCTGAAAAAGTTGTTGGATTGGCCAACAATTCATTGGATTCTTCTACTGAGAAAGAGAATAAAGCTGAACCAAGACTAAGTAAGAGGCTCTCAGGACAGCGTTCCAGTTCTGTACCGAGCAAAAGTTTACAAGGAAAGCCTGTAGACCTCGCCGCTAAGTCGCCTAAATCAAGATCTTCAACATCTTTGGCACAAGCTGAAAAAATTGTTGGATTGGCCAACAATTCATTGGATTCTTCTACTGAGAAAGAGAATAAAGCTGAACCAAGACAGAGTAAGAGGCTCTCAGGACAGCGTTCCAGTTCTGTACCGAGCAAAAGTTTACAAGGAAAGCCTGTAGACCTCGCCGCTAAGTCGCCTAAATCAAGATCTTCAACATCTTTGGCACAAGCTGAAAAAGTTGTTGGATTGGCCAACAATTCATTGGATTCTTCTACTGAGAAAGAGAATATAGCTGAACCAAGACAAAGTAAGAGGCTCTCAGGACAGCGTTCCAGTTCTGTACCGAGCAAAAGTCCTCAAGGAAAGCCTTCTAAACTTTCCGACAAGTCGTCAAATCCCAAATCTTCAGCATCTGTAGCAAAGGCTGAAGAAGTTGTTGCATTGGAAAGCAATTCATTGGATTCTTTTGCAAAGGAGAATATTGCTGAAAAACGGCAAAGCAAGAGAGTCTCAGGAAGACGATCCTCCGAGGGCAAAAACACAGATATGATTTTGCCTCAACCATTAGTTTGTTCACCTGAGGCTATGACTCGAAAGTCACCTAAAAGTGCTCAAAAAATTGGTAAAACGTATGCTGCTGCTTCTGATTTTTTGGGATCTGTTGAGTTGGAGAATACAATTGAGCAAAACAAAAGCAAGAAGTCTCCAAGAAGGCGTTCCAGTTTTGGTAGAAAGCTAGAAACAACAGCGTCTCAACAAGAAGCACCAACTTCATCCGAAAAAGAAGTTAAACCAGACAACTCAGAAAGCCAGTGTCCAGCTACAGTTGTTACGTCAAAGACGAGGAGACGTTCTGAACCTGCAGCCCGTAGAGCAACCAAGAAGCAAGTTGCAAGCAAGAAAAAGATACCTCGCAAGCGTGCAAGTCTACCTCTCCAGTCAGGTCAAGCTCAAATGGTGTCTACTGCGTTCAGTGATAAAGAACTTCAAGATTCGAGCAATAACCCACGATCGAATGTCGACAATGAATCTATTGGTAGTTCAATAAATTCTTCTGCTTCGGTTGGGATCCTGAACGAGGGAATGATCACAGAGTCACTTTCATTGTCTGAAAGCAGTGAATCTAGTGTTTACCACAGCAAGACTAGTAGAAGATCGTCTAGATCTAGTTTGGGAAACCCGAAATCAACTTCTGTTGTTGAGACGCCAGAGGCTCTACAGAAAGTTGCCACCAATACAACTCCGACTTCTGTTCAGGAAAGTACTCCTAACATTTCTCTAACTCCATCTAATGTGACACCAATGCCTGCAGAAGACCCTTACAGCTTTCCAGAGGAGGACAGTACAGAAAAAGTGAAGAAATACAGACGTCGCTCATCAGGGTCCACCGGATTAAGTCGGAAGCAAACACTGTTGCTTTTTGGCAGTCCCAGAAATAAACTGGTCACTCCGTTACGAAGAAGCATTGGCAAACTGCGGCAAAGTTCTGAGCCGTTGATGGAAGATGCGAATGAAACTACTTCCCCAAAACAATCTGCAAAACCGAAAAAGAGCTTTGATCCATTGCCTTATGTGGAAGAAGTGGAAAATAATTCTTCTCCAATTAAAAAGCCAACGCTTGCTTTGCGTTCTTCAGGACGGAGTAAAAGAGCTATTCCCGTCTCAAAGAAGTTGCACCGAGTTTCATTTGGCCCTAATCTGAGTCCAGAGCAGTTTTTGAGAAGTTTACCTCCGAATACTCCTGTCAAGAAAGGTGCAACTCCAGCTAGACTCGTGCGCAAATCTCCAACTGCTAAGCGCTCTTCACCAAGGGCAAAAGTTGCTGAAACTGGACCAAAAACTTTCAAATCCCCAGTTTCTCGAAGTTCTCCACAAATGTACAAAAAAGTTGATCGAACCCCAACGCCATTCAAGCCAGACCCCAAAAAGCTTAAAGGCAAGCCACTGCTGCAACAAGTTCTGCACGCTTCTATCGCCAGCAACAAGAGGTACATCTTGCCTTAATGTATTATGCTTTGCAATATGTGTGATTATTTATTACTTTTTTTCTTTCTAATTTAATATTCAAACTAATTTTTGATGCTGCAACTGTTGCAATTTTTTTAGCTTCATTTTAATGTTAATTTCGAGGGGTTTGATTTGACTATAAGACTTCTTGCTCCTTCACGGCTCCCTTCGATGCTGACTATTCTAAAGCATATTTTCTTTAATGCAGTGTCTTTTCCAAAAATACTTAGTATTGAAGAATAAATAGCTACTTGACATGAAACTGTATGCTGCAATAAGTTTTTTCATCAGCTTGGATACGATTTTAGTGTATTCTTGTTTTGTCAATTTCTATATTGGGTTATATTTTTCTGAATAAAATTACGCTTTTAAATGATACCATTTGCACGATCATGCATTTTTGAGGCCATGTATCTATTTGCTTTTATTTTCAGGCTTGAGCAAAATTCATCATCTCCCGAACTAGCCAAAAAGCGAAAATCTGAAGTTGCTTCGTACGTAATTGTATTTATTCGTTCGTATAGAATAATTGCAACTGTAATAAGTTTTAGCAATCGGTTACTTTCGTTACATGCTAGTATTAAACTATTTCCTTGCTGCAGTCAGCAACTAGGTGTGGGTACTAAACTGACGACAAGCAATTGCTACTAGGCTGAATTGCGGTCTACGACTTTTAAACGCCAGAGGTGAAAAGTTTTTTTTTAATTTTTTTTGTTTTTGAAAAACGTATTTTCCCAAAAAAAAAACGTTTTTCAAACAAAAAGTTTTTATTTTGATTAAAATGTTAATATCATGAAAGCTTTTCATCTGACACTTGTCGAGAAGATTCATTAGAATATACAGCGCAGGAAAAGAAGCAGCTATAGAAAAAAGCCGAGCAGATCAATGAAAGAGCGTCATTAGTGTACAATCTTTAAGCTGTACTCGAATTCTTTTTGTCGGCAGAGTGCGGTGTTAGAAGTTTTGATAAAAGTGATTTCAAAAGCAGATAGATGGAAAAAGAGCAAAAAAAGTTTTACAAAAAAATTGATTTTCCATTGAATTTTTTTCAATGATTAAAAATGTTTTCCACCACATGTTCGCTAAGTTTTCTTACCTATTCCGGACGAATGTAACCTCCTGCCCGCGGTCTCAAATTTTGCAGCGCACGGGCACGAGTTGCTTATGGCGCTCGGGCACGAATTAGAACAACTAAAACTTTTCTTATTGATTGTCTTTGGTCTTTACCTTACATTCGGGACAAAAATATACATATATAATATGAAAAAGTCGCCACTTGAGTGTGAACAAATCACCCTCTTCATCGTGCTGAATCCCGGGACAAAATTTAAGCTTATCTGTCACGCTCGAAAAACTAGCAAAAGCAATCGATTTTAAAGTACAAATAAAATCAGTTTTTAGTTCAACGTAAACTTTGTTTTCAGGCTTATCTCGTCCACGTATTCAAAATTTATTAGGGGAAACCCGAACCAAAATATAACTTAGTCGTTCGTTTCATTTGCATGTGTTGAATAAGGTTGTCTTTAACAGCTTACAAACTGGATCCTGGGGTGCAGAACAATTGTCACGAGTAAAACGGTAACGAATTTTAATTGCAGGGTATGCAGTGAGCGTATTAAATTTAAACTATATAGCACTTGAATGAAAAATTTTACTTGAAAAATTGTCGAAAATGGTTGTCAACAGCCACTTATAATTCAACTCACACTACAAAAATAATTCAAAATTAAAACAATAATTTGAAGCAACATGCAATCCTGTTCAACTTCAAAAGTTTTTGACGCAACCCTGAAGATGTTAACTGCAAGAATTTAACATTGTTCTTACTATAGTGTATTTACAACAAGGTGTAAAGATTAAACTTAAAAATATCCATTTAAACGTCGTTTTTTTTATATTTACAACAAGGTGTAACGATCATAAATAGGAATCTGCCGAGAGATGAATCCTTAGCTTCTGCGAAGCTTTGTTCTGTTTGTTTGGTTGAGGTAGACTCAAAATAACTATGAGACGTCACGCGGCTTGCCTCGTGTACCAATATTACACAAACAACTCGTGCCCCGCAAAATTTGATACCGCTGGCGCGAGATTGCATGCGTCCAGATTAGGCAAGAAAACCTTGAGAACATTGAAAAAATACAATAAGAAATCAATTTTTTGTAAAACTTTTTCCGCTCTTCTTCCATCTATCTGCTTTTGAAGTCACTTTTATCAAAACTTCTAACCCAGCTCTCTGCTGAAAAAAAGAAGTCGTGTACAGCTTAAAGATTGTACACAAATGACGCTCTTGCATTGATCCTTTTTCCGCCAATCACTGCTCGCTTTTTTCTATAGCCGCTTCTTTTCTTGCGCTCTCTATTCTGATGATTGTTTGACACGGGTCAGATAAAAAGTTTCGAAGATATCAACATTTTAATCAAAAATAAAAAACAAAACTTTTTTGTTTGAAAAAGGTTTTTTGTTTTTGTTTTGGAAAAAGCTTGTATTTGAAAAAAAGGTTTTAGAAAAAAATATGTTTTTGAAAAAAAAATTAAAAAAAGTTTTGAAACAATTTTTTTTCAAGTCTGGCGCCTAAAAGTCACGGTCCGTATAAATAAAGACGTAGATGGATATGATGTTACAGTATATTTCTCTATCAGTTGGTTTTTAGCGACACAGAATATTTCAAAACGCGTAAAATACAAATCAACAATGCACAGAAATATTGGTAACTCAATTTCATTGGTTATGCTTGGCATTATGAGTTTCCACAGTTTGATCACATATTTTTCGTTCTGTACGAACTTAATTAGTCTTGTATCAAACCAGCGCTGACTAAAGTGCAGATATCTACAGTATATTGTTCAATCGTACATATTCTAGAAATGTTTTGTTAGCAAAATCTTGGTTGATTTTTAGGCTAGAGAAAACCGCTAGCGGAAGTGCGAAAAAGGTAATCTTTACGTAAAACTATGTTTTGTTGTTTCTGCTAGATCACGTTATTTAACATTAGTGCCTAATTCCATGTTCTCTACCTGAAATGATTGATCCATACTTATTCTCTACTCAAACGACGGTGGCTCTTCGATTTTGAACGAATCCTTTTTTGTTTTGGAGTTTTTCGGCACTGCTAGTTTTCCGCATTTAATTGTACGTTCTACCCTTTCCAAGCCTCTATTGTGCATAAAGCGCTTACCGGTATTCAAAAACGTAACAACGTGACCAGGGTGGAAGTTGGCTTCGATCATGTAATTAAAGTGGTTGTAAAACGACATTTTAGTCTACTTGGCCACGCCTCTCCTGCATCTTTTTCCTCACAATTGGTTGAGCATGAGCATGTACAATAGGGTGGAGTGAAAAAAAATTTTTTTGGAAATTCAAAAAAGTGTAATTTGGAAATCCTGGCAAATGGTCTAAAAATAGAAAAAAATCGACTTGAGCCAGTTGCCACCTACCATGGGCTGGTTACCCCCAAAAATTGGTCGCGGGGGTAAAATGGCCATAAAATCATGTTACTTGATAACCGCTAGTCGTAGAGACCTGATTTATAGCTCAAAAGTTGCAGAATCATCATGTTTCTATGAGTGCTAAGAGGACTTTTTTGTCTATTTCAATCATAAAAAAAGTTACAGTCAAAAAACTAGTTTTGGCAGGTGTAACATAGCTTTTTTTAAGGATTAGGTAGACGTAGGCTTACGTCTACTTAATCCTTACAAATTTTTAAAGATTTTTTTCTTTGTAGATAAGTAATTAGGTGCTTAGTACTATTAATGAAATAACTTGATAACCACCGTAGTTTATAGCTATGACAACCAGGCGAAGTGCAAGCAACGTTAAAGTTTTACATAGTGGATACACTTTCCCTGGAAGTAAAAGCTTTCCATCCGGTATACTACCCACCAAATGTCAAGTGTTAGAGAGGATCATCCAATTCGAAAATTTTAGAACTGTGGATGTTGCAAATGATGTTGCTAAAGAAATACATGACAGATGGGTGTGGTGTAATGTTTATCCATTACATTACTTAACTACATCTAAAAAAGTACAGGCACTGGTGGTAGCTTTCAGCAAACTTGATCGGTATCCCAAGAAAAAACGTGGAGCATCTTTTTTGGAAAAAGAAGCGGAGTTCTTGTCAGATATAGATAAGTTGTTCGACGTGTTTTGCAATGACAATGAACAACGAAGACGTTTGGAAAAAGACCACAAGTTGCGAATGACTGATGAAGATTTTGTATTTTATGAAGATCAAAAGAGTCGGCGTATTGGAAAATGTTTAGATGTAGCTTTGCCTTTGACCTCATCTGACCAAAAATTTATACGACGTTCAGAATCACATGTCAATGCCCCAAGTTCACAATGCCAAAATGAAATTATTACTCTGTCAACTACTGATTATGTCTCGGAGTCCGAATCTTTGGCATCAACAAGTACAGACACATCACAATCATATGCAGTTTCTCAGTTCTTAGCGGAAATGCCAAATCCATCTATTCAAAATCGCAAAAAATGGCCAAACCTTGCCAGAATTTGTGAACGCTACCAGCTATCGGATAGAGCAGCTGCTGCAGTTGCTAACAGTGTCCTAGTGGATGTTGGTTTAGTTACTAAAGATGATAAAACACGCATCATTAATCGTAGTAAACTACGAAGAGAGCGTGAAAGATGCCGAAACGAAATCCGGAGCGAAGAGCAACAAAACTTTGGATTGGTGAACGTAGTGTATTTGGATGGCCGCAAAGATGCAACCCAAATTGTTGCACAAGGTCCAAATGAGAAGCATTATCGGTCTGTTCAACTGGAAGAACATTATACAGTAGTTGGTGAGCCAGGAAGTTATTACCTTACTCACTTTTCTCCTGAAGATGGCAAAGGTAGAACAATTGCCCAAAAGTTGTTTGATTCTTTCAGTGGTACGGAATTGAAAGGCAAGCTTGCAATAGTTGGCACTGACGGTACTGCTTCTATGACTGGCAAACACAATGGATGCATTCGAAGTTTAGAAGAATTATTACACAGACCTCTTCAGTGGGTTGTGTGTTTACTACACACAAATGAACTTCCCTTGCGACATGTGTTTGCTGCTTTGGATGGGGCAACAAGTGGTCCAGATACATTTGCCGGACCAATAGGTAAAAAAATACAGGGTCCTGTATCAAGTTGACCAGTTACTCAGTTTAAGCAAGTGTTCGTCCCTATTTTCCAAAACTTCCACCTCATGTCATAGATGACCTGAGCACAGATCAATACTACGCTTACAAAATCTGTTTGGCAATTATAACCGGTAATTGTGATGATGATCTACAATATTTGGAAGTTGGCCCAGTGGTGCATTCAAGATGGTTGACTTTGAGTTGTAGAATTTTGCGGTATTACGTGTCACTTGATGAACCACCTCAGAACTTGGAAATTTTAGTTAACTTTTGTTTAATTGTTTATTTTCCCACTTGGTTTGAAATCAAGTTATACAACCAACTAACACATGGTTCTAAAGTTTTTTTCAACTTGATCAAAAGAATTAACAGTCTGACAAATCAAGATCTTCGACAACTTCATTGTCCGAATTGGACGTGCACTTTATTGAATTTCAACTTTAAAATAATGCTTTTGTAATTTTGAAAACATTGTAATTTTGAAAACATCAAATATATTTTTGGAATTTTCGTTACTGCAGCTTCATTTCAATGCTACGTCTGCATTCGACAAATTCTGTATGAGCCAGTAGAAAAATCATTAGAATAATTCATAATCAAACGAATTTCCGCATTCCTGAGTACTGAACAACACTTTCGTCAAAAAACACAGCGGAAGACGCATTACACTAAACTCAAAATTTAAAGTTTAAAGTAGGAAGGTGAAATATCTACTTCAAAGAAATGGATATTTTGGCCATCCAGAAAGCATTTTGATCGCAATGTTAGGAGATGACGATCAAGCTGTTCGAGACAAGGGCGTGAATCACGTTCTTTCACTTCGCAAGAACGACACCTCAGTTCGTTTATTTCACCTTCCTACTTTAAACTTGGAAGCAGACACATACTATGAGTTGGCTGATTTGGAAATTTGTCAGCAACAACCTCCAGCTATTAGACATTTGTCCGATTCTGAAATTGAAGACTGTCGAATGAAACCCTTAATTTTACACCATCCATGCCACAATCAAACTGTCGAAAGACATGTCAAATTGGTAACGGAAGCATCAGCACAAGTCACTGGATTTGAAAGAAGAGACGGACTTATTCGCCAAAAAATTAGATCTCGCAAATTGTTAAAAAAGTTTGACACTAAAATGCAATTTTCGTAAAATGTTTTTACTGTATGTTGTGTTGACTGTTGATAACACATCTATGTTTGCCAGCCTTGCACTCACTTTTGTTGTGCACTTTGCATTACTACAGTAATATGTTGTACGACATACCCCTAAAATCAAATTTCTTAGCAAGTTACGAATTGCAAGAGTTCATGTTAACTAGTAGTGAATCACAATTCTCTATGATGCAATTTTAGCATGAAAAACCGGTTTCTTGACTGTAACTTTTTTTATGATTGAAATAGACAAAAAAGTCCTCTTAGCACTCATAGAAACATGATGATTCTGCAACTTTTGAGCTATAAATCAGGTCTCTAGGACTAGCGGTTATCAAGTAACATGATTTTATGGCCATTTTACCCCCGCGACCAATTTTTGGGGGGGTAGCCAGCCCATGGTAGGTGGCAACTGACTCAAGTCGATTTTTTTCTATTTTTAGACCATTTGCCAGGATTTCCAAACTACACTTTTTTGAATTTCCAAAAAAAATATTTTTCACTCCACCCTAATGTACAATTGATTGCATAAATGCATATGCAGTCAATCAGGCAAACAGAAATTTCTACTTGCATTTTCTTCATTAAGTGATTGATGAACTCGGCAGTAAAGATTTAATATTTGTCACAATGCACATTACTACCTTTAAACACTGCTAGTTTGGCGTATTATGACATTCGTAAATTTTAAATCATTTAGCAAAAAGGTGAAACTGTATAAAACTGTTTTTAGGCCAAGCCAAGCCCTAAATTGCACAGAAACACCCCGATTGTGAATATTCACAAGACAGCAAATAATTTGTAAGTACTCGTTTATCGTATTGTTTTCTTTATGGTAAAAAGGTGCCGACTTTAACTGAGAAAAATTAAGCATGCGAAGTTGGCAGAATACTAGGCTAGTAATCCATACGCTGCAAGTTTGAATCATCGTAGAAGATCAACTTTTTGCATTGCTTGTTTTAAGCGCTCGTTATTTCTGGTGGTCCTTGAGCTTTGCGCTGGTAGCCTCTAAGCCAGAAGCACGCAAACGATTGTGTACATATGCTGGAGATAAGGAGTCATCAATTTTTTTGCGATGTAGTTTATTGTTAAATGCCTAATAATGACAAAAAAATGTTTCATTGTTTCTTTTGCTTGTTTTGTGGAAGCTTATTATTTAAATAGCAATCGGTATTTTCTTGAGTACTTGAATTCTTATCAGGCATCGTCGCAGCGTTCGATCTTCGACCAAACCATTGTGGAGTGAGGTTGTGAAAAGACCAGCTAAACGCAAAGTTGGAGCGAAAGTTGCAAGCAAGAAACCTGCCAGCAAAGTATGTAGTTGTATATCTTTTGTAATTGTATTGCTGTGTACTAAACTCCATTATATTACATGACTGTGTCACAACACGCAATAAACTCATCGTCTTTCTCAAACTTACCCGAACGGTTGGCTAATAGGTTCCACAACATTTTTACTAAACGGCTCCCAAACTTTTTTAGGTAATGAAGGCGAAGAAGCCAGTGACGTCTAACGATGGCCTAGCAGCACAAAGCGGCCACCATGTTGATTCACCAGCTACCATCTATATCAGTCGGACTAGAAGCAGAATTCAACCTACAAAGACGCCAAAGCCAATTAAAACTGCAGCGCCAGCGGTAACGTTTAAAATTTTACCATCAATTTAGAGTCTGTTGAGTCTTACATTTTCTCAACCGCATAGTTAGTTTTCAGCATGTTTTAATGATGCTTGGACTGTTTGACCTCAGTTTTCCACCGACTAATAAAGCTGTGTCGTAAAAGAACATTTCAAAAACAGGTTTTTTTCAGTGGAATTTGTTTTTGGCAGCGGGTATTTCGGTCAAATTTTACGCGCTGGAAAAAAATGCTATTCATTAAGTTTGATGGCTTTTACAAATGCAGTTGCATTTATATGCAAAAGTCCAGCGAGTTACCACAACTTGAATTTTTGCATTATTAAAGTAGAAACAAATACAGCTTGTTTCGGTGCTTCATCCTAATGGCTTTCACCTAATCGTTTACCCAATACTTTTTGAAATGCTAAAATCAAATCTTCTATTATACGCTTATTACGCTGAAGCGTATAACAAGTTGGCGGTGCCCGTTCCGCGTCTTTGTGCCTGCATGCAACACAGCTCCTTTTGAAGAAATGTAACTGTGGTGAGCCATTGTCAACACTAATCCGATTTGACAGGCCGGAGGTTAGAACCTTTGACCTCTCATTCCAGAGACAAACGCGATACCTCTCAACCAACTGGTTGATTTGAAATACAAATCTTGTCTTATTTTTTTAGAAACTTGATCTCCCTTCCAATGAGGATTTTACAGGAATGACAGAATTGTTTGCTACTCCTTCAAATCCTCGGGAGTCTTTCAAGGATGAGGAATCGTGTTTGGATCTCTTAACTCCAAAGTCAGTTGGAGAGATGATAGTTTCACCAATGTCAGATGGGGATCGATCTCGCTACAGTCTTTCAGTGGAAAATGCAAATTTTGAAAATGGAGCTTCTCCACAGTTTAGGAAAACAAGAAGATCTGCTGTTGCGGAAAAAGACGAGCAAAATATGGGTTTAAGGAGGCTTATGAAAACACCTAAAGAGAAGATGTCACCTGCTGTAGAGGATCATTTTGGTACTAAGAGGCTCATGCAAACCCCCAAAGAGAAAAAGGTATCCTCTCCAGCTGTGAAAGAACATTTTGGTACCAAAAGGCTTATGAAAACGCCTCGTGAACCGAAATCCCAACCTATTGAAGAAAACTTTGGCACCAAACGTGTTTTTAAAACACCAAGAGGAGAGAAATCCCAACCTGTTGAAGAAAACTTTGGAACCAAACGTGTTTTTAAGATGCCAAGAGGAGAGAAATCCCAACCTGTTGAAGAAAACTTTGGCACCAAACGTGTTTTTAAAACACCAAGAGGAGAGAAATCCCAACCTGTTGAAGAAAACTTTGGAACCAAACGTGTTTTTAAGACGCCAAGAGGAGAGAAATCCCAACCTGTTGAAGAAAACTTTGGCACCAAACGTGTTTTTAAGACACCAAGAGGAGAGAAATCCCAACCTGTTGAAGAAAACTTTGGCACCAAACGTGTTTTTAAAACACCAAGAGGAGAGAAATCGCAACCTGTTGAAGAAAACTTTGGCACCAAACGTGTTTTTAAGACACCAAGAAGAGAGAAATCGCAATCTGTTGAAGAAAACTTTGGCACCAAACGTGTTTTTAAGACGCCAAGAGGAGAGAAATCGCAACCTGTTGAAGAAAACTTTGGCACCAAACGTGTTTTTAAGACACCAAGAGGAGAGAAATCCCAACCAGTGGAAAAGAAATTTGGCCTGGGTCAGCTTTTCCATCAAACTAATGGCTACCAAAAATCTACTAGTGCTCATGAAGTCGACGATTTTCATTTAGATCTTCTCTATTCAGAGCCACCTGAAACCGAAAAGACTCCATTGGCATCTTCAAAACCCACTCCAAATCGGGGCACACGAAATTCTTCCAGAAACACCAAAACTCCCACTACTAAAATGGATGCTCCACCTACAGACGTGGATGTGACCACGCCCAAGAGACGTGGAAGATCAAAGAAAAACGCTGAAATAGCAACCCAAAGCCATAAACTTGTCACAGCAGTTGAAAATAGCATGGACAGCGAAGATTCTTCTGTAGCAGTCAAAGAAAAAGCTCCAATCCATCCACATGTAAGAAGAGCTAAATCAGCCACTGCAAAGCCCGCTTCTCCTAAGAATCACGTTAAAAAAGTTGTTATTGATGAAATTGCTCCCAAGCTTCAGAAGCATGTTAGTTTTCATGCATCAGTCCAGTCCTCCATAGTAAAGGATTACAAGGGGGCAGAAAAAGGTAAGATAATTGATAAGCTAAACATTGCAATTGAGTCACTTTCATTCTTGTCAAGATACTACAGTACTGCCTCAAAATTATTCAAAGTTTAGTACAGGCCAGTGGTTTGTTGTTCCACTTTCGTTCAAAATCTAAGCCAACCTCTTAGTTGAAGTCTCTCGTTGGCAAGCTACCATTAAGGATAAGATTTTGTTTTGCCTTTCATAAAGTTGCATTTTGACCTACCAGAGCTGAAAAAGATATCCCATGATCGCGTTGTAGTTATTTACCAAATTACTGTTAATTGGTTCATAAATTCCGTGTGTGAAATTGTTTTGTGTTTTAAACAGCTTCCACTTCTGCAAGGCTCACTAGAAAACGTGGAGTAGCAGCGGTCGAAAAAGGTTAGTTTGCTTGTGGATGCCTCACCCATTTACGTTAAAAGTATTGCATAATTCAAATTGCGATACGATATGTGTTGTATGCATCATTGCAAGTTGCTCGAATACCATCTGTAGCCATTTTTCAGTCTAAGTTGGATAAATCCTTCAAGGCGGCATGCTTACATGGTTTATCCTAGAAAGAAATTACAAGAATGGGAACGAAGATAGTTTGGGATTTAAATTTTGACTTGGGGTGTTTTTACTACAACTACTTTGATCAAATAAGGCTTTAATTGTTGACTTGCCAAAGCAACATGCAACTATGCGTTATTGTATTTTATTACTGAACATTTGCCTTCGTAGACTTGTTCTTTACTATTTTACATCTTGAATTTGAATGAAGTTAATAGCAAATTATAGTATTAGTAGGTACAAGGATTAAAAGTATTGCAAACGAAATTATTCAGAACCAAAAGTCTTCCACAATGCTTCGATATTATTCTTAATCACTTTTTACTCTGCAGTTACAGCAGTACCTGTGAGTAGAGGAAGAGGAAAAAAGGCAGTAGAATCAATTGATGCTGTTTTGGGTAAGTGCTTCTTTGTGGTTTTCCTTGGTAGTACTTATCACAATAAATCAAATTGCTTACTGAATATGCCGAAAGCTGGAATAACCACAGACTCCTCTCTTGCTGTCATGACATAAACTGCGCAGTGAGGCATTACGCAACAAAAGATATAAACTACATAGCAAGAAAACATAATGGTATGAAATGATATGGTTTGGCTTTGGGTAGCGTGACCCTAAAAGGCGAAAACGTTTATTTCATGGCGATCTCGGTTCAAACAGAATATTCAGCGCTCTAACGGTGGTGGCATTACATCATTAGATACGACGCCTTATCGCAGTTATCTCTGTTTAATTGCTGTGAATAAGCAGCCAATTGTACTTGAAAGCAGGCAAACCTAATCTGTGAAACAAGGAAAATAGCACGTTCCACGCTGGCGCTAGTCGTACAACAAATAATGCCACTCTCATTTTGTCTATAAAAAATGATAAAAAAATTTTTTGAATAGTATCTCCGACTATTTACCTTTCAGACAAGGAGGCAGAAGGAGCAAAGACTGCAAAGAAGAGAAAACTGAGCAAGAAAGAAGTGGACAGTAACAAAAGTGGTAATACATATTTTTTCGATCCATTATTTCTATTTCAAAGATTTAGATAGACTACGTTTTTGCTTTGTTTTTTTTTTTTTTTTTTTTTATTATCCACTTATTCAGGCTTTGATCTGCCCAAACTGGCGTGGTTTTGTTTGCCACGGCGTGCAGACTTAGCAATGTAATTACTAATTATTGTTTTCAGAGCATCAAACTATTGTTTTTGGTAGATGCTAAAGCAATTAGTGAAGAACAGGTTGAGCAAAATATTTCTGCTGTTAAACCAAGCACTAGAACCACGAGAAGAAGAGCAAATAGCCAGAAAGATGGTAAGTTGGCAATTTTAGGTCAGCTATAGTTTTGTTCCTGAATTAAATTTATTTTGCACAATGTGTTTTTTTATAATAGTTGCCACTTAGAAATTTAAAAAGAAAAAATAAGCAGTGTTGCGTTATCTGAAAAGTTAAAATTGAAGACACGAAAACTTCCGTTAAAAACTTTTTAAAAAATGCAATTGTGTATATGCAGTCGTTAAGAATAACTGGACAACACGTAGAAATTGGAATAGATAAGGTGGGTTGGTTGATGGAATGTGTAAAATGTTTTGTTAATAGATTTAGCATTGTTTTTCTAGAAGTTAACGAGGTTTCTGGTGCCCAACCAACACGAAACATCAGATCAAAGGCTTCAGCACGAAAAGATGAGGCGATCAACAAGCCAGGTACATCAGTTTGTTGTTTTGTCTCAAACAGCTTTTTATTTTTCAACTTTACGGTGTGTTTTTAATTATGTATGTTTTGAAGAAATTGTCGTATCTCCGCAATTTGTATTTTTTAAGCGTTTAGAGTAGAATATTTACTGCTTTTAGTTTCAATAATTACTAGTTTTGTAAGAAAACGGTAATTTTCTTGGTTTAAAGCATTTTGTCCATGCAGTAACGTCGGAAATTATAGTGAAACCAGTTCGATCTTCGAGAAGAGGCAAGGTCGAGGAAGCAGAGAAAGTACAAGATATATCAAAATCAGGTATTTGAGTAAATAAACTTGTTTATTAGCGTTTTATGCTGCATTGCTCGTGGTGGAAACTGTGTCTTGTTTAAAAACCACACAAATAGATCACATTGCATGAATGCAGTGGTGGACCTAGCGGTAGGCAAAGATCATCTTTGCTTTCTTAATGCAATTCACCCTTTTTCAGTGGGTTAGTTTAAATTGTCTGTTGATGACATTGGTATAGCTAGAGTGATGGCGAAACAATGAAGTAATGTGAAATAATAATACTTTTTTACAGAATCGAACCCAGCTGAAGTTGAAACTATAAAACCTGTTCGTGCGTCAAGAAGAGGGCAGGTTGAAAGAGAAGTGATGATGCAAGGTGTCGCGTTGGAAGGTATTTACCGCAATTACCACACATGAACTTATTGTTTGTAGTAGCAACAAGTAATCAAGTGTAATCTCTTGAGTGGTTACTGCAGTTCCATCTGGCATAGACAGAAATTAAAAAAGAGATTCTCTAAAAATCTTATGTTACAATATTTTCTGCAGATTTACGTTGTGGTTGTGCGTTTTAAGGAGGTTGATAGAGAGTAGACTCCTGGCTACGCCCGAGGGTTACTGATGTATGGTTATTGGTTAGGCAATCAAACTAAGTTACATTATTATTATTATTATTATTATGGCTACCTTGTAGTGCAGGTGTCGAGTTCGTGCATAGGTATTTTAAATTTACATTGCGATTAATCCCATATATCATTTTTCAGAAGCAGAGTCCGTCAGTTCTCAGTCTAGTGACGCTTCAACAGCGTCCAGAAACAGTAGATCGAAAAAAACATCGAAGAAGCAGGAAGAGAAAGGTGGGGTAAAGCTGTCAAAACTTTTCATAACAATTGGTTAATGTCATTTCTGAGAAAAGGTGGATCGAATGAGCAGACCATTTTGAGATAGAAGGTGGATATATATCTCATGGTCCAGTTTTTTTTTGCTTGACCTTGCTTAAACGTGCCAATTGTTTCTGCAGTGTTGCACTGGCGGTGGAAGGCCGTCGCCTAGCTTAGACATTGCTTTCTTGCTATGTGATTACCATCTCTCAATAGTCAATATACTTAAAACCAGATTGTTTTGAAATGATGGTTTTTGATTTACGAACCAGCGGCTGGTAATCTTGTTTGTAACCAATAATCGTTTTAAAATTTTGTAGCGATGCCAGACCAAACCGTAGCTAGCGTCAAACCAGTTCGAGCTTCAAGAAGACGAGGCAAGGCGGAAGACGATGCCGAGATAAAAGATGTACCAAGCGCAGGTACGAAATTTAATTGGAAGGCGAAACTTAAACTAAAAGCTACTCTTCAGTAACGTGACAAAATTGCCGTTACCAATACTGCACGTTGGAATCCGGTCATATTAATTTTGTATTCAAAATCAGCATATAAACGTGGTGTTAATTTAGGTCAAGTGTAGATACTAGATATGGTATTGTTTGGTATTGTAAATATGGTGTTGTTTGCAACTTATTGGTGATCACATGTTGGTCATTGTAGCACTGCTTTAGAAGATGGAATGTTTTGAAACCAATTTTCATGCAGGATCCAACTTTATCCAATAAGTTTTTTAATCGAATTGAAGGCAATAAATAATTTCTCTACCCTTAATGTATAAAAAAAAATCAACGCATTGTCGAGTTCAAGTTCATGTGTTCGTCATTCTTTTAAACTCTTTGTTGTGTGATAACAAGGCAACTCGCTCAGCTAAAATGATTTTTCATCGCCGTAGCCTGAATTTTTCGGTAGCACAACTGTTTTATTAGATGAGGCGAGTGTAAGTTCGCAGGCGAGTATAGGGCGGAGCACTGGAAAAGGCACCCGATCGAAAGCAAAGCAGCAGAAGGAAGAAGGTAAGATAATTGGTGAAATTCCGTGTGGTTGTTGATCCCACCAGTTTACCCTGGTTCGCAATAGAGTTTCATGATTGAATAAACTGCACCGAAGCCCAGTTGTTCGAATTCTATTCTTTATTAATCGAGAATTTCTCGATGCCAGCTTGGTGTGCACACTGAACAGATTGAATATAGAAACTATATCATTGATATTTCCATAGGTGGGCACAAGTCCGTTAATCCGTTAATAACGAAGCTAACTTTTTCATTAACTCGTTAATCCGTTAAAAAGTTTTTTCATGTTAACGGACTAAATTAACTTCCGTTAAGTGCTGTTAACGGACTAAAGTAACTTCCGTTAAGTTCTGTTAACTTCCGTTAAGGTTTTTATCGTTAATATCTTGCAGCTTCGTTGTGCATTTGAACTTGTTTTTATCTTGAAATTAGATTAGACTGTAAAATGTAACTTCTAAAACACAAAAAGACCACCATAGCAATAAATATTTCCTTACATTCAGCTCAACAGCGTCAATACGTGTTCTAGAAGCGAGTGAATAAAACGAAATGTAAATTACACGCAAAATGTTAACGGATTAACGGACTTTATTAACTTCCGTTAATTAAAGCTGAAAATAACGGATTAACGTTAACGGAGGTGTGAAGTTTGTTAACGGACTAGTGGTTAACGAAGCTAACGTTTTGCATTAACTTGGCCACGTATGGATATTTCTGTTACCTACCTTTTATTAATTATCAAAACTTCACAACCAAAATTCACAGAGTAGAGAAAAGGATAGATCCATATACTGTACTCGTTTGGAATGGTCAGCCAAGCAATGCCCATCATTCGGTTATTTGCTCGTACTTAATTTTATAACTAAAATGTAGTGGTTAATTTAAAAGCTTTTTTTAGTAACTCTGGAGGAGCCATCTAAGATTGAGAGCAAACCAGTGAGGAGAACAGCACGAAGAGGAAAGGTGATGGAGAAAATGGAACCTCAACAATCAGCAGGTGGGCCCGAGGTTACAACACAACACTGCTTCGGTGAACAGTGGTCTTGTAAAGTGTTCGATATGAGGCTAAAACAAAGTCAAAATAAACACACTCAGATAAAACATAATCTTAATGGTTGCCGCACCCAATTAAGAAAACTTCCACCATAGCAAAAAAAACGTATTAAAGTTCCACCATAGCAAAAAAATCCACCTTAGCAAAAAAACGTAAATTCTTGTGGATCACAACTCATTGGTTTGCAACAACATAATCATTCACTCCAATACAAATTTTTGCTTTTTAAGTGGTGTTTTATTAGATGAAGCGAGTGTGAGTTCACAGGCGAGTGCTGGATCGGGAACAGGAAAAGGTACACGATCAAAAGCAAAGCAGAAGAAAGAAGGTAACAAAATTAGTGAAATTCCTTTATTTTATAGGATTACTGCTTGGTGGTAGTATTACCTGATAACAAAATATAGTTGCAAAGCATTTGCCTTTTCATTTGACAATTTACAGTTAATACGTATCGTGATAGTACGAGTCGATACTATCAGTGTGTCTACATGAAACAGAGAGCTTACTCTCTAGTGGGACTTCTAAAAGAATGTTGCCGAAGTGGATTTTGTGATGTGAAATACCAATGCTGCCGTATGTTTGCGATTCATAGACGAGAATTAGATTGTATACTGGTAAATGCATAGTTCACAGGGCTGAAGAGCGCTATATCAGACTGTTGGCCCTCATCAGTATTTCTCAGAACTGTTAACTGAGATGATCTAACCCACACAAAGAGCAGAAACAACCCTTAACTGAGTATTTCAATCATTAGATTGTGTTGTAGTTACATTGACACATCTTTATTTATCTAGTTGAGGTGGTTGAGCGATAACGCGTTAGTCTCTGGGGCGGAAGGTCTGAAGTTCAAATCTCGGGCCGGTCAAACAGGGCGCAGTGTTGCCAACAGCTCACCACTGCTGCGATATTTCTTCAAAAGCAGCTGTGTTGCCTGCAGCTGCAATGACGCGGAGATGGTACCCACAAACTCGTTACACGCTTCGGCCTAAAACAGCAATTAAAATGAAAGATTTGATCCACCAAACTGTCTTGGCTGGTTGCATAATGATTAGCTTTCACTAAGCTACCGGATTGTGTGATTTTTCGGACTTGTTTTTGCACATTGAAATTGTGGTTACAAACTGTAAATTCTTCTTGTTATTGAAGTTGTCTCATTAATTTATAAAAAAAATTCAATTGACTCTCTAGCAAGTACCAATGCTTGTATTGCTCTAAAATTTAATGATAATTGTAATCAATTGATTTAAAAGTTGATTTATTTCATAGTGACGTTAGAACCTGCTGAAATTGAGATCAAGCCAGTGAAAACAGGAAGGAGTGGGAAGGTGGCTAAGAATGTCGTACCTCAGAAATCGACAGGTGAGCTGAGACATGCATGCTTCATGGTGAAGGTTTAAATCGTTAATGAAATACCCGTTGCAGTAGCGAAAACAGTTGCAGAATTTAAGCAGTTGGAAGTATTTAGTATTTGCATTATTAGAAGCTGGAAAATAAAATCGCTGAACACTGGTATTTCATTGATTTGGCCAAGCTAAGGAAACAACTGGTGTTTGATTTGCTTTGTATCCATAGTTCAAGGTCTTGAGTGTAAATACTGATTTATAGCTTTTACTCGAGTTGAACGCGGCTGAAGTTAATTTATTTTCGAATTTCTCTTCAAATCTATTCAGCTCATACAAGACTAGCCATACCAGCGACTGAAACGAGCTGAACAGCGTTAAAGCGAAATTCTAAAGAAGAAAACTAATTTAGGTTGGAAATCACGCATGCAAAGTTTGCAAGCAGTAATCTCAAAACTACGTATTTGTTGTGGTATAGTTTATAGAATTCGGTCGTCTACTAATGTTTCCTGTCTGCTTGCACTATACCATGCACTTGCAACAGATTGTATGAATTATTGTATCACTACTTGACACGCTGGAAATGCTGATGAAAATTTTTAAGAGGGTAAAACGGAAATAAGGAATGTTTATTCGCGTATTTTTCATTTGTGTTTTTGAGGGCCAAGATTTGGGTTTGATTTGGGGATAGTTTTAGAGTTAGGATTGAGTTTGGGTAGATTTGAGTCTGAATTGTTAAAAAAGTAGATAGAAATTTTCGGTTAAATAGACCTATTCATATCCAAATTATAATAGATTTTGGTTGGCTTGCTCTTCTCGCACTACTCTGCTCTACCTGCATTTTGTTTCAGGTGACGAGACCCCAAGTTCACAGTCGAGTGAAAGTTCAACCAGAAGTACCAGATCGAAAAAGTTGGAGGAAAAAGGTACGAACTTGCTTTAATTTGAGTTTCTACGAAGAGTTTGAGCAGCACAAAATACTCGTTGATTATGATAGTTACGGTGGCTTCATGCAGTTACGCCTCAACTAATATATTTTCGTTGTTGCAATAATGCTCTTTGCATGAATTCCTCAGTTGTATTAACGTATTCTTGTTTATGCCATCAACCCTCGTTTTATAGACAGTGTTGCCGAATCAAAAGTTGTTTTTTTTTAGCTATTACTAAACGAGTAAGCGTTCTTGTGTGTTTAGCTCCTGCACCAGCTGCGAGCAACAAGTCGAAACCAACTAAGCGAAAGTTAACGCAAAAACAGCCAGAAGTAGAAGAGAAGAAATCATCAGGTATGCACTTTGGATTTGCACTTCCGTGCGGTCTGAATGGGTGATGACTACAGGCTTTTGCTGACTGTTCTTGAAAATAAAGCTGCCACTCGTCACGGCCGGGTCCCGGGAGTCAAAGTACAATTTTAGTTTCCATGAGCCGTATTACAATAGTGGACTTAAACCCAAGTCGATTTTGAACGAAACTTAAATGGTGCTAAAACCTTTAAGCCTCTAAAGCCAGATTTGGTTAACTCAAGTCGCATATTTACAACTTAATAATCGTTATTAGCACTCTAAATTTTTGCTTGAGTCGATTGGATTTAAGTTTGCTCTTAGAATGCCGTTCCAAGTTTTCGCTATACTGAGCCTTCAGGGTTACCCCAAATTTCAACAAATCGTTTCCTAGCCCTAAAGTGAGAGAACTAAATAAAAGATTTGCGTTGTATTATAAATATCCCGTTTAGTAGAGCAGTTGCCGTGCTCACCATTGGAACGAGAAGTTTGGCGCTCAATTCCCGAACCGATCTAGCCGCGTTCAGGGTGTCCTTTGCTGCGACTTGTTTCGTAAAGAGTTGTATTGCCTAGGCGCAATAGCACAGAATTGGACCCCACAGGCCAGCAAATTTGCTATGCTTTTGGTATAATGTAGCCACTAGCCAGTGTAATGAGCATTTGATTTTTTTACTTATAGTGTTTTTGCCTAATTACTGTAACAAACTTTATGCAACCACGTTCGTACAGAGTTTACAACACTAATTTTTCAGCTAATTTGATCTCTGAAGTCGAAGCAGCTGTACCTGCCAAACGAAGCAAGAGGGCAAAGAAAGGAGTTGAAAAAGGTAAGTCGCGAGCCCCTGAATAGCCGAAAATGTTTCACTTTTGCTAAATCAATGGTCCCTACCAGTTGGATTTGTTTTTAAACTATTGTTTTTTTCCAATATGTACTAAAACAACTGACAATTGAAAAAACTACGTGTAGTAGATTTTCAGAAATTGTTGCATTTTGAGGCGTTTTTTTTCGAGGGGGGAGCATTTTCTTAAAAAAAAAAGGAAGTAGAAGCTTTATTTAATTTGCATACTATTTCGCAATGTTAGCTTGCACCTGCATTGATACGCTTCGCTGCTTTCCTTGCTCGTTGTTCATGTGATTGAACGTTGACATCCAGTTGATTAACAATAGCTCAGTGCTGCAGAGTTGTAGACAAGTTATTTTGAGCGCGTTTGTTCATCAGTGTTTATTTATTTGGTTTGCAGATTATTTGTTTATTATGTTAGTTAGACCCTAATAAAAGGTTAATACAAAAGTATATATGATTATGACACTGTATTTATTTAAGCATTCAATTTTTTCATGATTTAGATGATGAGCCGGTGGTACAGAACACCGATGAAGGTCTGAGGACAACGAGAGGTAGTCGATCGAAGATCGCTCAGCAAAAGGAGGAGGAGGAGAAAGGTAGTTTACCCGCTAGTATATCTTAATTTTTATGGAGGATAACTAGGAGTATACTTGATAAAGTTCGTGTTTGTCAACTCAGTGGGCTAAGTGGTAGTGTTTATTGTTTAACGTAGGTTGACTCCGAGCCGAATTTTTGTTTAAATTGTGCAAATTGTTTTGGATAAGTTTCGGAGCAAAAGTATGGGCTTAGTAGTAAATTTGATACAAAAAAATTGAGGCAAAAATACACGAAAAACTAACTTGAGAATTGCCTTGATTGACATGTTCATATCTTCGAAGCTTTTCGTCTGACATTTGTCAAGAAGAATCGTCAGAATGAAGAGCGCAAGATAACGAGCGGCTATCTATAGAAAGAAGCCGAACTGTGATTTGCTGGAAAAAGACCAATGAGAGAGCGTCATTAAAGCACAATCTTTAAGCTCTACACGAATTGTTTTTGTCGGCAGAGGGCGGGGTTAAAAGTTTTGATGAAAGTGGCTTCAAGAGCAGATAGATGAAAAGGTGAGCGGCCTTGGGCAAGAATAGAAAATCTACTGTCATCATAATGTTGAGCGCAGGTGGGATTTTGTAAAAATGAAGTCCAATGGCTGAGCTGGAAGTTAGAGATTGGGTATCTTCCACCCAGACTAATACCCAATCTCTTACTTCCGGCTCAGCCATTGGACTTCATCTTTTACAAAATCCTACCTGCGCTCAACATTATGATGACAGTAGATTTTCTATTCTTGCCCAAGGCCGCTCACCTTTTCATCTATCTGCTCTTGAAGCCACTTTCATCAAAACTTCTAACCCCGCCCTCTGCCGACAAAAACAATTCGTGTAGAGCTTAAAGATTGTGTTTTAATGACGCTCTCTCATTGGTCTTTTTCCAGCCAATCACAGTTGGACTTTTGCCTACAAACAGCCGCTCGTTATCCTGCGCTCTTCATTCTGACGATTCTTCTTGACAAGTGTCAGAGTAATGAAAAAAACAAAGACGAAAAGCTTTGAAGATATGAACATTTTAATCAAGGCAATTCTCAAGTTCTATACCACCAACCAACTTTTCAAAAGCTAACTTGTATGAAGAATTGAAGCATTTAGAACTAAGATCTAAATTTTAGATTGACCATGGTTTAGAATAAATCGAAACGTTTCGTATATTTTGCGTATGTTTGGCTCTTAAGTTTTCGACGTAATTTTCACTAAGCTTTGTCTCAACTCAATGTACTCCTGGCATTCCATTTATTATCCAATCAATGCTGAAGTTGCGCGTTGTTCGGCTGTAGTTTCACGATTAGTTTCTTGTTTTCACCAAACTTCTCAGCTCTTACTATGCTTTTTTACACTTTTAATACCTGCCTTTAATTTTAATTGAGCTCTGAGTCTCTGACTAACAGCAAAACAACTTTGATTTGGGCCAAATGATTGAAAAATTCTGCATTTTATCCTTGTAGTGTATTGCACAGTGATACCGCACGGGCGCATTACCAGGTCTAGCGTTCCGTGATCACAGATTAGTTTAATTTTTAACGAAAATAATGTTCTGCTCGAGGTTTCGATCATTGCGGTCGAGTAGATAAAGCGTCTGCTACTGAAACGATAGATTGCGGTTTGATTCCCGGTCGGGTTGAACAAAGACTAAAAATTTTGGTATTCACTGACATCACAGCTTCCTTGTTTGATGTTCAGCATTAAAAAAGAAACGGTGGGCACTTGGCAGTTTGCAGCTTGGCTTAAAGACCGAAATATTCCATCACTGCCTCCTGACTAAGACGACTTAGAATAAAGATATAATTGCAATTATATTTCAGTTCTAAACACTTGTAATAGGGTACCGCTAGGCCACTTTTTGTGCAGTTGTCAGCCGTCCACGGTGACCCAACAGGTAGACTTGCGTTTGTGGTGAAGAGACTCATGAGTTCCCGGTAGAATCGTGCACGCGCAATTACGCATGATAGAATGGTGGTAACAAATTGTTTCACTCATTTCAAGCACGTTTTTGTAAAAAAAAGTCCAGTTACAACTGGAAGCTCACATTTGTTGTAATTTTTTAGAAACGAAAACAGTTTCAACAACCAGATCAACTCGGAGCAAAAAGCGTTAGTACAGCCCAAACGAGGAGGTAATTGCTGATAGTTTCGATCTTATTTCTACTAGGTCAGGACAGCAATTTGAAGTCTGATCGGTTTTTTTGCTACTTTATACTTTGTCAGTCCTATTTCATGCATTGTCATTCATCCTTTTTTGCAAGAATGCGTCGATGTCGCTGACCTTTAAAAGAGTCAGCAGCCAGCGCCGCTAAAGATTGGATCAGTTCAACCTGCAGTTTTCAAGTTTTCCGTTTATGCTTTTGACTTTTTAATTAAATTTGCTGCTTGTTCGAACCTACTAAGCATAGATTTTGATTATCGTAAAAGCCTCTTGCCAAAAAACGAAATTCCCTAGTGGAACAAATTCATGCGATCATGACGCTTTGACCCAATCAAAAAGTCTGCAATTTCATCCCCTTTCCGCCCTTATTTGTGGACTTGATTATTTCTCGGCGGAACATTCCCTTGAGATTTTTTTTTCAGATTTGAATGTATAAAGAAGTTCTTTTCTATGATTAATCGACGTCTGAAGTTTTTACTTAGATTGAAGAAAGAAGATATTTGAGCTATGAAACTAGTTTTAAATGTACTAAAGTTTAGGTGCGTTAGTGCGCTACACTGCCCAATTATTTTCACTCAAAAGTATGCTACTGCTTTTAGCTAATTTTTTTAGACTAAAGTGGCTTTTACGGATCACACGTATTTGCGCTGCAGGAATACGCTTATAATTTGACTGCATGCATTTTGTCTTTTTTTTTCGTATTTTCATTGAAAAAGATATCACGCGTATTTCCGCTTAAAAATACGCGTGATCGGTAAAAGTCCCTTAACATGACAAATAAAACTTCAACATCATAATTACTGTCTTTTAATCTACTTTCGTAATACTGCCGTGTTTTAGAGCTTTTAAGGTCCGGTTGACTTGGGGCGTAAAATCGGAAGCATATTTTTAGTTTGTTTTGAGCAAAGTTTAGTACAACTCTGCGTAGGCTTGCTATAAAGTTTGTACAATAAACGAAGATTATCCGGGTACGCTACTGGTTGGACAGTGAACAGTTTCCACCAAGTGTTGACTGGGCCTGAGCGTTTTAATTGCTTTTAGTGACTTTGTAAATTACAATCACGATATTGTACGTAGAATTGTTGTTCAAATTTCGGTTTGTAGTTCATATGTTGTATGGCAAAGTATCGTAGATTTTAAGTTGGCAATATTGTTTTCGTGCGTAATTTGATGAAATGTGGTATCTGTGATACAAGTAAGGGGTGGCATTATCAAACACTTTTGTTTTGTGAATTCAATTCATAAAATTTTAATTTTTTCAAAGTACGCCAATGTTTTCAAGTCGTTCGCTGCGTGATGAACTTGTTCCATAATTTCCCCTCGGCTTTTTTTGCCGATTTTGTGACTACATAGAACGTGTTTGTGAAATCACTTAGTTTGGAAAAAAGTCTAGTGTAGAATTAAATAATTGCCAAGATGGCTACCCAGGAATTCTTGTTTTTTTGATGGCTATTGCTCTTTTGGTGATTGTTAGTTACCTCACATCATAGGTCAGAGCGAAGTATTTTGACTGTTAAAGTGCTATTCTGTTGTTCCAGTTCTTCGCCAAATCATCTCTCAGCCACTCCCCGTTGTACGTGTTGAATCCCTGCCTAGCTGTGCAGAAATTAATAACTCTGTTTGAGAAACGCAAAAATTGATAAAAATTAGAATTTTTACCAAAAACTGCCATGTGTTTGCTTTCGGCCTAAAACGCAATTTCAAGTTTAGTAGTAGGAAGCGCATATTTTAAAATCAACACATATTGATTGAAATTCAGTTAAAAATGCAAACCTCTTAAATAATAATTGTTTTTTCTTCCGATACCCGAAGTTTTTAACACTACGAAGTGAAATCGAAAGGCAATTTCTGCTCTTGAATCTACAGTAGTTTTTTGTGGTCCTATTGCTGCGTAGCATTTGAAGGATATCAAGTATGTGACGAACAATGACCTGATGGCATCCATTGGCCTCGATTCTAATCGTTGACAATGCTATTTGAGTTTGCGGGTGTTTGGTGTTTACGGATGGGAGATGTGTTTTGTGCAGCCCGCATTATTGTAAATAAACCGATGCTAGAGTGTGTGCTGTGTATTATGTTTTGTTTACATTGGAAGTTACGCAAAAGCGACGAAAAGTTTGTTTCGGCAAAAGTTGCCAAATGAAAAGCTTGACCAAGAATAAAAAATGTCATTAAAAGCGTTTGCATTAAAAAGTTAGAAATGTAATTACGAAAAAGCGATCAAACTTGCGGTGCAAGCGTCAGCCATTCCAGTTATTACTCTAAAAAAAAGTAACACCAAGCATTTCTGGCACTTCCGAGACTTGTTAATGAAAATCGTTTTTTGCAATATCACCAGGGCCGTAACCAAACTAGATGCAAAAATATTTTTTAATCACGTCTTCATTCACCAAGTTGCCTTGGCCAGGTGACAGCAAAGGGACCATCTATGTCATACTGCCGCTTAACATCTTCCACATAACCAGTAGTCTAGGTTTATGCTTCAAATCGTAGGCCTACCCAGTACTGGTACCGTGCATTTCTAACGGTAGCGGTAATGCAGCCTGTACTGGATGCAGGGCTGGATAGGTAGTGAGTGGTACAGTAGTCGGTAATTCTGTACCCGTGGTAATACTAATAGCGTAGGCTATTGCATAGGCGTACTGTATAACACCAGACACTAACCGATATATATCTATGATATTCAACCGATCAGTGGTCGAGTGGATAGAGCGTCTGCTACTGAAGCGGCAGACTCGGGTTTGATTCCCGGTCGGGTCAAACCAAAGACTATAAAAATTGGTATTCACAGCTTCCCTGCTTGACGTTCAGCGATTATATAAAGGGACAGTGTGAAGCCTCCACCGTGTGTGGTTAGACAGGTGGGCAGGTGGCAGCTTGATTCGAAGACCGAAAGGTCCCTTCGCTGTCTCCTGGCCAAGGCAACTTCGTGAATAAAATGTAATTACAATTATGAGATAAGGTGATAGTATTAGTAGTCAAACTGTAAGTGTCAGGTGTAAGCATGTACCGGTAAAGGACTATGCCGGTACTTGTGAGTTGAGTTAAGCCAAATAGAAATACAGCTGCCTGATACTGGTAGGTTAGCCTATACCGGTGATGATAGGCTTAGCCTACTGCTGAGTCACAGTATAAATATCATACAGTAGGTTCACTCAACTGTGACGTGTGTCCGCATTTTTTGAGAGCCAAGCAAAACTTTGGAGTCAAATTGACGTCACAATGGTGACATCATTAGCGGATTTGAATTATGCCAAATGATAGCAATTGTTCAGAAGCCTGAGCTTAAACGGAGTTGATGGTACCAATTTTATTTCGATCTGAAAAGTTCAACAAAAGCTACGTCAAGTTACGTCAAGAGTATGACAGTTATGAAAAATGGAGCCCTTCAACATTTAGGGCTGTAAAAAAACAGGAAGCAATTAATTCCGTAAAGTGGAGACAAAATTCATAAAATTTCAGAACAATTGCTATCATTTGGCATAATTCAAATCCGCTAACGATGTCACCATTGTGACGTCAATTTGACTCCAAAGTTTTGCTTGGCTCTCAAAAAATGCGGACACACATCACATTTGAGTGAACCTACTGTATGATATTTATACTGTGGCTGAGTGCTGACTGGTGTGCTAGGCCTACTTTAGGTTTTTGATGTGTGGTGTAGGCCTAGTGAAGTCAAAGTTTTTTTTTTTAGGTTTGTAAATATCACCGATCACGAGGCTAGAAGGCTAGTGGCTGTTACAGTATTAGCATTTCTAAGAACTGAAGGATCCATTACAATGAAAATTAAAGTTTATCATTAAAGCATTACTGAGAACATGACAAAATTTTATTGACTGCTTGAGTCTACAGTCCCAGAGTACGGTAGTCTGAGCAAGGAGTTAAAAATTTCAGATTCATAATTTGATAATCTTTTGTGTGTGATTTTAGTTAGTATCACTATCACCCAACCCCACACGGCAACCTATTCCTGTACTGTGTAAAGTAGCGGTAGCTCTCAGAGTTCTACTGTTTTAAGAGGAGCAATATTTTGATGTCAGTGTATCTTTTTCTATCTTAACCTTGTTTGTGTGGTACCATATGCTAGCAATGCTATGCTTCTGGCTTGCTTGTTATTATCATTGTTATTTGCTTGCTAAAATTTCTGTCCTGCCTTGTGTTATTTGCTTGCTTCAATTTCTCCCTCAATCCTTGGTGTTAACTGACTTTGAACATTAGGTTCACTGCGTAGAGTTGATGCTGTTTGTTTTTAAGTAATATCTTACAACATTAAGCTAGAAACAAAGTAAGGGTATAATATTTTCTATGGTTGATTTTTATGTTGTATCACGACTTTTAACTGTGCATGTTCTTAGTCACACACTTCTTTTGTGACATTGTATAAAGATATATATATTCTCTCCATTCCTAATTAATATAAGGTACCATAGATGGTAATAATTGCTTCCAACATTGCTTCAAATTCAACATGTCAATAGGATAATTGACTGATGGTGCAAAATGATGTTGCAAAAGCACTAAGTGCTGAAACCACCGTTTTTATTTGTAATTACTAGTAATAGTATTCCCATATCATATGTGGTAGCAGAAACGAAAAATAAGATGTACTGGTAATGATAAAAACTGCTTATGCATAATAATTCGTCACCTTAAGCTTAAGAAACTTTGAGCTAAAGTTGTTTATAATGCTGGACAATTTGTAGAATTTTGGAGCTAAATCCGGAAATTGATATGAAACTTAAATGTATTTACGTGTGTCGTATAAAATTACAAAGGCAGATATGTATACACTATAGCTTATCATGCATGACTTACTCTGGCGAGCCTGGTAATGATGTGACTGTGCTTTTAATGCTACTGTTTGCATGAATGCTCCAATGCAGCCAGCAAACTTTGGCAGTTACAGTGGAAGTGGTGATATATTTCAACATAATGTTCATGGTTTGATTTGTGGTTGGGATACTTTTGTATTGTTTAGAATTGAACTGAGACCTATCATCTAGGCTTGGGTTAATGGGCTTGTTTATTTAAGCAACAATTTAGGCCAAGTCATTATCTAAAGCTATTGTTTGGTATCAGGTGGACCTGAAACCATGCGTGCCAACCTGTTTGGTTTGTAATTTTGTATGCAGTAAGCTACAGTGTTGGTGTTAAGCAATACCGTTAGCCATTGTATTTTGAGTAGCGGCAGTATTTGCAGTGCGGTGTAAGAAATTCACAAACTTTTTGCGGTGCAGTGCCGTATGTAAATAGAATTGAGCAATGCTGTTCGGTTTGCAAACAAAAATTTTGTGGACCACACCATTTCTAATCCCACCAAGATGTAGGCCCCAGCATGGATCTGCAAGATCCATGACCTCAGTATAGAGAACATATATACGAGTATGTTCCTATACTGTGGCTAGGCCTGTTTACTTTGGTAGATTATGCTGTATGCTACACTATGTCACTACTGCACCACTCCCTAATACGAAACTACTTATGGTTGGTTAATATTGCTAGTATCAGCATCATCGGCCTTTACTAGTCAGGTGATTATCTTGACTGTTGGCCTACGTATGAGTTTATAAAGGTTGCCATGGTTTCACCATATTTCGGAAATGCAGCAGTCAGTGGACAAATAGCTTATGTAAAATGTAGTTAAGCTAGGTGAAAGCATGCATAACATTTTTTGGCAAAGTACCATAGAGTACAATCTCCAAGTTGCACTTTGTTGCAAGCAAACAGCACTTCACCCAAATCAAACAGAAGCATTGCAGGGTTTCTCCAATATGGCATTGGCCTAGTTCTGACAGTCTGAGTTTAGTGGGGTACTGGGTAGCACCACAGTAGCCTTTACTAAACATACTCTGCTAGTACTGAGTAGGGCACCTAGGCCTTGTTATAAAGTTTTCACGAGTTTTAATGCCGATGTCAGATATATCCTTTGCAACACACAAAATATTTCAAAATTGGTGCACTAAACTTTCCTTTTTCAGTTATTTCAGATTTAAGAGTTATTGACCTAAATTGTTGATGAATCACTGAAAAATATGACTTCAGAACTTCAGTAACTGACCTCTGGTAAAATCGATTGTACAATCGGTGAAATACCTAATCACTTCCAAAATTTTTGAAAAATAATATTATCAGTCAAAATCCAATTTTAAATGACCAAAAAGTTCTGAGATGAAAAGATTTTAAATGTTTTTGCTCTTATGTTATGCAAGAATGCTGTAAAAGAAAAGTGCTATCCTAGCCTAACCCTAAACTGTAGTGTAAACTTAACCCAAACCCTAATGATAATTTAAGAAATAAAAAAGTAAATGAGTGCTCACTCTTTCAGTCTTTGCTCTCTTATTCTTTTTATAAGGGTTACTTGTGCATATCGTAATACTAGCCACTTCCTTTTGCATAAAAGCCTTAAAATTTTGTTTGCGATTTTTAAATTAGAACATTTGATCAAATGTTTCATGTGGAAAAAAAATTTTGGACACTAATCTTAGCTTCTTACCAGACTCAACATATGTAATACCAGATGAGATACTCTGGTATCAAACTATATTTATTGCTTATTTATACGAACCTCACTAATCTTTGACAAGTACAATCTTTCTTTGTTGCAAGCAAATTTTCGCACTGCACAAGTGAGACAGTGACATTTAATAAGTTTACTTAGAGCATGAGGCATCATGTATTGTAAATTTTTTGACTAGGCATATATCTGATATATATACCAATACATAAAGATAGAAGAACTGCAGTAAAATTAAGTTATCATAGTTTTTCATTAATTTGTATTGAGTAGAACAATAATGGAAGATTGGGGAATGGAAGAAGATAAACTTGGAATGACCACTGTTTCTGGCACTGTCACTTTGACCAAAGACAGTCAAAATTTGATTGGAATAAGTATTGGTGGTGGGGCACCTCTTTGTCCATGCTTGTACATTGTGCAAGTATTTGATAACACTCCTGCGGCTAAAGATGGATCACTAGCATCAGGAGATGAAATAGTCGCAGTAAATGGCCAGTCTGTTAAAGGGCTCACTAAAAATCAGTTGGCTAAAACCATTCAGGCGGTTAAAGGTGATGTTAAAGTTAACTTCAACAAATTACATGCTGATCAAAAGCAAGGAAAAAGCTTGGATATTGTGTTGAAAAAGTTGAAGCATCGCATAGTGGAGCAGTTAGATGCTGGGACAGCTGATGCTCTAGGATTAAGTCGAGCTATTCTTTGCAATGATGTGTTGATCAAACGTCTGCAAGAAATGGAGCAAACTGGTGCAGTTTATCGTGGCTTAATGGAACACTGCAAGAAATTGCTAAAAGCATATTTTGATTTATGCAAAACACATAGAGAGCTGGGAGACATTTTTGCATATATCGGTGTCAGAGAGCCTCAGAAAAACAGCTGCGAAGCTTTTACTACTTTTGGAAATGCTCATCGTGAATTTGAAAAATCTGGCTTTAAGTTGCTTAAAACACTTAAGCCAATGCTCTCAGATTTAAATACGTATTTGAATAAAGCCATTCCTGATACAAGGCTTACAATAAAGAAATATGCTGATGTCAAGTTTGAGTACTTGTCTTACTGCTTGAAAGTTAAAGAAATGGATGATGAAGAATACAGTTATGCTGCTTTGCAAGAACCGCTTTATCGAGTTGAAACTGGGAATTATGAGTATCGCCTTGTTCTCAGATGCAGGCAGCTTGCAAGGTCTCATTTTGCTAAGCTTAGGAAAGATGTCATGGAGAAATTAGAACTGTTAGACAACAAACATGTGCAAGATATAGTTTTTCAGCTCAAAAAGTTCGTATCTGCTTTTTCGGAATACCATGAAACATGTCATCAGAGCATGCAGTCAGCTGATGTTTTCCCTATCGAGGTTGACCTTGATGTTTCAACTTTTGAATATGACAAGAAAGATCGCTTCCACGATCCTGAATATGAGGAAGAATTAGAAGATGAACAGTAGCAACTGCAGTATCAAAAGTTTAGAAATGCTTTGCATCCAATTTTTAAGATGGTTTGGAGCCGTTTGAAATTCTATTTTGCAATGTGTTAAATTTTGTGTAAAGTTTTTAGCAATATTATGTGTATGCTCAATGTTAATGCAGTTTTGTTGAAGTCCGGATCTGATCCCTTGCCATATCAGATCTGAGATCATCCTTGTTCTAAAACAGTTTCTGTTAATTAACACTAGAGAGCCAGCAACTAAAATATTACCTTTAAATAAACACTTTTTTTGATGTGAAATTGAACCATATATGTTATTTTGCTTGACAGTTAAAACGCAAATAAAATGCATGCAAAAACTTTTTATATCAAATTTTACATAACTAAATTTCAAAAAACTGTTTTCACAAATTACTCGTTTATTGTGCTACTAAAATGATGTTTTGTATGAATTCAAGAGATTTTACCAAAAGTGCAATTTACCTTTAACTAATTATTTGTGCATTAAAGGCAAACGCTATGTGTTGTTACATTAAATGTTTCGTTATTTTGTTGTAATTACACTGCTTGAGGTTATTTACGATTATCTTGTGCTGTTTTACTAGTAACGAATGTACACAGGAAAGTTTGTTTTTTGTTTATTTATTGCTAATAATTGCGCCAATGTGCATGTCAGGTTTTGCTCTATCAATTTATTGTTCAACCGCAACAAAATGTTTAACTAAGATTGAACATTACTGTTGTGGATTGCTTGCCACTTGCTACAAAAATTTACCTATGGCTTTGACTTTTGTATTGTTACCGTTATTCTAAATTTATTTAGCTTCTAGTAAATCTTACATCATGTACCAAATGCGTTACAAAATTGACTGAATCCTGCAAAAGCAAATTATCGTTTTTATGAATAGCAGGCACAAAACTGTAACTTTTTTCATTGTTGTTGCATATTGCGTGATGATCCTTGGATAAATACTCAGTAGTCAACATAATTTGTATAGTTGATTGGTGGTACAGAACTTAAGAATCGCTTTAATTAAAATGTTCATTTCTTCAAAACAGCTTTTCGTCTGACACTAGTCTAGAAGAATCGTCAGATTGGTGAGCGCAGGAAAAGGAGCGGTTATTTACCGGGAACTCTCTTAACCAATTATGTTTTTATTTTGCTGTTGACTTTAGGTTTGATTTTACATCCCGTAGCGGATTACATAATATGCTCCCAACGCTTCATTCTTCTCCACTCAACGCAGTTTTGGCAACTTGTGGTAACTTCTTTTTTATCGCGGCAGCAGACTTCTCTTACACAATCAAATAGA
Organism: Trididemnum nubilum; assembly: GCA_963965965.1. Lineage (NCBI taxonomy): Eukaryota > Metazoa > Chordata > Ascidiacea > Aplousobranchia > Didemnidae > Trididemnum > Trididemnum nubilum. The sequence goes on along the minus strand of OZ014470.1, from coordinate 3,928,734 downwards.
ATAAAAACATCAAGCGTTACATTTTTTAAGATTACACGAAGTTCGTTTTAGCAATAGTTTTATGACTATGTTAATGTTTGCCTTTTTTCTAAAACTGTTGTGGTAGTTCTGTTGAATATGTGCATTGTGCATTCACGTGGTTATTTTAATAGTACATCAGTTTTCGAAACTGAATCTACTTGTAGTGTGCGATATATCACGACAATTGGTAATGTATCAAAAATAATACTGCAGTACTTCCGAGCACCGCAGGATGATAACTGCTGTGTATTTCTAATAAGCTCTAAAACCACTCCTTTTTGATATAATTATGGTGAATCTTCTCCATTTGCTATATGCTAACGATAATGCTAATAGATCTTAATTGCAATGAATAGGTATAAGTGTTATGATGCTTAGGTAGTACAATCGTGGTACAGTTATGTGAATTGAAATACCATTGGTATACTTTTTGTTTTTGTCTTTGTTTATCGATGTTGGTAATCATTTGCACCAAAAAATAATTCTAAGTTAAACTTGCCATTTGTTAATACTGTATTAACGTTTCTTCGTTATTGAGATACTAAGCTTTTTCTTGGCTTTTTTACAAAATTGCGAACTGGTACCTTTAGTTTGTTTTTTTTTTTTTTTTTTTTTTGGAAAAATCGATTAATTCGGGATTGATGTTACTAAATCATTTTAGCAATATTTGCAATGAAAAAGAGGAACAGTAGTACTCGCGAATGTCAGTGAGCTTTGGAATATCAAAAATCATTAGGATTTGCACTTCAAAAGCTAAAGTATCAATGAAGCTCGCTTGACGCTTTTACTAGATTTTAAAATCAATTGTGATTTATAACCAGCATGTTGTCTCCCAGTTCGATTTTTGAACAACCATGATTTAGAGACGTCTTATTAGAAAAGGTTTTGTCCTGTCGTTTCTTCCTTATTATGCTGACGTATTTTATCTTGCATATATATTGTCATGAATGAAATTCTAGGATTTGGGCAAATGAGTCAACTATCTGAATCATTTGTTTTTAAATGGCAACTCTGTGTGTCGTCAAAAAAATCGACGAGTGTAGAAAGTTCAATTTTAGTCAAGATCTTTTTCAAATTTTCGTGATCTTTGACAGAAACGTAGTGGTGAGAGTTTTAATCTGCTTGTCTTAACTTTTTGATTAGGCGCTTCTGCAGAATAATGCGTTAAGAAGAAAAAAATTGAGTTGTTGTCCCCGTGGCAGCATTTTTGCTTTTGGCAAGGTTTTACATACTTTTTGTTGGATACAAAAATTCACCAATGCGTCAGTGGCGGCACCTCCATAACCTCTAAATTGGCTACAGAACTAAATTTGAGTTAACTTATAACTTTTTCTTGACCTCTAAATTGGCAAAAGAACTCAATTGAGTTAACTTACAACTTTTTCTTTCTGTTGAGCTTTAGCCAGCAACAAAAGTTTTGATTTTATCGAACCTTGTTGTAAGCAAATTGTAATAATACTAGAGGAAAAGCAAAAATACAGATGTTAGCCAAAATCTCGTATGCTACAGCAACGTTACTTACGTGAAGTGTAAAATAAAAGAGACCCGCATTTCTCTTCTATCGCATATGCGCAACTTTTCGATTGAACTAGAATTGCGTACACACACTACTGCAATGCCTTGTTTATTGTGTTTTGCTGTATTTATTGAAGTAACTTTGCCTTAAATTATAGTATTTGTTTCAGTTCAACTAGATCAAAATAGGGTCAAAATGTTGTCTGTAATTCCTAAAATTGAGCAACTATCTCAAAGTATAATTCGAGTCTTGGGATGCAATCCTGGGCATATGACTCTGCAGGGAACAAACACGTACGTAGTTGGGACTGGGCCTGAGAGATTGCTGATTGATACTGGGGAAGAAGACGCAGAGAAAAGCAAATTGTACTGCGAGCAATTGCAAACCTGTCTGAATGATTTTAACATTTCGATTAAAGCTGTCATTTTGACTCATTGGCACCACGATCACGTTGGGGGACTGTACGCCTTGAAGAAACATAACTTCATCAGCACTCGCACTCCGCTTTATAAATACCCATTGGGGAGTGATGATGCACCAAAGATCCGTGATCTGTGCTACACATTCGTTAGCGATAAAAGTATCATCGAAACAGAAGGTGCTACTTTGAAAGTGTTGCATACCCCTGGACACACTCAAGACCATATTGTTTTACATTTACTTGAAGAAAATGTGATATTTACTGGTGACTGCATTCTCGGTGAAGGAACCGCTGTTTTTGAAGATTTGTTTGATTACATGAAATCCCTCGAGAAAATTGACGAACTGAAGCCGAAGATTTTATATCCTGGTCACGGCAAACTGATCACCGAACCTTCAATGGTAATCAAACATTACATCGATCACCGAAACCAGCGAGAAGAGCAGATTGTTGCTTGTCTAAGTTCGTATCACCCCGTAGCATTGGAGTCCATGCAAATGGTGAAACATATATACAAAGACGTTCCTCTTCATTTGCATCTTCCAGCTGAAATTAATGTTAAAAATCATTTGGTGAAACTGAAAAAGGAGGGAAAGGTTCAAGAAGAACACGGCAAGTGGTCGTTAACGAGCAAATTATAGCGCTTCACTTTTACAAATTAATTCCTTGTTTCTTACAATGTGCTTAAATTCTGCTTATATTATGCAATGTTTTGTTTATTATTATGATGACTGCAGCAAGCTGGGATTAAACCAACACTTTTGACCGACTAAGTACAAAATCCTTATTTCTTCTGAAACTCATCGTTATTGGAACGACCGACGCTCGCGTCGCGTGTTCCTTTGTTTCTACTCGGCCATTTTACAACTAACGAGTGCGAAATTTTAGACTTTTGCTTATAACTCAAGAACAGTTAGGTCTAGCTACATGAAATTTTGACAGTATTTTGAGATCAATGAGTTACATTACATCTTTGTACCAAATTTCGAGGCAATAAGTCAAGTGACTGTGGTTTTCCCGAAAACCGCCCCGCAAGTTTGGCGTAAAAAGCGGTCTCGGTAAAAAACGGCTTAAGTACGGCAAAAAATATTTCATATGTTTGTATGTCTTAAGATACCCTTTCATCCCAACCAACCCACTTTTGGCCGCGATGAGGTTTATTTATTTTTTTTCTTTTATTTCCTTTTTTTTTCTTCCTAATTTTCGTACGCTCTTCTTCTCCTAAACCACAAAGCATCGAAATCTAATTTTTGTGTAAAGTTGAGCTGCAAACGCAATTTTTTCTCCCGAAATTTTTTTGGGCAACTCCAGTGGGAACCCCCCAAAACAATCAATTTTTTGAACGGCTCAAGCTAGAGTGCTAGTTTTTTTTGCTATCAGTAGATATTTAACAGACAAATATTTTGACATAGTTTGGAGGTGCCACCCCCCAAAAATCAATTTTTTGAACGGCTCAACTTAGGGTGCCAGTCAGTTAACAGACAATTATTTTGACATAGTTTGGGGATGCCACCCCCCAAAATCAATTTTTTGAATGGATCAACTTTGGGTGCCAGTCTGTTTTGATATCAGCAGATATTTAACAGACAAATATTTTGACATAGTTTGGGGGCGCCACCCCCTCCCCCCCCCCCCCCCCCGGGGACCCCCCAAAATCAATTTTTTCTACGGCTCACCTTACGGTGCCAGTCTGTTTTGAGAGATGTTTAACAGACAAATATTTTGGCATAGTTTGGGGGTGCCACCCCCCCCCCGGACCCCTCAAAAAATCAATTTTTTGAACGGCTCAACATAGGGTGCCAGTCTGTTTTGATATCAGCGGATATTTTGACTGTACTTTTCTGGAGGTTTCATGTTTCATAATCAGATATTTTTGAATAATTGCTGATTTTACGGTAGACAAAAAGTATTTTTGAGCGTCACAGCATTAGCTCTGCGTCGGTCGTTTGCAGGCAAACTCCCATCTAGTTTTTAAAATGGTATAGATATATTTCACGGTTTTGTTTTTCGCTTATTTTCTATAAGCAGTTTTTAAGCTTTTTTTCTCACCGACTGCATTTAGAAAACCATGGCTTTAGAAGCGGAGATTTCGTTGTGAAATTGCCTCGTTTTGATGCTAGCTCGTTTGTATTGCATCTCTATTAAGCGCAGATTGCAGTTCCCACCCCGCTTGCTGCCTTACCTTGTGTGAACGATACGATGGTGTCCCTGCAGGTTTGGGGCAAATATAGACGAGGTTTGCTGTACCTGTTTGATACACTGATCATTGAATTCCGGTGTTATTCCCGCCGACGCCGAGTAGCTGAAAATGTTCAAATTTGGTATTTTTAGTTGATTAAAATTGACTCTGGGTAAAGCGAATGACAGTTGATTAAACTTACAGTAGTGTATATGCTAATATGTCTATGAATTTTGGACTAAAAAATGGCTGATTGGATTTTAAATCTCTGTGATTTCTTTGAACTGTTTTTGTGATTATTAAATCATGTTTGTTCGTTTTTTGTATTGCCTTATGGCTGTAAAAACAAATAATTACCAAATATCGCACTACTGTACGCTTCGAGTGAGAGGGTTTTGTTTACCTCTGAATGTTTAGTCCATCAGAATCCTTCGGGGAAGTTTGCAATTTGACTCTTGTGATTTTCAATTTTACTACATAATTGCAACGCATTACAGAAAATTGAGTCATAGCCAACTCTGGGTAGTTGGCTAAAGCCAACTTTTAGACAAGCAGTTGTCTAAAAGAGTATTTTCACAAACAATTCTTCATTGGGGCCGAGAATGCGCTAAATTTTTAAGACTCATCGAACCCTAGAAAGATGGAGTAGCTGTAGTCCGGGAGAGTATCCACAAAATCGTCATAGTAGTTATCTTTTAATGCAGTTCTTTGATTTTTTGTTGCGATGTGGTGTGCCAACATCTGCGAGTAAATTAATGTATGCATTTATAATTGAGTGTGATGAGCCAACTGTAAACTACTAGCTTCTCCGTTGAGGTCGATTTTAGCGAATCGCTTTGTTGATTTCTGAGAAAGAGCAATGCGGAACTGCTTCATTGCTCAACAATGTCGAGTTCGACATATCGTGCTACTCACGAAGCTCTTGATACTATAAAATTCTGCAATGCCAGTCTTGCCAGACGTAGTTGCAAGTAATGTACCGATTAATCGGTAGAATCGGTGTTTTTGGTATCGGATCGGGCAAAAATATAAAAAAGCACTTTTTGGAATGAAAATGGTATACATTTAGTAACCAGCATAAATTTCCAAAATAATTTAAGCAAATAATAACACAAAGCTATCTGCAAAAAATTTATTTGGAAAAACAACAGTAGTTGAAGCTTCGTGTTAAAGATTAACAATATCTGCCTACTGGCCATATTGGGAAGTTTGCGTGTGGCCTCATACTTAAATTGCATTTATTTCGATCAAAAATTCAAGAAAAATTCAGATTTATTACCAGAATCGGTAATTTTGCTTGGTATCGGAATCGGGCAAAATTTTGGCATCAGTACATCAATAGCAATAGCTAGCCCGGGTAACGAACCAATAACTTTGGCTAGCAACTGCATCTACGCAAGACTGTTTTAACAAAATTTTCCTCTATCGAAGCCTAAAAAATAGCAACTTAGATTAATAAGAGAAAATACGAAGTTTATTTTCGTGATTCCCAAAACATGCAATACTAAAAACATTGACCTTTTACAGAACATAATTAAAAAAACACTAATATGAAGTTGATTCTGCTACAGAAAATAAGTCTTTAGCTGAATCTTTACATGACGTCAGAGAAATGACTTTTGTTGGAATTTTAACCAAGTCTGCTTTAACCAGAAACATACCGTACAACGAAGATGCAATCCTGCTCACTCGAGTACGGTGTCAAAAACTTGTCTCAAACTCGGTAATAAGTAAAAAGCCGTGAGCTTGCTAACTTAAGATATCTAGAAAATGACGTTTGAAAATAGGTATGAGGAACACAAGACGGGCCTACTGTAAGACAGAAAGATACCGGTACGTCATGTACGCTCGCAAATTAGGGCTGCGTTTACATTTTTGCCATGCTGATTGCTGATGTTTGGGTGGATTGTCGCGGGAAAACGCAGTGACGGTTTGAAGACTCATACACCCATGGGGTAATGCAAGTGTGCCGATGAATATTTGATGTAAAGTTCAACAGAAGTCGCGTGACATAATCAAAATTTACCGGCGCACTCGTATTTTTCGCCAATTGTGAATCCCGCGTTACAGATGCAACAAAGAATTTACCAAGCACAGTAAGACAATTACATAACAATAGTGAAAATTGTAAGGCACCAATCACGGTAATACGAAGATTAACTTCACTTGAGGTTCGAGAAAGAAAAATTAGGTCCGAAAAGATTAACTTATATAAGTTTTTACCAAGTTAAGTACACAACAAAGTTGAAAAACGTTTAGTGGGGCGAAATTTGATGCATATAATTAATAAAATCGAATTATGAGCAAACAATCAGTAAGAAGAGAAAGTGTTATCTTAGGGAAGAATATGAATTGAACGTTAACCGTAGATTTATGGTAGATAAGTAATATTTGTTTAAAAATTTCACGAATTACAATGAAAAGTTATTTTAAAGACGTTTTCTGGTATGGAAGCATGAGGGTTAGGAAAAAAGGTTGTCTGATGAAGAGAACTTGTTAAAGATTACAAAGTATTTGCAAAAATGAAATCTTCCAAGTCAAACCTGTTATTCAATTTTTACGAGCTAGTAAATTAAAATTTTACAGAAACAAAGTAAACCCAGGCAACTGCATCAACAGCAACACACTAGATCAAAAAAAGAATGCAATTAGCATCATGAAAACTCTTGCTGTATTTGTGGCAAGCGGATTGAAATATAGCTAAGCTTAAGAAAGACAACCTTGTAACAACAGCAATTTTGTAACGAAGTGGAATGCACAAAAATCAACCACTGCATAAATTACCGATCAGTGGTCGATTGCCTGTTACTGAAACTGCTTTTTGCTCGATTTAACGGTCGGGTTAAAGCAAATACCGGTACTACAAATATTGGTGTAAGCGGCGGCGTAAAGCCTTCACAGAGTGCGATAGACAGCTGGGCAGTTTGACAGATGGTAACTTGACTTGAAGACCAAATTCGCTGCACAGAGCTACGAACTTCAACTCCATCGTTTTGCTGAATTGAAAAAATAATTATTCTGAACTCGAATAAAACTAAGTGATTGATTTCGGGTTAATGAAAAAGAAATTAAAAAATTGTCGAAAATTTTTTTGTTGATTATGCAAGGTAAATTAAGATTGTCGTTCTTTTGTTTATGCCGTGGCGACTCAGAAAAACAGCATGAACAGAAAAAGAGAGCGATCAAGTTGAAAAGTAGACTTATTATTTTTGTTAGCCAAAGACTGAACTCGATAAACTTGATATTTTTGCCCAACTTGAACTCGAAAAAATTAAACTAGAAAACTCGGACGTGCTAAAATAGACTGAACTCAAATAAAAAAAACCATTGAGTTTGTAGCCCTGTTGTGGTCTCCTGGATGAAGCAATCAAAATCTAATTACAACAAATAATAATTGGCAGATATTGTTGCATCATAAAATTCACAATATTCTAGTACTACACAAATCAAATTGCGGAAAACTCATTGCAATTAACTTATTGCAACAAAATTGCGGAAAACTTATAGCAATAAAAAAATATTGCATTTTAAAGAAGTGCATAAGATTGAAATCTCCAAAGTAATATTACAAATTAAGTTGCAAAGCAGCAGCATTTATAAAGAAACAGTTGCAGTTAACTTGAACGAAAAATATTTTACAGACTAAAAAGTGTAATTAAATGTTTCTCATTACGCGAACGACTAATCTACGAGGTTCAAACTAAGTAAGTACGTCGAATAATTTACGAATATTTCATAGCCCAAATAAAAACATTTGTAAATTATAGTCACTTAACTGACTAAAGCCAAAAAAGTTGTGAAATTTAAACCCAATAAATTTCATCTGTAAAAATAAACCTAGGAAAAACACTCAACACTTATTTTTAAAGAAAAACTCACAATCTACAACTTCTCTGCAATCAGAAAATTAGGGCATTTAGTGTAGCTACAGAAGACATCAAAATATTGCACTACTCTACAGACATGATATGAAGAAAAAATACTGTGTCACTAATGAAAAGGATTTGCGGATGTCAGGAAATTAAATGAACACATGATTCGAAGAACTGAAAACGGGCGAAATCACTAAACAAATTTTAAACAAAATGTTTTAAGAACTTTCTCCTTCGTTAGTCGTTTTGGTAGGATTCCCTTCTTCGCTATGACGTATACCATATCCAAAGTACATAACAAGACCTGAAGAACAACATTCAATATTTTGACCTAGGGGTTAACTCTAAGCTCTTCGTAATGCGGTATCCGCTATTGTTCAGAATTCGCTACATAGCCATACGAGATTCAATTTTTTGGTATTTGGTTCATCATTATTACGCTATAATAAGAACTAAGTTTCGAAAAATCAGGATTCCCACACCATTTCAATTTTAAAGTTCCAGGTTAATTTTTCGCGGCATCTAGACAAAATTTAGAAAAAATACGCCTGTATTTTCAAAGTTTTTTATATCCCATATTTTTTCCAAAACCGAATCTTCAATGATAAGCGTAGATTGAACGGACTTATAATAAGTTTTAAAATGGACTAGGGCAAAAGAGTTATATCAAATACCACAATTTTAATGCACAGACAAAGACAGCCATTGCTTTAAATACTGTCATCTTGTTTAATTCAAGTTCGAAACACCGCGGTCAACTTCTTCCACTCACGACAAACTATTCTCTATTTGTTCTAAAAGTAAAATTCAATGCAGTTGAAAATAGATTCCTCTTTCCTACCTAGCGCCATCCAAATGGCAAATCGTATCCATGTTGCTGTGGGCAATTTCAGCATCAAATATATGTTTACAAAGAGACTGGCCAAAGGTATCACCGGTACCAGAGGTGTCTGAAACACAAAATAATTAGAAATCATCTTGAGTTAGCCCGATAATTACTTGTAACATCACCAAAACTTCACAAAACTACCAGTGCTTCACCAATTACTACTACAGTATATCATAGTAATGTTTTCCAATCGGCCTTTGATGAAAAGCGACTCCAGTAAACTATTAATGAATAACCAGCTGGTATTGTGGATTGAAACGTCAGCACCTTTCCCTAAACCTCTAGCACATCTCTAGAGTTCTACACCGCTTTATTTGAGGCATTACGCGGTCGATAAAATGCACCCATAAACAGCAGATACTCTTTTTACTATTGAGACGTCAACCAGAAGGCAACAACTACCACTTCGAATAGGAGTCAATAAGATTGATTCTAGCAAACCGATAATATCGAAGAGGTTGCATTAATCTTAAACCTTTTTATAAAGACTTGAGGGTTCAAAACCTCTCAACTAAGCAGTAAATAGCTTGGTCTTGTTCGGTAAAATGGGCAACTCATAATGCTACATTACCTTCTATTTAAAAACGAGAGACATTGCGAAAATCGAAGATTAAATAAATAAAACTACTATGCAAATAATAAACCGTTTAACATTCACAGCACCTCTAAAACATGCAACTGACACTGAAAACAAGAACTGAGCACAGAAAGATGTTGAAAAGCTCGAAAAACATGTTTAGAGCTATTTTCAAAGATTACACCACGACAGTATAAACAAAGTACACCTATAAAATTACGCAACCATGCTTTTGCGAAACGCTAACGTTAGAAGGTAACAAATGTGGATGCGATGGTAAGTTACAGTAAATTGCAACCGTTGAAAGTCAAATTGACAATCAACTGGTACAAATGCTGAACTATCATCTATCAGGATCATTATGGTATCTGAAGTCGGTAGCGAAGTAAATGATGCGCTAACTCCACACCCCAATGCAAAACAAATATCCGTCACACAGTAGTCTATAAAGCTAAAATCAACGCTAGTGATAATCCATTACCGCTATACAGTACTAAATATTTAGACATAAAGTTTCTTTATGGTCATAAAAGTAACCTTTAGTTGCATCTCTATTTACAGCATAAATAATACGTCATTTCGAAGATCTGGATATTAGTAATCCTCTAGGCAACGTGCTAAGCGTTAAATCTCGTGACCATCACATAGAAGTATAAAGTACAAAGTACCGCAGCCAGCAAAACTACAATTCATTCCGCAAACTAAGCATGCTACAAAACGGAAGCGTAGGCTACATACCACGTTCCAAAACTTTGCTGCATACACTACATGAATGCAAAGAAAAAGCTGAAGTATCTCCAATCAAAATGTTTAAATAATTCCAGAACGTTTTCAAACATTATTTGAAAAGCATTCACTCAAACTTTGTGGCACTGCAATTCTTGTGGTGTAACTACTAGGGGGTGGGGGAATAAACATTTGGTCGCAACCGGTTAAACGTAGACCAAATTCAATCCAAAAGATGATTTATTTTCACCCAATAGTTATTGCACTTGTAATCTCAAGATTGGAAATATACTACGAGTGCTTGATTTAAATTATGATTACAAGAAGCTTTTATGTTTGTTTATAGGCTCATAGCTAACCAATGTTAACTAATTTCTATTTCGTGCTTTTACTGAGCGATGAAATAAATTTGTTTCGTTTTGTGAGACTGCGACTCGACACAATGCAGTTAAAAATTTCAATCGCATATTATGAGAGCAGTGCTACGCTAATTTTTGCATGCAAGTACATAGCAAAGCTTTCCAACCAATGCATAGGCTCGATTTTTGCTGTTCTGAATTTACATTTTTTTAACTTGATGAAATTATGAAGCACAGAGCGATCGAATTTTGGTACCAATCAATCCAATAATTAAACATAGTGAATAAGTATACCGTTTATTATAAGAAAGACTCTTTTCTATCCACAAAAAATATGATCAATGTCACTAAAAAAATTAAATCAAAAAATTCCGGTTGAAATCAATGCTGCAAAAGTATAACAAATCGATGCCCTCAAAATAGGTTGGAAAACCTACTGCTGTAGGTAAAAAGCTTTGGAAATATCTACTTAAACTGTGCAATACCAGTGCAACGCTACATGTACAAGACACACCCTACAAACACATTTAAATTAACCTGTTATCAGCCGTTTCAAAAGTCTGAAAACAAAGAGGTTAATATTTTAACATATTTTAGCCATAATACTGCATTTATGCTTGTCCAGGTTCTCAAACGAATAAACCGAGATGATCCATGACATATGCTGTACGTGATCAATGACATATACCAGTGGCGCAGGAGGTGAGGGGAGGCGGGGGAACACTGGCCCCCCGCTTCGTTTTAAGGTGCCAATCGCGCGTCAAAATTTCGGGCAATTTTGCTCAACAATTATATTTTTATGTAATTAGTGTTGGGCTGCTAGCTATGTTATTTTTTTGGTCAATAGGCTAGTCTAGTTAACACCCTAATATCTAGGCTATTTTGCTGCATCGGTAAGTGTCTTGTTATACTATACCATCATTGGTCAGTAAATTTGAGGCCAATTTCTTATTTTTCGGGCAATTTTGCTCACTAGTAATCATATTTTTATATAGTCAGTTCTGGCTATTTCCCTTTTGTGGTTACATTTTCCAAAAGTTTTCCAGTCTATTTTACTACGTATTTTTGTTTTTCATGCTCTTTTGAGGTCAAATAGTTTTCTAGGCTATTTTTGCTGCACCAGTAAGTGGCGTGTAATGGTCTATCTTGATTGAGTAGTGAATTTTCGGGCAATTTATTTTTTGGGCATTTTCGTTCAGCATTTATTCATCATATTTTTTGTAGCTATTAGGCTACCAAGTGATGGCTAATTTACTTTTGTGATCAAATAGTTTTCTATGCTGTTTATGATTTGCCATAAGTCAAGTGTCATTATTTAATGAGCGATGAAATTTTGGGCAATTTCATATTTTTGGGAGATTTGTTTCATAATTGCGTCATATTTTTATTGTCGGTGACTTTTTTGCTTTTCAGTTTTGCAGCCAACTGTCAAAAAGACCTGCTATTTAGTCCATCTTGCCGTACACATATCTTTCAGTCTTTGAGGATTGCAAATTTTATTTTTGAGCAATTTTGCTCAGTTTTTAATGATATATTTTGTAGTTAGACTGGCTTCTTTTCAGTTTTCAGCTTTGTCGTCAAATAGTTTTCTAGTCTATTTTGCTGTTAGTGTCATTAAAGAAATAGCATCAGTTAACTATTGATCCATGATTCAAATTGATTACCCAGACTTAATAAGCTTCAATAATCCAACATTAATGGCACAGCAAGATTTTGGGCAATTTCATATTTCTCAGAAGTAATTTTGCCTAACATAACACGTATTATTGATATAATAAAATGTTGACTAAATTCAGAATTGACTGATTGACCAGTTACTTTGCAGGTGTAATCACGTAGCTTTTCAGTTAATGTTGTGTGAAGTTTCTTTTCATTGGCTACCAATTTAGCTAATTTTGTTGTTTGTGCAGTCTTGCACTTATCTGGAAATTTTTTTCTCACAGAACCAAGTATTTTTTTAAGCCAGCTTATCATAGTATGAGCAATATTCATTTTTCGAATGAACAGCAACCACTGACCAAATGACTTGTAGTGGTTGCCAAAGTGTATCACATTTCTTTTTTACTAGGTATGGTAATTAACTTTGATAGCGGTTTAAATCTTTGTTTAGGTTGATCTTTTTCCTTGGAAGACTTTTTACACTCAGCAATTTTGGTTTTTATGTAAATAATCACTGATCAAGTTACTTGCATGATTGACCAAAATAATGGCAGTATTAACAGCAATTAAGTTGCAAATAATACTACACAATCGTTGTTTTTTTGTCCATTGTGCTTTTTCTCAAGTGTATTTTTACTTTACATCCTTTTAACCATTTTAAATTGCGCTGGAAAAGTTGTCTAAATTCACATAAGAGTTAAATATCTTTTCACCCTTGTTTAAAACAATAATTCCATTTTACACATTTAGTTCAACTACTGTAGCCATAGCAGAATGCTTTAAGTTAAGTCAAACACTGGACATGGCATAAAGCTAACTTGGTTCAAGTTCATTTAAGTTCTGTACGTTAAGGAAACTGTTTAATGGTGAACAGGAAAATCGGTACGAACATGTGTCAGCCATGTCACTTGTTGAATTGTCTAAATACAATATGAGGGAGTAGTCAAGATGTAAATATTTTATGGAAAGTTTTATCGCTTTCAAAAAAAGCACAAGTGATGTAACCAGTATAAAATTTAGCTTATAGGGACAAAGCTAGTAACATTGTTATATATTTTACACTAGACAGGTGATGAGTTCAGGCATTTTTAAAAGTGCTAGAATTCAGATGCTTTATAGTAATTTGGAACAGGAAAATATTGTTAGTTATAGTTACCGTCTTGCCTGAATAATGTAGCTTTAACTACTTCTTTACAGATTTTCTGTTAGGTACTTTGAGTAGTGACTTAACGTGCAGGCTGATTGAGAAAAGCAATTTTGTTTTGGCTCTTATTTGTAGACCTAGGTTTTGGAACTGTTGCCAGGAAGCGTTGTTTAATTATAATCAGCGAAAGTGAAGTGATTGAAGTAAAAGATGAAGGTCTTTCTGCAAAAAATGCCATTGTTGTTGAAATATTTAAGTAAATCATGATACAACAAACATTGCCGAAATATCTGCATTGTTATGTTAATTTTCAGGATAGTGCATTTTTTAGAACTTGGTGAGTTTAGCATTGATTAGATTTTATTTGTGACAGTAGCTTAGCTTAATAACTATACATCAACATCTGTTACCAAATTGCCAAATAACTAGCTTTCCTTTTAGTTAGTCTTAATGACTTCATAGCAATACCGCATTTATTCGAGTATAAGTCGCATTTTTTGTACCAAAATATCGCCCAAAAAGTTAGGTATGGAGCGCCGTTTGTGTACCATAATTTGTGCAATGTTTTTTTGCACATTTAATTAAATAGTCATTTAAATTAAATGTACAAAAATAAATATACAAAAAATTTTGAATATCTATTACACCATGATTTGCGCCATGTTTTTTTGCATATTTAATTAAATAGTCATTTTAATTAAACACACAAAAATATATGCCGCATAATAAACCACTGCAAAAATAAATAGACAAAAAATTGTTACACAAAAATTGTTGTTGCAAAAATAGATCCTCAAAATATTTTGTAGTTTTATTTTTGCTACATCATTTTTTGGATCAAAATTTTTTGCATTACAATTGTTTGTGTCACAAATATTTGTGTATTTATTTTTTAAAGCAAAGAAACAACACACGCCGAAATAAATGTGCAAAAGTTTGTGACGCAAAAAATGTTGATGCAAAACTTTTTGTCGCAAAAAAAAAACGCGTGCAAAAATAAATCGTCAAAAATATTCGATTATTTAGTTAGTGTCCATAATGATAAAGGATTGGAATTATGCAAGCGGGAAGGTACCGGCAAGGTATAAAACTGGAACTTCAAGACGAAAGCTTCGGGATGTACGGTAGCCTATAGTAAGGTACTAGCCCGCTTATGAGACCTCTCGTAGGACTGGGAAATGAAGGTTCATTCAACTGTACCTTTCCGCCTACATAATTCCTACCCTTTATCATTATGGACACTAACTAAATAGTCAAATATGTTTGACGATTTATTTTTGCACGCGTTTTTTTTTGCGACAAAAAATTTTTCTGTAACAATTTTTTGTCTATTTATTTTTGCAACGGTGTATTCTGCGGCATATATTTTTCTATATTTAATTAAAATGACTATTTAATTAAATATGCAAAAAAACATTGCGCAAATTATGCTGTAAAATATGTTCAAAAATTTTTGCGTATTTATTTTTGCAAGTGTTTTTTTTGTATATTTATTTTTGTACATTTAATTAAAATGACGATTTAATTAAATATGTAAAAAAACATTGCACAAATTAGGGTACACAAACGGCGCTCCATAGTCAGGTGCAACTTATACACGAATAGATGAAGTGCATTGTATATGATCCAAAATTTTTCTGAGATATTTTCTTGCAAGCGCTTTTTGCGCTACTGCCCTTCATAGAATCGTATCACTAATCGCCATCCACCAGGGTTGGAGAAGTCGATGCTGTTTTAAAGCAAAGACGAATTGATCTCCATAATTCACACAAAAAGCAAAGAATTGTCGATAGTCGATGTCAGAAACAAAAAGCAAAGGCTATAAAAGAAACGAAAAGCAGAGATATCAGAAACAAAAAGCAGAGATTAGTAATCGATGGCAAAATGCGAACAAAAATTTTTATTCTATTTTTCATTAGGATGAACTGAAATATTTGCTGTATTGACCATTAAATGAAACTTGTGAGAGAAAAAACTATCATTACCGTACTACAAAGGATATAAAAAATACACTTTTACAATAATTATAAAGAGCAATACAGTATAGGAGAAATGAAACGATGTAAGCTCAACAGACTCAACAAGAACAAAAGTAAAATATAAAGATTCTACCAATCGATAACACGTAAGCAAAAAGCATAGAAAAGGCGATAATCGATAGAAAAAATTGAAAGCAAAGCATCTGCAATAATAGATTAGTAATCGATATTTCCAACCGTGCCTTCCACTCAAGTAACGTTGCGCTTCTAACGCTCGCCTTTCCCACGTTATTATCGCCCATCCTGTATCCACACGAGTCAAGTTAAGTTGCATCACTTGCCACCCTCATTGGATGCTGAGGAAGATGTTCCAGAGGTTGACTGGGACTATTTGAGAACAGTGACAGCAGTGATGACTTTATTGGTTTTTAATTATTGGTTATGTGATTGCGATGAAGGAATAATGTTTAAAAAAATTGTGTACTGTTTTTCATGTTAAATGTGGGGGTGCGACTTATACTCAAATAAATAAGGTAAGCTTGCATAATTCAGGTTTTTTGATGTGCACATTTTTTTTAAGCAGAAAAATGCAGGTGACCAATTTATTTTCCGGGCAAAATTCATTTCATCAAGTCATTTTTCGGGCAAAAGTTTGGTGCCCTCCCAAATCATTTTGAGCTCCACGCCCATGGCATATGCTATTTATAAGTAAGGGCCTAAGCTACAAACAAGGTTGAAAGTGGACACTAAATAACATCTTCCAAGTCATCTCGGTTGCTGCCACCAGAATATAAATGATTTAATCTTCTACGCCAGTTTCGTACGGAAGCGCTTTCAAGCTTGAAGACCACAAGACAGCTTTTTTTAATTCACAAGAATCTTATAGTAGCAAGTTGGATCCAAGTGGATTAATCCTCCGTATTCACAATGACAAGTCCGCATTATGCCAGCTTTCTTACACATTAATAATATTAATAGAATTAATGAATTTTAAACGTTTTATAAGCATCTTACCTTGAAAAGTAATGTTCGCCTGCTCTCCGGCTGCCTCGCAATAACAACAGATGGAATTAGAATTAAGATGACGAGAATAACAATAAGGAAAATGCCCCACCATTTTGTTAAATTTCCTCCTCCCCAAACCAGCAAGATACTCAAAAGAATCATCAACATAGCTGAAAACATATCGGTAGAGCTTAAAAGAGCACTCCACAAAAAACAAAAACTTACTGTATAAACTTAAATTATTTTTTTCGATGCCTTTTTATATTGCTTATAACGTGTGAGGAATCGCGAAGATGATGCAGTTTAGCAAAGAGAAAAAAACAACAAATTACAGCAATCGAAAATTCTAAAACCAATATGGCAGGCTGAGGAATGACGCTTTTTTGATCGCTTGAGGCTGATGTACCGTATGCTTTTTTTATGGATTCTTCTTCTTTCGATGAGATCGTCACCCTTTTTCTTCAGTACAAATCAAAAATATTCTGAATCAAGAGAATCGCCGAAAACAGAAAAGTTGTTTCAACAAGTCGTTACGCAACTTCCGCAATTTGTTTTTTTCAAAACAATCGATATTTTTTAAGTTGATAGGAGACGTCACTACGTAGATGGAGTAGGAAAGCGGTTGATTGTGAGTTCAATTCCAGCCGGAAACAAAAAGTTACTCGTATCATTCAAAAAAGGAACTTAAAGTATTAGATACAATCACAAAAAACGTGGTTGAACTTTTAAATAAAAGTCAAAAGAATCGTAAAAGAACCGCACTACATACCTGATGTGAGCGTGCTTCCCAATACCACTCTGCTGGTTAACGGGTTAGCTAGCGAATCGGGGGGTGAAACAAACTCACTTACAGGTGGGCAGACGTAGTCCAGCGAATCTCGGTTTTGTTTGATAAGAGGGGTGTCCTCTACAACGGAAAAGTTCATCTGACATTACTTGGATAAAACAAACTGCCACACCTAGCGTTTTTCATTAGAAAAACCTACTGCTTTGCACATTGTTTGATCACATGTTGGCTCTGCCGATGTGTTGAAGCTACACTGTTGCTGATGGATTCTAGTTCGCTTTTTTAAAATAAAATTGCAGTTTAACAGCGAATCACCCCTATATTAAACAACGGTTTTTCTCGATATCCAAGAAAATGCGAATTCAATTGATCATTGTGCAAATTTAGGTCGTTTTGACGAACCCGAGTCAAGGATTTTAATCTTTTCCAGTTTAAATTCGGCAAAAAAAAATCAACTATTTCTAGTTCAAGTTATTTTTTCGGTACAACATATAATTTCTTTTTCAATTTTAATACTGAGAGTAGTGGTTCAATAAGTGCTAGATATTTTAGATCGAAAATTTTAACACAACGTACAAAATAGCCTTACACTTGTTTCGTCTTTAAATTCGCCAAAAAGGATATCTATCTTTACGAGCATATACAATAGCATAAGAGCGTTAATAGCTTTTCAATTTTTATTCCTTCTTTACGAAATGTTTTCTATTTTTAGCTTTACGCTTTTTTGTGTGCTAGAATCAGAGATCAAAAATAAATGTTTTTTTTCTTTTTCATATTTCATCTTGAACATTGTAATTAGCTCGATATTTATGGCGCTAATAAATAAGTCTGCATATCCATCAGCTAGTTGAACCTGAAATTTTACAATAATCACGCTTTTCATTCATCTTAATTTTTACTTGATGCAACACCTCACCTGAAAAAGTTTCTATAGACGACAGTCGGTCGCATTCATCCGGTCTATAACGGAGAATGAGAACTGAGAACGCGACGAGAGTGTAGGCCATCAGGGTACCAATTGACATCATATTTACCAAATCATCGAGATTGAATAGCAGCGCCATAGCACCTAAATAGCACAATAAGCATTAAGCAAACGTCCCACGCATCCGTGCAGTGTTAAGCCCAATTCACACTGGCGTCGCGATCGCGTCAGATGACGCGTTTTCAACGATCTTGACACGTAAGCGCGACGACCAATTCACACTGAACGATTTTTCGCGATAGCGACGGGTTTGCTATGACGCGCTGACGCAAAAACTCGTGTTTAGCGACGGCGCGACGAAGTAGAAATGAGTTCTACTTTGTCGTTCGTCGTGAGAGCGTTGTTTCGCAAAACGGAAACCAGAACTTTTTTTGTTGAACGAATCGCATAGATTAATTCAGTTTATTGCTCTATTGCACAAAAACTCTTACAATGCTCAAAAATTTAGCTGAAAAACATTTTGTAGAAAAAGGTGAAAAGTTAACAAAAAATTTGATTAAAACGTAGGCAAGAGTACCCAAGAAACAGTTGCGTGCCATATTCAATGCCATGCCAAGGAAAATGCTGGCAGTAATCTAACGCAAGATGCACATTTTGAATATGTTGTTTTCTGTCATTTTTTTAACAAAAAAAAATTCATACAATCAGGTTATGATTCTCTTCTTTGCCACAAATATTCGATTATTGTACAGGGTGTTCCAAAATGGTTGACCCCATTCTAAATACCCATATCTCGGAAACTACTAGATGGATCATAATGAAACTAAATACATTTTATGTTGAAGGTTATAAGTTTTATTAGTTAAATTTACAAAGAAAAGTACAAATATATGTTGGTTGTAGGACAGATTTTCATAAATGTTCAATATGAGCGCCGCCTGTGACTCTGCACACGTCGAGTCGGTATTCGAGCTTGTACCAAACTCACTGTAGCATATCTTCGGTAACAGTTTCCAGGGCAGCTGTAATTCTCTCGTTTCATTTCTTCAATGTTAGCTGGAAGAGGAGGTACGAAGACTAGTCCTTTCACATAACCCCAGAGGAAAAAATCACACGGAGAAAGGTCGAGTGATCGTGGTGAAATGGCCGCCACGATCACCCGACCTTTCTCCGTGTGATTTTTTCCTCTGGGGTTATGTGAAAGAACTAGTCTTCGTACCTCCTCTTCCAGCTAACATTGAAGAAATGAAACGAGAGAATTACAGCTGCCCTGGAAACTGTTACCGAAGATATGCTACAGTGAGTTTGGCACAAGCTCGAATACCGACTCGACGTGTGCAGAGTCACAGGCGGCGCTCATATTGAACATTTATGAAAATCTGTCCTACAACCAACATATATTTGTACTTTTCTTTGTAAATTTAACCAATAAAACTTATAACCTTCAACATAAAACGTATTTAATTTCATTGTGATCCATCAAGTAGTTTCCGAGATATGGGTATTTAGAATGGGGTCAACCATTTTGGAACACCCTGTATAATAGGCCGACCGACTTTCTCGTCGCGTATTTTTTTTTGCTTTAGTTTTTCATAATACGCTTAGAAAAGTAAAAGTATAAACTTAAAATGTAGTATTTTTTTTTCGATATTCGCGTAACAAAAGCACCTATCTTTCAAAGCAAAATTTAAAAACTTACTCTTGCAAAAATATGATCAAGAAACATAAAATTATATACTTTTATCATTGATAAATATAACCGCTGTAGTTTTTATTTATTTTTTAACAATATGAGGTTCCTGCTTCTCCCCTTGTCCCTCTTTCTTCCCTTCTTCTCTTTGCTGCTATTGTTTGTTTGTTTGTTAGCGCGATTAGATATTATTGAACAAAAAGCTTTAATAACAGTAGGTGGCTGCAGACACGAAGACAAAACCAGTCCTTTCGCAGTCTCCTTGTGCCTGTTTTGCTGTAATTTTTACCTTGTATTGATTTATGCTGAATGTGTTTAATTTATTTTCATTTTGCATTACTTTGTGCTGTTTATCGATAACAGTTAACAAAATGAATTTCAGTTTTGTTCAGTTCAACTTTTGAAAGCAGATAAATCCCGAAAACTAAGATT
Organism: Trididemnum nubilum; assembly: GCA_963965965.1. NCBI lineage: Eukaryota > Metazoa > Chordata > Ascidiacea > Aplousobranchia > Didemnidae > Trididemnum > Trididemnum nubilum. The sequence goes on along the minus strand of OZ014470.1, from coordinate 3,908,553 downwards.
TTCAGAATAAAAACCCAAAATCCGGATTTAGAAAAGCATACCCGAACCACACACCCTATTCAAAACAAGCAGTCTTAACTAGGAAGAGATTTCCAAACGTTTTTAAACTTTTAATCGGAATTTGATTTAAAATTTCAACTACAGCGAATTTAGACTTTTGCATCCTTGGTGTTTAAACGTTAGACCATTTAACACCAAGGATGTAAAAAAAAGAACAAGCTTAAAACCATCATCTCAGTGTCGCCATGGTCTCGCACCTTCGCTAAACAAGGTTTGGCGTTTCCAATAGCAACCGACGTATCGCGCTTGGTGTGCATTGCAAGCAAAAAACTCGTCGCCTCATCGCGTCATGCTGACATTTCAAAATCGAGAAGCGCTAAGCGATGACGTCATGTGACGCGATCACGATGCCAGTGTAAATGGGCCTTTAAGCCAATGGCGTGACTATAGATTGGCTAGGGGTGGGGAAAGCTTTTAGGTGCCAACAGTTCCATGGAATTTTGGTGGATACAAAAAAAAGGTTCCCAGCACAGCAAATATTCGGCGTTTTTTTTCGTCAAATTCAGGTGAAAACTTTTTCCGTTTTCTATTTTCCAGAAATTCGTAGCACTTTGGGCGCCTACATCTGGAGGAGGGCCGGTAGGTGTATTAAAAATCGTGTGTTCTTTGTTGAAATGCTGCAACGTGAAGGAGAGGGTTGATACTTTTCAAAATGAAAACGCTTTCGACATGTTTCACGTTTCGATAGCCTGAATTCAAGGCAGGTTTTCCGCAGCTATACTTCAAATCACGTTATTTCTTGAAAGCAAGAAACCTTTCACCCAGTCTCGTGTGCACTTCATGAGTTTTATAAGCAAGCACAGCAGTCCGACTTAGCGTTACTTGAGGACCACTACAACTTATCGTCTTAACGAGTTTGGCAAGATATTCAACACGCGACTTTTAATGCAATCGGTTTGCAGCAGGTGGCTGACCAAACCAAAATTTTTTGATTTTTTTTTTCGGGAAGTAAATCATGTACATTTAATATCTTTACTCGAAGAACAAACAGTAGCATACGAAGAAACAGCATATAACAGGGCTGAATGAAATGACAATGTTGAAGACAACTTACTCGAAAAAACACCGGATAAAATTGTCGCAATTACTGGTGTTTTTGATTTTTCTGAAACTTTAGCAAGAAATTTAAAAATCAAACCGTCACGAGCCATGGAAAAGACGATTCTCGGCATTCCTACTGCAGCACCAAGGACACTACAAAAATACAACTTACTCGAAAAACCACCGGATAAAATTGTCGCAATTACTGGTGTTTTTGATTTTTCTGAAACTTTAGCAAGAAATTTAAAAATCAAACCGTCACGAGCCATGGAAAAGACGATTCTCGGCATTCCTACTGCAGCACCAAGGACACTACAAAAATACAACTTATGTTAAAACATCATTTTTCTACCGACAGTAGTTGTCCTAATAAAACCTTATTTCATAGCCTTAGAAGAGTAACTAAGCGTAGAGCAAATGCTGCTTAAAGATATTAGCATTTAGTGCAATTAGCATAAAGTCCAAGTTTTCAAGATATGTGTACCGGTTTTTAAAACGGAATTGGGTACGGTAGGGTACGAAATTACGGTACGGTTGAATTTTGGAAAAAGTACGGTGCGGAATTACGTACGGTATTTTCTGGTAAACTACGATACGGTACAAGACGGAATGATTTTTTCCGTACCGCACCGTACTCTCTCCGTACGTCAAGTTTTAAAGATAAAAAGTTTGGTTTTGACTTGGCAGAAGTTATTGCATTGAATATGCTACATGTGTTATCAATTTTTGTACAACTTTGACTAACCGGAGTTTTTTTGACGTAAACTTTGTATAACATAATGACGTAACAAACATGCTTTGAATTGCGATCTAACTTAAACTGCAATTTAAACAGAAGTTTTGTGACGTAACAAATCAACAATAATTGTGTTTTGCAAGACGAAACAATAATATTCATTACAGTAGTGCTATGATTTGATCAGTTAGACAGACGTTAGCGGAAGCAGTAGGCATGCTGAATGAAGAACTATCCGATAATAATACAGCACTGATAGAATATAATATGCAGAGTGTAGACTGGAGAGTTTTTGCTAATTGTACATCGAAAAACCCAGTGAGAGTATGCTATTCCAGTGGAGTTCGTAGTTGCACTATTTTTAAATGCAGATGCTATTTTAAATAAAATTTCAGTCGCAGTGGAAAATTGGAATAGTGCAGAGAGAACAGTTCTGTTTCAGGGGTTTGCTTATCCCGATTGGTCATCTGTGCTGTACTGTATTTACTAAAAGAATATTTTAGGGAATGTGATTTTCATTGCAGGGTTAACAATTTCAGTCAATGATTTGGGGAGTTTAGTTGTCACTTCAGCAGTGGCACCAGCAGGAGTACTGCCAGCTGTCCGGCACTTTTTCTTTACCTCTTTAAGAAGTATTCAAAGACTTGATTAAAGCATTTTTTGTTTTATTGTGTTCATAAAAGCCAGAGTAAGCCTTCAAAAGACTAGCGGTCTAAACGCACCTTTAGTGTACGAGAAAATGAGATCTGCAGTCAATTAATTAAAATTCATTACTGAAAAATCTTTCCATGCTGACTCAAGCCAGTGTGGAGAGAACTTTTTCGGGTTTAAGGACAAGGTACGTTGGACCAAAAGATGACATAATTGAGGCAATAATGTTTCAGCGATGCAACACGTTAACCTTTTGCTTGCCATATTTTTGAACTATATTAAAAACGGATACTTTCTTTTCAATTCGTTCTTTCGTAAATTATAAGTGTTTTGCAAAGTGCGAATTTTCGGATAATAAGTTGACAATATCTCCTATATCAGAGCCATTTTGAACTGTTTTGTGGAAAATAAGTTCTACTGTTTATGACCGAGCTTTTACTTAATCATTTTACAATTTGTGTTTATTTTCTAGGGTTCGATGTCCCACTAAAGGCTAAGTTTTATGACATTAATAAGACAAAGCTTTTGGTTTATTTATTCATTTTATTGAAACGATGTCATAAAAGCGGCGAACAGTTTAGCCATTAGTAGGATATGGAAGCGTGATAATTGAGATGAGTAGATGATAGCTAAGCCCTTGCTGCTTTGAATCGCTGAGGATAAAGCGACTAAATGATGTATATTGTCGTCATCGAGCTGATGTCTTTCACTTTAGCCATTAAATGCTACGGCTAAATAACTAGTTGGATGAGTGCCCCGATTTTTTGAGAAAATAAAATTATCTTATTGTAAAACCTCTCGTTTGCTATTGCGTTGGTGCAAATATTCAGTAAATTAATTAGTACGGAAAGGCACGGTATTACGGTACGTAAAAAATTCCGTACCGTGCTGTTACGTACGGTATTTTGGTGAGGTACGGAATTACGGTACGATATTTTTTTGGAAGTACGGAGTACGGAAAATCATTCCGCACCGTACCAAATCAAAGTTCCCTATTATAGAAGCCGGTGAAATTACCACTAATTCTCTTCCTGCTGTGAAACTCATCACGCATGATTGAATACTCCTCACTGAAGCAATGAATCGCTGCGTTTAAGAGTATTTATGCAAACTTTACCAACCCCTTAAAAAGAACTCGGAAGTCATCTTTTTCTAGTGATATTAATTCTGTGGCCTTAGTTATTTGACATCAATTTATTGCAGTAGCAAAAAAAATCCTGCATGAAGATTGAAAACGTCAAAGATAATTAAAAGAAAAACTAATCAAACACTCTGCAGGAATTCGAGATGGTATAAATAACATTCAATAGTGTTGAAACGTTAAAGATTTTGCCAATTTTCTTCGCTATGAATACAAATGGAAGTAGCATTTTGATATAGCCTTAAAAATCGAAAAACTAGGCAAAAAGTTATATAGACGCATTCGATTATAGCTCAAAAGCAAACATAATGCTTTTTATGTAAATAAAGGATCATTTAAACCAGTGGTTTAAATCAACTAATATCAATGCGAGATAACAGTCAAAGTAAACAGACTACTTCATGAGTTACATCACATGGCTACCATGAAAGCCTAGCCAAAGAAACTGGCAGCCCGGAATTTAACTTCTTAACAAAAACGTTGTGATAAATGACTACCTGAGTAAGAAACACGTTCCAAATAACGATGATAGAAGTTTAAGTAATTCATTTATTTATGTGTTTGAACCAAATCACTCTGCATCTCTCTCATCGCACCGACGCTGAGCACTCTTTTTTGGGGAATAGGCTTTAAGGTCTTTTGTCAGGCCGGGCCATCAGCTCATCACAACGGGAAGACTGCTAGCCCCAATAGAAAATAAGCGTCAAGTCTTTTTCAAGAAAACAACAAACAACGCATTGACGGTAAGGGAATTGAATTCTACAAGTCAGCAGCCTTTTGACCACCAATTTGACGCACTACCAAGTCAGTTTTCGCTACCAGCATAAAATATTTTTCCACTCATAATTATAATTATTAACAAACACTTAAGGTCACAAACCAAAACAAAATATCCTACCTTGCAATCAATGCGCACATCGAACCGACTGCAATTGGTTTACTGGCCCAACCCAAGCCTGTATAATTAAACGCATCAGGCAACGGGGCATTTTTGTCAAGCAAGAAATAAGGTTTCATCAGCGTTACCGCTGCAGAGACGGTTACATACGCAGTCAAGCAAATCAATAGTGTGATCACAATCGCTCGAGGAATCGATTTCGAAGGATTTTTTGCTTCTTCACCTGCAAGAAAGTTACATCATAGATACAGTATTATGCAAACGTTTTGGGAAATTAATTTTTTTAACATAATCGTAATTTCCATAGTTCAATCGAATACAGGCTTGGATATTGCTAAGTTTTTTGATCACCTCTTTATTTTTCAATGCCTAATAACCATAGCACTTACTACATGAGGTTAACTTTCGTCACACAGTTGGTGAACGTGTGATTTCTGTAAACGAAAAAGGAAAGTAGAAAATTTTAGTTTTCAAAAGCAATGATCTGTTCCATAGTTCGTGACGTGTACCAGACTGTATGCAGTTTTGTTATGAAATTAAGGGATCTGTGGAACACAACAACAAGGAGACAAACAGTAACAGTGCTGCGTTCCAACTTCAAACAGCAGGTTATGGTGATAATTGGGCTTCTATATAGGGTAACTGTGCAAATAATGAAGTTGAATAAACAATTTAATAGAAATCGATCAAAACTAACCAACACAAGCGATGGTATCGAATCCAACAAAAGCAAAGAAGCACGTCGCCGCTCCTTGCATCATGCTAGAGAAGCCATACGGCATGAAACCGCCTTCACCATTCCCCATCACTTCAGTTGCATTCAAGTTCCAATTATGAGGGTCAGCTGAAAAAGTAAAGTTTGAAAATTCTGACATTATGTTCAAAAATATCAAAGAGCTTTGAAAGAAGTTTTTGGTAAAAAAAAATGGAGTATTGAATTGTTTACCAGTTTTCTTTTGAAGGATCTCGACCCAACAGGCAATCGTTGCTGGTTAAACCAACCCGCTAATCGGTTTACTTCTACTGCTGCAATAATGCATTTTAGCAGAACGATCACTTGCGCACGACTGCATAATGAATATGTGCATGCATTTTACGCATGCAAATTGATAAGCAATACTATATAATAACGTCATTATTCATAACCCAGTGCACGTCACATATTATAAACATTAAAAAATGGTGATGTATTTTCAATTCAAGATACCTGTTTTCAAAAAGATATATATAACAATATATACAAAAAATGCAAATGGTTCAAGCGTTTAAATAGGCTTTTAAAAGTTTATGTTTTAGTACTGCTTAACCGTTGTTGCAAATTATGCAAAAACAAATAATGACTAAAAAATATGCAATGACAAATAAAAACCTGCAGCGTGGTAATATCACTGCAGATGACTAAAACTTTAGCAGAACTTAAAAATTGGGAAGACAAACATTAATATAACTTCTGCAGTCTACACTATAGCGCAGTCACCAAAATTTATACTTCTCAAGACGAAAAAATCCCTATCCTGCTAGTACAAACATACAGCATTCGTCACACAAATATTCACGCAGATAAACTGCTTTGTCTCGTAAAATGACATAAATGTATGCAACTGGCTAGGCTATACGAAATTTCAAAATGAGACATAATATTTTTTATCTTTGTTGCAACAAACAGTAAACATAAATTGAAAATCGATTTGTGCATGCTGAATAACTATTTTCCGACCACGTTAACGCCAGCAAATGCAATCTAACTCAGCAACTTACCAACTACAAAGCCAGCTATGCTGCAGAACACCAAAACGATGATATTTACCACTGTAAGAACAGTAAGAAATAGACTCGACACAGACATGCCAACTGCAAGTAAAACTGAAATACAAAAATAGAGTTTAGAAGTTGCCAATTAAGAAACTAAAAAAAATGTAAAACATGTTAGCATAAAATTTGAGTCATTCAGTAATGCAAAAGCAACAAAATATCATATTTTATACAAATTTGTTTATGCAGATTGTAGAGTTAAATACTACTACAGTACCGGTACCAAAAAAATCTATTTTGTATGTTTACTTTGCATAAGATTGCGGACAGTGTCTCCTGGCCAAAAATTTAATTTTAAACTGCTTTCATTATACAACAGAAAATAATTTAGGGTTGCATTCAAAAACACTCAACCTTGATAGCATACAACATCCTGACTTACTTGTGACAAGAATGATAAGCCCCACAGCAAGAAAGTCAGGATAATCAGCTAAAATTCCAGCATTGATGGGTAAATACTTCCGCATTGTTTCAGCAATAATACCTCCAGTTAATGAATCTAAGTTAGCGCTCCAAGCTCTTGCTACACTGGAGGTTCCTAAAAACATACTTAAAAAATTGCATGACAATTGACAATACTTGGCATGAAATGAGCCAGAATTGGGCTTAGTTTAACCTACGGGGTACTGCAAGAACAAAAATTTTAATGATAAGACCTAGATAATTTATCTTAATTATCAGAAATACAGGGTGGCCACTTAAAAGTCGCTTTAAAAAATCAAATGCTCTTTTGTGAGATAACTTTTGAGTGGGCCACCTGTATTTACAGTACCACATCGAGAACTAATCAGGTGATAAAAATAAGTGGATATCACTGAAGAATAACTGAATGTGGTTGGGTTGATGTTAAACCAGTGAGTCAAGCTAAATTATACATACTATACTGGCATACAGAACTACTCAAATATTTCTAACAGTGCTGATATCTTTAAAAGTTTGTGGTAAACAAGCATTGATTAATAACATAGCCTACTTACAACAAAGAGCATTGCATTATATGTCTATGACATACAATTGGATTGTTTAAAGCTTAAATAAAATGCAAAATATTTTCTCACCAATTATATATTCTAAAATTAGATTCCAACCGATAACAAATCCAACAAACTCCCCAACAGTGACATAACTGTAGATGTAAGCAGAGCCTGCTTTTGGAACACGAGCACCAAACTCCGCATAACATAAACCTAAAACAACAAGTATCTCTTAAGATCCAAAAGCTTATTGTACGTTTTTATTGGCCACATGTATTGTCTTGATCAGCAGACAGCAAACAAAACTTTCAAGTTTTTCAAGTCAATAGTCAGATTTGCTACTTGTCTTTACAATTCTATTTTTTCACAATGCATTCAACCAGGAAAGCAATTAATTTCAATTATGATACTTATGTCTTTGAATTGACTCAAAGTAGAAGCAAACCTTTCACTAAGAGTCTACAGTTGATTTAAAATGCAATTTTGAGATTTTCTCATACAAAAAAAACAAACTTTGAGCAAACAGAAATAACCATTGATCAACTCCACAATATAATATGTCTCAGAAGTTTTTCTTTTAAGTAAAACTTATGAGACAATCTGTATAAGCAATTAAGCATTGTACAAACAGATCATAGTCAAGTTTAAGCTTTTGTTTACATGTTTTTTAGAGAAAATTCCACTTTTTTGACATTGGAAAAAGTTTCGTATGTACAAAAATACATTCACTCAAATATACCAAAGTCAAAGTTTTAATCCACAACCAAGTTTAACCAAAGGCTATAAAAATAATGCATTAAAAATGAACAATAGCTGCCTACTGAAATCAACATTGATTGCAACAAAACTGCAAAAAAATGTAGAACAATTAAACTCTAATTCACAGGGAGCTCAAATGCAGAGCAACAAATTCAGCATTAGGGGAAAATTTCACCAAACTTTTTTGAAAGACCAGTTTTGAGCAGTGTACCCTCTAACTTTATGGCTAATCGGCAAGTGCCAAAATTTTCTTAAAACAGTTGTGCCCAAAGCTTTAAGAAGACGTTTACGTGCCCTAAATTTCGTACTTATCTAGGGTTAAACCATACCAAATGTCATATTTCCACAAATTTGTCGAATTTTCTAAAACTATGTTTACTATATTGCCAAAAATTATTTGCCCTTGCTGCAACAAATCGCCAATTTGCTGAAAGAAATTGGCTTAGTGGGAACACTGGTTTTAAGTACATAATATCACAGTGATAAACACATCCAATTTTGGTAAAAATGATGTCATAGATGGTTAAATTTTGCACATCAGTATTTTTTATGAATCACAGAACGCCTACAGTAAGTCAAACTTAATGATTTCACAAAGCTGTCTTATGATCTTATTTAAATCGAAATGGACAAAAATTTGGTACAATAGCTTCAACAAACTTCAATTCTGCATAGTTTGTTTTTAATTTTCCAGAACAATTGCATCTTAACCATGACAAAACAAGTGCAACAAAATTACCGACTAAAGAAAAATATTACAGCATTTGCACCATTGCAATGAAGTTAGCAAAAGCTTTTTAGCAATAGTTCAGGTATCATGGTCTGAATAAAAAAACATGACGAACCTGCCAATAATGAAGCAAATGCAGCAACCGTAAAGGAAATAACAATTGATGGTCCAGCATCATTTCTGGCGACTGAACCAGTCAGAACATACACACCCGCCCCAAGAGTGCTTCCAACACCTAAAATTCACATTCAGAAATGTAAACTAAATTTAAACTCTAATTAATTTCTGATTTTTGAACAAAAACATTTATTACAACATGACTATATGTAAGAAATGTCAATAATACAACTTTACTTCAATTAAGTTACTAGCATATATATACAAAAGTTCAAATACCAAATATCAATCTAAGATCTGCACACTTTTGAATGCAATGGTCTTTTGGGGATAGGGTTAGAGTTAAGAAGCTAGAAGAGAATTTGAAAAACAAGCACCTAAAACATCATCAATTTAGTTGTTATCTGCCACAAGTCAATACCATATGGCATACCTAAACAAATTTGAAATTAGATCCTCAATCCAAATTAGCCGTACATGTCATTAGCTCACCTATTCCAACTAAATTAGTGGTAGACAAGCATCTATTTAAATCGGATGTTTCTCCATCATCAACAGTTTTCTTTCTTGTTAAGCTGTTTAAAAATGAGTGTAACATGATGCAAAATCCAAAACCCCACAAAATTATGAGGTAAACTCTGAATTGCCAATGTTGATAAGTCTCAGATCTAGCATCTACTGTATTGCTACTAGATACAACACCTTAGAAACCTAAGTTATGGGATCAGATATTAATAAGCCTAGATACCACTACCAGTTGCCTATACCTACACTGGGTGTCGTCAAGCACGAGCCATCGCTTTATTTTCGGCAGCTCTGCGATTCCTGTATGAGCGTGAGTGCATTCTCTCCTTCTCTATGATCTAAGCTATTCCCCAGATCTATCCCTAAACCTAGCCCAGATGTTGGTGCAAATAAAGTAAATGACACTCAAAATCTAACCCAAACCCAAACATTACACCGTACAGTTCTGATTTACTAGCCTAACAATAATTTAAAAACCAAAAAAAAAATACCGGTAACAAGCACGTACTCTTTCTTATTCTTATAGCTCTTCATTTCATTTTCATATTTATAGGCATTACCGGTATCAAATTATGTAAGGTAGAACTCTAGACACTTCCAGATAAATAATTGCCTTTTCAATATTGTACCGGTACCAGTGTATCTGGGTTAGCCTAACTGCTAACCTAAACATTTCTAAATTGAGCTTAGCCTTATTCTTTAACTTTCAGGCAAGTTACTGGTATCAGGTTAAAATTTCTTCAAGCAAGTGAAATACAAGTAGCCTAGTCTTAACCCATATCACTGATTCACTGTCTTGGCAAGTCAGTCAGTTGATACAAAAAGTTACCGGTAGGTAATAAATTTCAGATTTTGATCTCTGGGCTTTCATCTGCTCATTGCACAGTGTTAAGTGTAGAGGGTGTGGTTAAGCATAAGCTGTTAGCTTTATTTCGGAATCTCTGCGACTCATGTATGAGCGTGCGCACTCTCTTGCTCCTCTCATGCCTCGCCTGCACTGAACTGTCAGAATGTACCGTACACGGTACAGTCGTACACTTTTAATTATTGAGAACTAATGTTAGCACTAGTTAGGACTACCATTAGGCTTAAAGCTATGGTTAGAGATCAGAGTTTGGGTTAGGTTTACAGTATGAAGTTAGAATTAGGGCTGGGATAGCAATTTTCTTATTCTTATATAAGATAACAGCAGCTTCTGCCATTCAGATTGGAAAGTTGGATTTTCGTGCGCCGGATTTTTGCGCCATTTAAATTTCTGCTCATATTTGCGCCACGCCAAAAATTAACAAGATTACACGCCAAACTTTTCTCACCAAATTTGAGCCAGATTATTTACATTTAACAATAGTTAAATTAATAATATATTTAACAACAAAAGTGCATAACTATGAATTTGCTAAGTTGGGCTGGGTTGAGGGGAGTTTAAACCCAAGACTGAAGTTTATCTGCTTGACATATTTTGGCCATAGACGGGCACAAGTCTGTTAATCGTTAATCCGTTAATAACGAAGCTAACTTTTTCATTAACTCGTTAATCCGTTAAAAAGTTTTTTCATGTTAACGGACTAAATTAACTTCCGTTAAGTGCTGTTAACGGACTAAAGTAACTTCCGTTAAGTTCTGTTAACTTCCGTTAAGGTTTTTATCGTTAATATCTTGCAGCTTTGTTATGCATTTGAACTTGTTTTTATCTTGAAATTAGATTAGACGGTAAAATGTAACTTCCAAAACATAAAAAGACCACCATAGAAATTAATATTTCCTTACAATCAGCTCAACAGTGTCAATACGTGTTTTAGAAGCGAGTGAATAAAACGAAATGTAAATTACACGCAAAATGTTAACGGATTAACGGACTTTATTAACTTCCATTAATTAAAGCTGAAAATAACGGATTAACGTTAACGGAGGTGTGAAGTTTGTTAACGGACTAGTGGTTAACGAAGCTAACGTTTTGCATTAACTTGCCCACCTATGATTTTGGCATATTATGCTTTTAACGTAACTATTATACACTACGTATCTTCGCTAAGTGCGCGTAATTAAAACAATAGTATAGCCAGGTATAACCTAATTACCTTGTGAAAAGATGAAAAAAACGCACAAGAAAATTTTGCGTCCAAGCAGGGCCATATTGAAATAAATATTTCAAGGAGGGATTTTGATAAAAATATCCGTTATTTGGCGCATATTCAGAATTTTGCTAAGAGGAGAGGGTTTGAACCCAAGGCTAAAATTTATCTGCGTTTTTTCATGATTCCTCATGCGGAAGTCTGGGGACGGAAACCCCAGCCGCCGGAATCTAGGAGATCTGAGAGCAAAGCCACCAGGTGTAATTCAGTTTTTGTCATTTTTCTGCAAAAAAATATCCATTTCAATGTCATTCGAATGAGATTTTGCATGGTTGTAGAGCCATTTAAATGAAGTAATAGTTAAAATTACTTCTTGATCAAGTACAAAACATGTTAAAAAGCATGGGCATTTGGGTTAAATTTTCTAAATGACTTGAGTTGGGGGAGTAAACCCTTTATCCTCCCGGTTATGCCACTGTCCGTTCAGGGGCGCCGAGAGCCGAACGTAGGCCCGGGGCCAGATCAAATGTGACGGAATTCCGGTTTTCCGGTTTTGTGAACTCCAAAACAGACGGAGACAATGCCGCAGTTTTGTCCAAATTATGATCTGAAAAAAAAAGGTCTTCACCAAAATTCTAACGGTTTTTTCGGTCAAAATTAAGTGATCTCCAAAAAAAAAGGTTTTCACCGAAATTCTTACAGTTTTTTCGCTCAAAATTAAGTGATCTCCAAAAAAAAAAAAAGGTTTTCACCGAAATTCTAACCGTTTTTGTGGTCAAAATTAAGTGATCTCCAGAAAAAAAGTCTTTAGGCCTCACACGCTGATTTCTAAGTGTCATTCCAATGGGCCCTCTGCTAGGCCCGCTGAAGCCAGCAGCCTTAATGATGGGCCCCCAAAGTCCATGGGCCCCGGGGTCATTGTACCCCCTGCCCCGCCCTCTCGGTTGCCCTGTGTCCGTTATCGGTACAGCGTAAGGATTATACAGTCTAGCACTTGTATATCGGTAATCGTCACGTCATGCATGAATATATTCTATTTGCATTTGATAGCATACAGCCCTTTTTGACTTCATAGTATTTTTTGATAATTGCTAGGCTAAGCGGTTTTAAATGAAACTTACAAAAACATTTTGGGGAGTTGAACCCCCCTAAATTTGGCCTTGGGTTAAAGCCAATGAGAAAGTGTAACAAATAGCTTTAGATCAAATATTGCTATGTAACATAGTGTTCAAAATAGCAATGACAGAGACAAAAGTTTAAAAAATAATGTGTTTTGAAAAATGTACTGTATTTTCAAGTATTGCCCCTTTTTCGCTTTTGGTCCTCAAAACAGCTTTCAAGCCGATCTTTAAAAAATCTTGGATTTTGAAATATTTTGGTATCAAATCGCTAACTGAGTGCTTGGTTCCAATTACGTAGTTATGGATTATTGCAAAAAAACACAGTCTTAATGCAAAAGATATTTCAATCGCAAATGATGAAAATATACACAATGTCAAATTATCGCTAGGATCTTAATCATAAGTTTTTTAGTTATAAACAATCTTTTACATACTGCCTTGGCCTACTCTTTTACATACTGCATTGTGAAATTTTTTGTTCTCTTTTGCTCTTCGGTAATGGTGAAATTTGTTTCACTTCATGTATTTTTTTTTCTCGAAATGTCGACTAAACAAATAAATTCTGATTCTGATTCTATGTCTAAAATTGTGAAAAACTTCAATTTCTTGGGGGTCGATTATAATTTGTGACCATGCAGATTGCGAGAAAGAATTTTGGAGAATGTTAGCCATTGGTCACAATTTAAGGATTAAACCGGCAAATACTGTAAGTTTATTATGAAAAAAACTCCATGTACTGTCAAAAAAACAAATGATTGGGCAATTGAGCAAATACAGTTTCACATGTCACTCGTCAATATCATTGAAAGAAGCAAACTAAAATATTGCGGACACATTTTAAGAACAAACAACAACATGGAAGGAGAGATTATCCAAAAAAAAATTACTGAAGAGAAAAGAAGACGAAGATGGAGATGGTTATAGATGAAACCCCGGAAAAACTACAGTCCATGAAGTCACTATAGGAGTCGACATCGGCTTGCTGGACCATGATGACAAAACCTATAAGGGAGTGACCCACAGGCAAATTTTAAGTCAAAGAGGGTAGGCTAAAACAAAAATAAGGAATGTTCATCCGCGCATTTTTTTTTTTTTTTAAGGATCAAGATTAGGGTTTGAGTTAGGGTTTGAGTTAAGGTTACATTTGAGGTAAGTTTTATATCAAGAATATGAGTTTGGGTTAGATTTGAGTCCGAATTAATAAAAAACAAATAGAATTTGCTGGTGAAATGGAATCTTCCAAAATGTAAACGTCATGAGATAGATATACTCAAATTTGCTCTCTATGGCTGTTTTTTTTTTTCATTAACATGCATTTGCTACTGCTTAGCTTGTTCGAAGCCACTACAAAGACATTTCGCAATATAAAAGTAAAATACGGATCAAGATGCAAATTAAACTTGTATCTCGTTGTCACGTACTGGTGAAACAAAAAAACTAACAAAAAAAAAAAAAAAAGCAAGCACCTTAACCGTCTCAGTAACGTTGCCAATTTCCAAATGATTTAAATTACTGTTATTTTCCGAAGATTGAAAAAGCGAAACGATTTAATAAATAAGCAAAAGTTTCCGATAAGAAGCGAGTACATTAATGGATTAAACAGGGATGGAATACTTAGCAACATCGAGTTATCCCCTTGTTCAAGGATAGCCCAGAATTTCTTTTTCAGCTTTTGAAGTAGAATATTTCTGAAATTGTTGGTTGTTTCAAAAATTAGGATAAAAAAGAGAATTACAATTTTAAATACGCCTATGCCTGTCTTTAACAAAAAGTGATAGCTATGGAAGAGGTCAAAGCGTAACCCGACTTGTAAGATAAAACACAGCTATTGGATGGAAGTCGATGCCTCTGAGAAGCTAGCAAACAAGAGCAGTAACCATGAAACCCAATACTGAGTCAGATTTTTTATCGCTAAAACTTTGAAAAAAGTTCTCAAAATTATTTGGATTTTTGAATACGTATGATTTCATCTAGGTGGCGCTGTTCAGTAAGTTTGTGTCGTGGATCTGCTGCTGGGTAGAGACAGCCGAATCCCCCAAAATTAAGACTTTGTGCTCTAAAAGTAATGTCTCTGCTTATTTAACGTTATTGATATTTCAAATCTTTTTTACTGCAATATATTTACTGGGGTAAGAATCAAGGTCGTATACTATAGCTGGACGTGTACTTCAGTTGAAGCTTAGCAAAATTCAGGTGAAACTCAACAATTTCGGTAATATTGCCATTCGCAACTTCATCAAAACTGAGTGAAAATTGTTTGTCAGTTTTTTGTTGGCTTCTGACTAAGCCTGCCTACAGTTTATTCTGGCAAACGCTCTGCAAGAAATTGAAATTTATTTGTTAAAACGCACGGTTTTTCGAAACGAATTGACATCTTTACAGTATGCCAGAGAACTGTTGTTGGGTCAGCCAGCCCAATTTAAATGAATAAGAATTTTAGTGATATTTAAATGGCATAACCTCAATAATTATATAACTCTGTAACTTATGGTAACTGTAAAGCAAAACTGTAAAAAAATAAATTTAGAAACTAAAACGTGACATCACAGACGACAATCAATACTTAAATTGTAGACGGGGGGGACGCGTCCCCCCATCGAGATTTGAGCGCTGGTTTGAGGGAAGAAAAAGTTACTGTTCTTGGCCGGAAAAACTGCTTGAATTTTTGATTTCGGCCAGAAAAAGCCTTCGGATTTCGGCGAAGACCTTTTTTTTTTGGAGATCACCTGCGTTTGGCCGGAAAAACTGTTTTAATTTTCGATTTCGGCCAGAAAAAGCCTTGGGATTTCGGGGAAGACCTTTTTTTTCATGGAGATCACCTGTTTTTGGCCGGAAAAACCGCATTAATTTTCGATTTCGGTCAGAAAAAGCCTTCGGATCCCGGCGAAGACCTTTTTTTTTTTTGGAGATCACCTAATTTTCAATAAAAATTCGTCTCAATTCAAATCAGGAACAATAAAAATTTGGGTCAAGTTCTTTCACGGAACAAACTTCCAAAAAATCCTGGCTACGTGCCTATTCTTCACTGAGATTCAGTCAACGCTGAAAAAGCGTTTCCCATGCAAAATTTTACAATTTAAGTCCTGACGACAATCATAATGATGAATGGTCTGATGACTCTGTCCCATTTCTCTGGATCCCTTGGACCTTTAGATAGTCATGTGACCCCCTTCTCAAACGTGGGATTGGTCAAAATGACGAGGCAAGCGCTTCCGAGTAATCGACAAAAAATCAAGCTTCTGGGCCATTTTTTTCGTCTACCCATCAGTTGACTGTCACAGTGTCACACCTTGACTGCTCTTCCTCCCATTAACCGGTCCCTCTTCTTATATTTACTGATGCTGATCCTAATAGCAATGATTAGTTGTCCACCTCTACCCTGGTCCCATTCATTTGTCATTGCTGACACAAATGTACCAAATATCATTACGTGAAAGCAGTTATGGAGTTCTGTTTCAAAATTGCTGTTTATGAAAAATGCATAGAACTTACTTTTACATTAAGTACGATAGCCGAACATTTTCTTCAAGGTGAGGTTGCAAAACTTTACTTTGGTTGTGATACCGTGCCTTACCACCCAAAACCGGAGCTAAATGCTTTGGCAAATCATATTTCTCGTCTCCATTTAAATAGATTTGAGCTATTTTGGCAACTGCCCGTTTTGCTTTCGGCAGCCGTGGCAGACACCAATGAAGTTTTGCTCCAAAAAAATAAAAACTGGCTTTATATTATAGGCAAAAAATGACATTAACTTTTTGCGGCATCATAGTTTTTAAAGGCATTGATTATACAGTGTACATGGTGTACAGCCAGTATCTTGTCCTCTTTATATTAGTTTATTGAACATCTAATAAAGTGGAACAGTTACGTCTGATTCCTATGCTTGCTCTGCGAGTGACGAGCGCCTGATATAGTTGATTAACATTCTGCTCGACGCATAAAAATTTACATAAAATTATTTGAAAGTGTACTTTTTTATTAGAACCAGTAAATGTTGAATCGAGGCTGGTTGTTCTTAATTTTTGGTCAATTATCAGCCTCATTAGTTCTTAGATTTTAAGAGTGTTGATGTCAATTTTAGCTGAAATGTTTGTAAAACTGTTTAATTCCTGCAATGGGAAACCTGATCCTATAGTAACCTGGTAATACCTATGTTAATACATCTCACATAGAATGATGGATGGAACCACTAACCAGCAACGCCTGAGGCATAGCGAAAACTAACAAACTTTAAAGTTTAAACCGTAACTTCTGGTGTGTTGTGAAATTGATCAATTTGTTTGTTTTATGGTTTAAAAATGTCAACAACTCAAACATGAAAAATATGCATCTTGTTCCATATTTTCAAAAATTACGGTACCAAAGTTTAGCGCCAAGTGTCGTTGAATTCAATTTAGCGTCAGCGCGGAGCAGAGACAAGATAAGTCGTTGGCGCGGCGCAAAATTTACTTGTGTTTTGGTATCAACATTTACCAAACTTGCGTTGTGTTGTGACTGAAAGGCAAGGCGGTTGGGAGGGCTGCAAAGGGTCTAAATCCCAAGGTTTATTCTTTTGCAAGCTTACTAGGAAGGTAACTGTTGCAAAAACAACTTCGAAGTACATTGCAGCGTCACATTTGCCATCACAAAGTTTGCTTGATAAATTTTATGGAACGCGTTTGTAGCATGTTCTAAACCAGTTATAAATCGCTGCTTTTACAATGTAAGTTTTAATTTGAAAAAATTCACAATTTATGGAATGGTTAAATCGAACATTTAAATTTTTGAGAAGGTTCAGAATTTGAATATGACTTTATCAATAAAGTCGATTTCATTTTGCTTTCGCAATAAGCTTTTCGGACAGAACTCTTCAGTTGTAATCTCTGTCTGGTTTGTGGTGAGCAGGATCGGTTCAAGACCAAATGCACTAAGGAAAAATACAATCTACAGTAAGGAGAAATGCATTTTACGGAGATTGCACAATCAATGGTAAAGAGAAATGCAATCAATCCACCGTCAGCAGGCTCTGATCTTAGCGAAACAGTTGAAAAGTAAATACGAACTGCTTTTGCCTGCACAAATCTGTTTTTTTTTCGTGAAATATAAACCGCTTTCAACAGGCTAAAGTGGAATTGAGAACAAGCTGTGATTAGGATATTAAACCCCGAATCAAAATAGTTGTGTGCGTATCGATTGGTTTCCAACAAATGTTGGCCAACGGCTGAATCGCTTTCTGGTTGCATAACTATTCAATTGTCTGGAATTATTCAATTTTATGCAAATGAAAAAAAGTGTATAGGGAGATGATCCAACCAACAGGCAATCTACTACAAGACAAAGTACAAAACCAGAAGTGAGAGTGGCAATAGGTTTGTATTTACAATATATTCACAAAAAGTGTATACAAAAAAACAAAAAGGCGAAAATACAAACCTTAATATTGACTAAATTACAAAGAAATCTCAAAGGCACTAAGTTATAATAAAAACTTAAAAGCAAAATTAACGGATATATTAAACACTGCGATTAATACAAAGAACAACGTTAGAAAAGCAATTTTAAATTAATGAAGATATGGAGTTGTATTGCACAAATTAACTTTTTTTTTGCATAACAAAGGTCCATTTATTTTAATAGGTTGCAAGCCTGCCCAATATAGCCTATTACATCCCGGACTAGCGAGGTGATTTAATGGTGATTATGACCAATCGATGATACATTAATGTCGTTGAGCAAATGATTGAACGCACAACAACAGATTTGCGAGAGGATGCTTTAATTAATTCAGCAAAGCATCACAAGTTATGGAAACAATATTTAAACCCTGAAAGCGCATATTTTCCCAGTTCTTTGACACACACTTCAAAAATGACAGACCAACATAAATGCTTGCAACATCAACTTTTCTAGCTTGTGGTAAAAATATGGCAAACGAACTGAAAACCACAAAAAAAATTTTGCATTCAGTTAGTATCACCAATTCTCTGCGGGTTAACCTAAAATCCGACCAAAGTTTTTTTGTTTCTGTCACACCTTAACAATAATGCTGTGCTCTAAAGTAAGTCTGATGTGTTGTAACTGCAAAGTAGGAGTGTTTAAAAAAAAAATTAAAAATTTTCTAGTTTTGACAATCTGAACTTATTTCCGGAAGTGAATCTAGTCACTCCGGCTTGAAAACTTTTGAAGATTTTTTTAGCAGTTCAGCAAAATGCAAATACACCTCTTAAGTAATAATTGTAACGGGAATACCGGTATACTTAAATGATGATACAGTATAAAAGTAATTCGCCATAAGGGTTTCACTAATAACCTTGTGCTACATTGAAAACAGAGACACGACATATCTTTTTCTTTGGCCTTTAAAATATAGAGCGTAAGCAGCAGTGCGTACGTAAGAGAGGGATTAATTCGTTGATGTTTCAACGGATATAAACTGTAGAAATACTGTACTACTCAGTGCTTCAGTAAGAGTCAAGAGAAAATTGCTACGTTCAAACTCGTGTACATTCGCACCTTTTAGATAGCAACGTCGCTTTGAAACAAACCTAATTTCTTTAACAACGTGTTGTAGAATGATCGATGAAACCTTACCGACTCGGGCGCGAAAAAACTTTGGATGAAAAGCATACAAGCGGTTTGTAGTCATGATTTAAAAAAATATTTAAACAATTACATCATAACACCCTATTTTAAATGAAGAGGAGGCGATTCCTAATCACAACTAATGAAGCAACAAATTCATTGTCATAAAACCAAAAAACGAAATAACAAAAAATTTAGTTTTATTGAATCAGCCTCAGAAACAAACCACTATTTTATGCAAGACTGAGCATTTTAGCTTTCAGTATAACAGATAAATTACAGCGTTATGTCAAGCATTTACTTTCTTGGTGAGGTTAAATTAAAGAGGGTGAAGCATCCAGCCAAATCCAGTGGTATACAAAAGCCAAAATCGAACTAAAATTTTGGAAATTTTTTGTTCTCATTTTGGGGCTGCGGTTACGAAGATATTCAACAACTACAAAGAGATGCCCACGAAAAAAATTTTTGGAAACCCTGAGTTTGTTCTCCCAGGGTGAATTTTCAGAAAGAGGGGGTGGGTTACCAAAACTGGATTGGTCACGTGATAGTACTAGAAGGGTAAACATCATTCAGTCTCTCTTATTCGCTAGAAGTTCAGGATCAGAGAACAGATGCAGGGTTTCGAAAGAGTTTTTAGGGTGAATATCTCTTTGTATTTGTTGAATATCTTTGCCACCGCAGCCTTAAAGTGAGAAAAATTTCAAAAATTATATTTTGATTTTAGCTGTTGCAAACTACCAGAATTGGCTGGACGCTTTACCCCCTCTAATACTAATGTATTTCAAGCAGGCAGGCAGGATAAGACTGTAAGTGCTACAAGATTTGATTAAGCGTAAAAAATTACCACAAAATATTTATCTGAGTTTCATGCCTCGATATCTACAGTGATTGAGTTTTCTTTTTGTAACTGATTCAAACAGTGCACGAAAAAAGGAGCTAACTAAGAGCATATATCGCAGACACAACGCTGCTAACATTACGAATTTTATTCGATCAAAACTACCTCTCACAAC
Organism: Trididemnum nubilum; assembly: GCA_963965965.1. NCBI lineage: Eukaryota > Metazoa > Chordata > Ascidiacea > Aplousobranchia > Didemnidae > Trididemnum > Trididemnum nubilum. The sequence goes on along the minus strand of OZ014470.1, from coordinate 3,888,342 downwards.
TCCAAGTGAAGTAGTCTGAAGGCTTTAAATTTTCAGTTTGAGAGGGAGACTAGATTTTGACAATTTTAAACTGAATCCTGTTTTCGAAAATCTCGATAGGTTAAACTATCGGTTAATTCTATCGAATGGTTATTTTTGAGACAAAACCGTTCTCTTTGACGCTACACACACACACTGAGAGAAACTTAGCTACTCTTTTTTTCAATTTTATCCAGGCTGTCAAGTCACTGAATTAAAAAAAAAAAGACAGCCGAACGTAAAATAATGACAATTTTCAAGTATAAATCCAACCGGCTGGACTGAAAAACAGTCAAAAAAGGTCTTCGTGTAGTTTTTTGCGAGATTTTTTAGGTGATCTTCCCCAAAAAAAGGGTCTTTATTTCAATGACTCACGATTTATTGCAATTTATCCAGTGAACTCAAAAAATATCAGTCGATGATTTAGAAAATAATGAAATAATGACAACGGGTCCAAAATAATGAAAAAAAATGAAATTGAAAAAAACTAATGAAAAAAAATGAAATAATGACGCACTTGACAGCCTGTTTTATCTAGAAATTTGTGCATCATTTATCTTTTTTTCATGTCCGTTTTTTGTGATGGTAAAGATACTACACAGAAATGTTTATATTGGTGAAACCATGTGACTACACAACAACCTTATTATAGATAATTAGTAAGTAATTACTACACTGCCGCTATTCATGATGGTGAGGAATTAATAGTTACAATTCAAATCCAAGAACAACAAAGAAATCAATACATTTAGAATTAAATCAAGTTCATTAGTTCAACTGGTGAGGCAGAAAACTTTTTTTCCAACGTTTCGATAGGCTATGCTCATGGCATGTACTACCTATCTTCGTCAGGGCTAGAATGACAACTTAAAAACAAGCATACTATAGATGCGAAAATTACGTCACACATGAATCATAAGGTAACACAAAAATTATACCAAATTGGAAGCAAAAACTGATAAACTGGCGGAGCGTGAAAAACAATATTACGTCATGTGGTTTGAAGTAGAGTAGCCGAATAAATGCTAGAGAATTTGTCATTTTGCTTATCATTCATAGTGTTAGGGATTTGGCTAATAAAATACGACTCGATAAACCGGCGTTTTGCAAAGTCAAGTTATGAAGTAATGAACTTGATTTAATTTATATTCCTGGTGACAACAATTGAGAATACATTTAGAAGTTCATTTTACCCTGAAACAGCTCCACATAGAGCTTGACAATAATAATAGGCGAGGATCTGTGATAGGTGAAATACCTCGTACATGTTTTTTTAGAATTTGGAGATTTGTCCGTTGATTATGGCGTAAACAATCCAAAGCCAGTAATAGTTAAGTCAAAAACACGAACGCGCAGCTCGGAGTAATTTGATGTACGGTATAAAAATGCGATTTTTCAGTGTTCAATAACCCACAAACGATCATAAGAGAAGTTCTCGAGGTATTGTCACTATTGCTCAACGTTGAACTCTGTCATATACATCGTCTGACAAGGAAGGTGGTGCACTGCAAAACAACATAATAAGTTAACATTTCTGTAATGGAACTAAATTGTGATTGCGACACCAAGCCAACCCAAGTATTCTATGGGGTTCTATTTGGTCTTTCGTTAGGATAAGCCCACAGTAAATAAATTGCTTAGCCCGTAATGCTAACAAGAAATTTCTAAACGGCAAAACGACGCATTTCAATTCAAAACTCGAACCAGAAGCCGGCAACCTTTTGACCATTAATTCGAAGGTATAATCAATTCGAGATCTAGACCACCCTTGCAACCGCGAAGATCAGCTAAACTTAACCTCAAAATTACCTATGCCACAGCAACAGTATAACCTCAAAATATCATAAGATAAGGTTGTTTTTCCGATAAACATAAAAACTTAAACTTTTTTATTTTGCATAAAATAGTAACTACTATCTACTTTTAGATGCGACCCTACTAAAAGTAAACATGTTTAGTTGCATTAAAAAACTTTATAATTGCGCAGCAGCAATTGGTCAGATTACATCAACGCCTGAGGTCTTACACAGGAGCAAAAATTTAGCAATCGTTCAGCTTGTAACGAACACAAACTTCAAACGTTAACTAAAATCAAATACTACGAAGCTCAAAACTTTCGATGTTCTTACTTAATTTACGTCAAGTGTCCAGCTTACATTCTTACAACCTTAAAGCCAGATAAGATTTATCAAAGAAGATTCAATATTTTTTGTGGAATTTTTTCCGTCTTCAAACTTTCAACGATCAAATATTTCTATCCATACATAATTGAAACCCCGCCACTTGTGCTAAACCAAAAGCACTCGTTTTCAATATTCAACTACAATATATTTTTCGCTTCTTTAAAGAAATTCAATAAAAAAAATTTAGTCGCGTTTCAAGTGAAGCAATACAATGTGAACGCGCACCGCAAATAAGAGCATGCGCAAGGGTTGAATAAGAAGAGTGTAAAATCGTGCGATGACATCAAAAGTTTCGAAACAGAACATTGTACCGTGGTCTCGAAATAGTCAAAAGTTAATGTGTAACGTAGTAAGCGACAGAGCAATCTAAAGATTCAATGCAAATGCCAGCTGTCGGTGGCTGCAGTGCTGAAAAAATAACAGATAGCTAGTGCAAATGCTAAAGGCTATACTAATCGAATCCAAGAAATTCCAATACCCATCATAAAAATATAAACTCTAATTCCCTAATAACAGTCCTCTTTGGCCAGTGCCCAGTATACCAGCATAGGGACACAAATACACATATAACACCAATATTTCATTACTTAGGGCAACGACCATGTAGAACGTTATGTCTTTGAAAATTTTTATAGCTTTCTGGTGTTAGTTGAACAGTAATTAAACGAATGGAAAAGCAAACAAATCTATTTTCTATAAAATTTGCGTTTTTTGATTCTTGAAGTTTTTTCTTGGCGTCATAAGAGACAACAACCTAGGTAAGCTCGATTTAGCTTATCGTGCTTGTCAAAAGTTTCAAGTAGAAGTAGAAAAATGTAATGCGTTTTGGCTGATCACAGAGCGGGACGTTTACCCGTTTATTCCCCAGAGCCGGTACGTATAAGTCCTAAAATCTATTTTATTGTCACTACATTATTTTTTATAAGGATTTTAAACTTTTGAAATCGGCAATATTTTAGGAAACTTGTGTGAACAAATACGATGATGCTATTAGCTCAAAAAACGGACATAGTACGTCGACAACTTCGGGCATATAAAATTTATGCATTTGTATCCAGCAAGTGATTGTCATAAGCAAATCTGCCCATGAAACAAAACGAGATAGTAATAATTTAAGCGTGGGAGGTTACAACACCGTGATTATGCATATCAAACGCCCTTGCAAAAATCACTTTTAGAAAATACGGAAAGAAAAGCGCAAAACCGCCACACACTTCCTTCAAACGTCCAATTGCATCGTTGCATTATGACGTGCGTGGGCCATTGCAGAGTTTCTTTTAAAGGGCAAACGAACCCATCGATTCTTGAACAGCAGCTTGTGGGAAAATTTTATTTAATTCCTTATTTCCCAGTTTCACCTGGAGCTAAAAAAGCTACTTTAAAAAAACTTACTTGAAAAAGACCGAACAACCGCAAGCTAGTCAAAAAGATTTCACTGTTCACACACACACACTAAAAATCTTACTTGGTAGTTGTAGCGTATGCAACATCTTGGGATGGGTTTACTGAGCTGAAGTTGATTGAATCGTATTCGGCGTCAGCAATCGGGGCATTGCCGCCGATATTCAAATGACTGTACTCCGCACCCAGATCGTTTCGGTTGTCGTCCAAACCCAACGGCTCCGCGTACGTCGCTTCAGCAACTGCTGCCGGCGGTGACGTCATTCTGGGCGGTTTAGAAGGCGCGGAGGGAAGAGGGGCTTGCTTCGATTTCCCTTTCTTTTTGTCTTTTTTGTTGGCATGTTGATTTTTCTCTTTTCCTGAGAAAAAAATCTTTTTTAGATAATATTTTTAACACTAGCCGCCGTGGTGAGTTGGTTAAGGAATAACTGGGCCTCGAATCATCTAGTAACTGTAAGTCGGAGTTCGATTTTTGACAAAAGCACTTAAAAGGGCGTTCAGGTTGGAAATTTTTTTCCTTGATTTTCTCTGAAAAAAATTTGACAGATCTGAAGACTAACTTCACCAAATTTGAGCTTTCTACGACATTCCTTCCCTGAGATATAGCAGATTAAATTTACCTTCAGAAGGCTGTTCCTCCTTAGAAACTTTGCCATGGTTGCCAATAAAAAAAAATTCAAAAAAAGTTACTGCATGTTCGTGATTTTCAAAAAATGTTTTGCGTCCGAGTTTTTGTCATAACAAAGTATACAGGTTAGAACTGTAAAATTAGCTGTTTTTCAATAAATGTAAACCAGCTTTCCAAGAGTTAATCTTCTGCCATAATACTGACAAAATAGCTATACCGAAACAAGAGGAAAATTGGTTATTTTGAACTAGAATATCTTAAAAACGGGAAGACGTAGACAGATCAAATTTGGAAGAATGTATTTTAGGCTTTTTTTAAGATTTTGATCTAGAGAGAAAAACTTGATTTAAATCCCCTTTTAATACTTTTCACGAAGAGATCCAAAGCGCTGTAATATTTCCAAAGAAGTCTGGTGGTGACGTGAAGTTGAGTGGTTAGACATACTGTACTGGTTGCACCACTAAATCTCAGTTTGAAACCCAGCTGCAGAAAGCCATTGTTGACTAAGATAGCGAATAAAAAACAAATCAAATATAAGGAGAGTTCAAGAAACAATTCGAAAAAGGGAGTGACTATTTCACCGAAAAATTTTAATTTAAAGACGAAAAATTTAAGTGATAGAGAGTAGAACGAAAATGAGAAATATTCAATTATTCACTTGTGCATTTTTCATTTGCTTTTTTAAGGGTTAAGATTAGGTTTGAGTTGAGGCTTGGATTAGATTTGGGGTTAGTTTGAGAGTAAAGATTTAAATTTGTGTTGGATTTAAGCCAGAATTAATCAAAAATAAATAAAAATTTTCGGTTAAATAAAGCGTTCCTTTGAAAAATCGATTTGAAGTTTAGCACCATCCAGCTTTGAAGTTAAGTAACTGCTATAGAATCTATCGGCGAGTTGAAAGTTGTCCCGCTCTTTCCCGTGGAAGAGAAAATACTACACCAGAAAACATCAGCTGGACTGGAGAACCAGAGAGCGAAGAGTGGCCATTTTCACACATCACGCAACATAGGCACACTGAAGGGCACCGATTAGTAGCCTCTTGACTCGCTGAAGCAAATCTTTGCATTTTTTAGGTAATAGAGCAATTAACCAACGTAGCAGCGCTGATGATTCAGATTACAAAACGTAATACGCACTTCCGACCTCATAGTGCCACCTTAGCGAATATTTTCTATAATTTACAGAGGCATTCAGCTAAACTAATCAAACCTGAAACGCAGGTAATAGTTGTCTGTAATTAATATACGAGCTGATTTTTTAGTTTGAACCACTCCAAACAATGAGGTAGGGTACAATCCCAGAAACAAATACATACTTTCAAAATAGATCTGACCAAAATGATCGCAAAAAAATCAAATCTTTAGTCTATGTGCGGTAACACGCCGAGGTGTATAACGTGTTGGAGAAGCCCATCTCCGGGTCACTGCGCCTAGGCAACACACAGTGCTCGATTTGTCCGGCCCAAAATTTGAACCGCAGACCTTCCACTCCAGAAACAAATGCAGCACGGCTGGACCAACTGGCCGGTACAAACTGAGCTAACCGTTTCGAATTGCTACCCCGAATGCACCTTCTCGTTACTTTACTTCGCTCCGTTCAGATGCTGAAGCGAGTAGATTAAAAAGACATTTAAACCGCAAACTCCGGTAACTGAAGTTTAAGAGCTACAAGCCTGTTTTTAAGGAAATAGTTCTACCAATATCTATTAAACTGCTTTAGATCCGATAAAAATAGAAACATAAGAAGACTACCTTTTGGTCTTGGCTTGGAAAGAACTGCAGGTGTAGGCGCGTTAACAGGCTCGCTATAGACATCGGAAGAGTTGTTAGCGGGGTGCTTCACGTCAAGCGGGTCATCGTAAACAGATGAGGGAGGAACACGGGGAGATGAAGGCCTGTCGTTCTTCAATATACCACCACCTTTCTTGAAGCTTGCAGTGCTCGAAGTGCCTGAAAGATGAGATTGGTCAAAGAAGCGTCATCTCCGTAGAAACAGAATATTATTGTACAGAATATTATTTGAAAGCCATTTGTGATTCTAATTCACTATTTATTCACCTAGATGTCTTGTTCAGGAAAACAGCGAAGAATTGATTGACCCATATTTATCCTGACTCAACAGGAAGCAAAGGTGACACTGTTACAGAATTTTGGACGAATCCGCACCCGATTAGGAGCTCACCATCTTCCCAATTTTCCGGTCGACGTTTGACTTTTTCCCAAGTAAATTCGCTGCTTGTTCGGCCTTCGAGCGAAGCTACCACCAGTGCCACCTGTCTACCACACACGGTGGAGGCTTCGCGCTGTCCACTTGTCCAGCGTCCATTTTGTTACTGACATCAAACAGGGAAACCGTGAACACTGATTTTCTAGTTTGGTCTGATTTGATCCGACCAGGAATCGAACCCGAGACTACCGTTTCAGTGCAGACGCTCCATCATCTTAATTACTAATCAGTTGTTGCCACTTAAAACCTGTAACTATATCTTTAGTTGTCAAGTTGCTTTGGCCAGGATATACCGTAGGGACCTTAATGCAGCCTACCGTATTACGCTGTCATCTGCTTTGGTTCGAGCTCGTCCAACAGGCTTGAACACGACAAAATGGTTAATTAGCGCAAGCAATTGCTTGAATGATTTCGAGTTGAATCGCACATCGATTCTACCAATAAGCAAAACTTACAGAGGCTTAGTTTGAAACTCAAGTAAAATTTTAGACCGAGTAGCCACGTTAAGAGTCTAGAAAATTAGCATGCAATATTAACATGTTCAATATGTGGCCAATTCAAAACGTGGTAAACGCAGATATACATTTACGTCAATAATTAACGGGATGTCGAAAAATGGCACTTAACTTCATTAGTAAAGTTCAACATTATAAACTAAAAAAAACTTCAAAGCTAGAACAACAATTGGTTGAATGAAGTTCAGGAAATGTAGTGAAATACTCATTCATTCAAGATGAAAGAGAAGGTTTACAAAAGTTGTGCAAGATTATTTATGTTGCATGGAAGTGAAACATGGCGCTTGAGAGAAAAAGAGATGGCAATTTTGAGAACAGAAAGAGCGATAATTTGAGAGATGTGTGGTGTGAAGCTGTTAGACCGAAGAAACAGCGAGGAGTAGATGGACATGTTGAGTAAAGAGTAGTCTTTGGATAGATTGGCTAATGCAAGTAGTATGCGGAGGTACGGTGATTTGAGGAAAGATGAGAATGCGATAGTGAAGGCTTTGAAATTTGAAGTGCGCGGTAGTAGATGAAGACCTCAACAAACGCGGAAAAAACAAGAATGAAATGAAGAAAAATAGACTGGTGAGGGAGGAAGGAAGCATGTGATCGAACGAAATGGCGAGGCGTGGTATAAACAATGACCACACTGAACCCGGTCCACTCCGTCGACGGGGAAAAAATCAGATCGAAAATGAGATGATGAAAAAATGAAAATCTTACAATCTGCATTTCGTACAGCCTGCCATTTTCAAAATTCTGTTCAATAATTAAGTAGTATGGCCAGGTAAAAATAACCTCAGTAAAATCACTGTCTCGTTGAAAACCCTCAGATTTTTGATCAGTTGTCAGAAAATATTTTGCTGCAAGTTAATCACTACATCCGGGCATCCTCAGGCAAATTTGGAGGTATAACTATTTCTTTAACATTTGCGTTGCGTAGTGATGACGCAGAAGATCCAACAATCAACGTGAAGTGCTATTATGAAGCTCATCACAATTTGGCTCGACATAATCATGATGGTGACGTCACAACGCTTTAACTAAATGACTAATCGTGTTTATTTTATTTCCAATAAGAAAACGGAAAAGCTAATCCAGCTTTTCGTTCCAAACTGTTGGATCATGCGATAAAAACAAAAATGCAAGGGAAACTTTTGACGTAATCGCTTATTGCGTGTTAAACAAAATGCAACGCGATTGAAGAACATATTAATTGCACTGAAATGTCCCTACAATGGTATTAAGCAAAAGCTTTAGTCTTGTGCTTGTTAACAAATAAAACATTATAAAGAAAATGGGTCTGGTAGTTTCCGAGAGCACACCCGGATGAAAATAAAATACTGCACTGAACCTAGCGCCTTTCGTATGAGCTAACTTTTAAGTCCAGTACTTGCATTTACATAAAGTACACTGCTGGCTGCACATAGACGCTTTGAGAGTGACGCGAAAGCACTTTTTAAGCTTTCGAAAGCCTGCCGTATTTTCCGCTTTTGCCAAGGCTAACGCTTTTGAATTGAACTGTATGACTTCAACAGGCCTTGAGTTCTGACCAATATCATGTAAATGGCCGTTGTACCAAAGTAAATATAATTCCATATTTATACAATAACTTACCATAGCAACACAGCAAAGAGACCTTTCGGTCTTCGCGTCAAGCTGCCACCTGCCCACCTGTCTACCACACACGATGGAGGCTTCACACTGCCCCTTGTTATTGCTGAACGTAAAGTAGAGAAGCTGTTAATACCAATTCTCATAGTATTTGGTTTGACCCGAACGGGAATTGAGCCACAGTCTACCGTTTCTGTAGGAGTACACGAGAGGGTTCCATCCTACTACGACTCAACTTGTCGTAATTTCAAGCCCTTGAGGCTGAGAAATTAGGAAGAGGTTAACTGTGAAAATGGGTTCATCATGCAACATTGACGTGCAGTTCCAAACTTAGAAAAAAGGCTACTTAGAACGACACAAGGAAATAAATGGATGTACGTACTGTACAAGAAAAAGCTTTTTCGCACTCGGCATTTTCTACATTTTATTTCCTTAGAGACTGTAGTAAATATTGACAACACAAAGCCGCTTAAGCTGTAGATAAGTAGGTTTGTGTTCAAAAACTACGCCTTCAACCAAAATGCATAGAGCTTCGACATTTCAGTATCAATTGCAAGGTTGCTAGACATGTGGACAGTGTTGGATACCGGACAGGTTATTAATTAAGCAAATAAGCATTACAAAAATACCAGCAACACTTACTTTCTGTGCGCGACCTTGCTGCATGGCTTTTAATGTTGCACTCGACTTCCTGGAATATCGCGTTGTAATAATCCGTCTTGAAACAAAACATCCCTGAAACCAAATGACGTAATTACAAATTGATCTAAGCAAACAATCGTTTTACGCTTCAAGAACTAAAAACAGATGGGTATTTCAAAATAAAATTACTCCGTGAGGAGAATGTGACGTAGCAATTTATTTTGCTTTTTGCGAAAGCTCAAAGTAACACCATTCTCTTTAGCGTAAGGAAACAGCTGCGCATCACCGAAATTAAAGTTGGAACGCTTTCTTCAAGAATCAGCCTACCTGAGATTAATGATTGTGCTTAAACGCAAAGTAATCAATGGAATGTATTGATCACAATCAACTTACCATGCACACTCGGTCTGTGTTTTTAAGTTTAATCTAATTAAGTTGTTTGGAATTGGAGCCAAATCGTGCATCCTATTCAACGTGGGACACAGAATGAACGCGCAAAGCCCCAGTTATAAGAAAGCACATTGCTTCTAACGCACACTTTTGCATGTGGTTTCTGGCACAGCAGTAATACATGGAAACGAGTTGCTACAACGGTATATCAGTACACAAGTGCCGATCTATTTTCTGCTTATATGAATTTTGTCTTTTGCGAAACCTCGAACATTAGGAGAGTGGAGTTAATTTATTGAGGAAGGCTTTTTTTCACCGGAAATTTTTATCTACTTTTTTATCAGTTCTGACTCAAATCTAACCCAAAGTTAAATGCTTACTCTAAAATTATCCCCAAATGGAACCATAATCCAAACCCTAACTTAAACCCTAAAAAAGCAAATGAAAAAAGCGCGGATGAATATTTCATTTTTTCGTTTTATTTTCTTTAACTTGAAAATTTTCGGTGGAATAGTCACTACCATTTATTAAACACATTATGCCTGAGATCCCGGTGGCATTTTTACGAATTGTGTACCTTCATATTTACAATCTATTGCTTTTTTTACCTTTTTATCTCCAGTTAAATACGATAGTTTGACGATTTGACAAAGTCGTTTATGCAGTGTAACGGTAAGGCGCGCACGTGACAAGTCTCGCACAGGAGTTCGATTCGCAGAGCGTTCTAGGATTATTTTTCTTTAGAACATAGAGTTGGGGAGGCATTGCCAGCCTGAGAGATAATAAATCGACAATCAAATTGTACAGAGGCAAACATCGGAAACATGCATCCCAGCTGACGACTATTTATGCAAAACTACACAGTTTCGTGAGGCTTATTCGACGTTTTCTCGCCTATCCATCCCACCAACATAAGTGAAAATAGATGAAGGTAGGTAAGACAAGCACAGCCGCTAAAAAAGGAAGCGAATCTAAAATCGGTTTCGCTCTCACTATCGCTGATATATGATTCCGCAACACGGTCAACAAAACATTTCGATTCCAAGACTGCTTCGAATACAGCCCATCAATAAGTCACAGGAATTCGTCAAACCCTTTAAAAATTTTCGTGACATATTAATTGAAATATTATTTTTTGGGCTATTGATTAAGATTAATGATCGTAGAGCGAACAAAAACCCTATTATTTACAAAAGTTTCTTATAAAAAATTAGGTGAGAAATTTCGATCACTATTAGGAATTATTTCTCAATATGCTTTGGCATAAGGAAGCTAAGTTGCAGGTAAGCTAAAATTCCTGCTTAGAACAGTTCCTATTATTTAAACCGTGTAATAATCCATTTTTCTACAAAACTTTATTTTTTCGTTGCTATATTTACACGCCGTATACTGGCTTTTCTTCCTATCATTGTAGTCTTTTTTTTGAACAGTTTCGTTCCAATATGGATTTACACAGTATCTGTTTCTCGTCCGCTTTTATGCGTTTTTCTTCTTCATGAAACAGTACGTTCGTTTTGTCAGTATTTTTAGATGTCCGCATCCGCACTAACCAGACTGTCACGAACGGGACAAAACTCTTTCGAAAGAACTTTTATATAAGGTGGTACAGACTTATGTTGAAATATCGCCCTCGTCATTTACACAAAATGCTTATCAATATGTAACCGTTTACTTAGAGCGGATAAGGACTTATAAAACTGCGGACAAAAAAACACATAGTTTTTCGTGGAAAAGCAAAAACGTAGAAAAACGGATACTGTGTAAATCCGCCAACGTTTCTGCAAACGCTTTGACCGAAGCTATTTCCCCGCTTTCTAAGCACACAACTTGAAAAACTACAATTGAGCAGTAAAAATAGTTACATTACTGGTACAAGAAAGGGTAGGAGAAAAAAAAAGATGTCTATCCTCAGTAAAAGCGTCGCCTTTGTTTGAAATCGGAATCAGCAAATTTTAATCAGAATTTAATGCGCTGGTACAAAAATAGACTGTCATGAAAAATGATGAACTTAGGGAGTTGAAAATTGGTTAGGTTACAGAAGATATGTGTAATATCAATCTTGATTGGTGGGTGGAGCAGTAGAAGGAGTCATGCTTTGACCCACAAGTTTTATTTCCTCTACTGTAGCCGATTCCGCAAGTTCAACTCGATCCCGTAAGTATACTAAGTCTTCAGGTTGGAAACTGTCTTGTGTTAATTTAAGATAACATTTATGGTTGTCATGTGTTAAAAAATGACATTAACTTACATGCTGGTGTCTCTCAAAGCGGCATTCCTTATTTCTACTGCTTTACCTTGTTAAAAAAAATCTATTGGCTATAAACTTAAGACAACGATAACGTTAGCAAATTAGAAGTATAAATTAACGTGCACCTGGTCACGCTGGCACAACGTTAAAAAAGTACTGTCATGCCAATGGGTACGCAAATCTAGTGTACGCAACGATACAGCGTTCACTGGTGACGTAAAAGGAAGTGCATTAACGTGTGCGTCTAAGCAAAAACAACAGTAGTGGTTTCACAAAAGTTTCCATAGTTTAAAAATAGGTTGAAGCATCACTTCTCTATAGCGAAAAATTTGCTTACTGAGTTTACTGCTGGCATATTGCAAAAATACAGAAAGCATCGCGTGATATTTGACGCATTTTGCTTTCGCTTAGATGCGTTTCGCCAATCAAACACCGTTTTCAAAAATCATTATCTTTTACAGTTTTAGGCATCACTTCGTCAAGCATTAACTTAGAACTGTAACAGGTCTGCGCCAAGATACCAGAAATATCACCTATCGAGGACTTGCTTTACCACCGGGAAATTTTAAAACGAACAACGGTGCACAAAGGACTTGCCTCGCATGCACAAACGCATTCTGTTCTTTCAAGTAGAATGCAAATCAAATCCTTTTACACCTTGGAAGTTAAACCAAAAGGCCCTGATAAAATTTCTACTTTTGCTTCGATAAGCAGTAAATAGCAGGTTGATTTGTTTGTACACCGATGAATTATAGCCTCTAATACAATGGACAAGATAGGTAATTCCTATATATACACGGAACTATATTTAGCCTGACCTTTACTTTTTGCTCCTACAACTACATTAGGCATTACATTAGGCATTAAAGTGAATTTACACTATATCTGTTTTTCGTCCGCTTTTGTACGTTTTTGCTTCATAAAAAGTATGTTCTTTTTCGTCCACATTTTTGTATGTCCATATCTGCACTAACAGACTGTCACATACTGGACAAAAGTTTTCCGAAAAAAAATTTTTTTTGTGAAAGGGTACAGCCATATTTTGAAATATCGCTCTCATGTTTCATACACAAAAATTTTGAACAAAGTTTTTATCAACATGTAACAGTCTACTTAATGCGGATAGGGACTGATAAAAATGCGGAATAAAAAGCGCATACTTTTTCATGAAGAAGCAAAAACGTAAAAAAACAAATCCTGGGTAATTTCACTTTTAGATATGTTGCTCTAACGCTTCAGAAACAAACCACTTCAATTTTGAAATACCGCTCTCTAATGAACACTGACTGATATCAAGACATTTGATACCAGTTGGTGTTTCTTATCAAAAGCATATTTAAAAACACAAAATACATGGATCAGTAAAAAGCTTAAATTTTTTAAACAACTATTTTAAAAAGTGCAAAAAACTAGAATGCGGCATCGCAAGCGATATCTGGGGACTTCGCGGCATCATCTAACTTTCACAGAACTTTATTATGCTTTAAAAGAGTGATTTGATTGCTTTGAATGAATTTGTAAAAAATGTAGTTGTTTCTAGTCAGATCAATAATTTAAATGCGCCCCTTTCAGATTTTGTTTCATTAACTTAAATCGCTTTGTGGTTATTCGAGTTCAAAATTTAAATCTCTTAAAGTTATCAAAAATAATCGAGTAACGTCATTCAAAAAGCTTACATTGCAGTTTACAATACAACGTCAAATCTCACACACTTTTTCCGAGTTCTTAAACAGTTTTTCACTTCATTTGAAATAACATAAAGCGGTCTTTAAAACTTCAGCGACTCACAAGCAAATTTCGTTTTATCAACGAAACTTACAGTCATGAATGATTCTGAAAACGCTCTTTCGCATCGCAATTCAACATACTATACCGGTTGCTTCGAAATTAACGCTCCCACCTCAACAGCATAAATTAAAATAAAGAAGTGCTAAAATTATGCTAATTTAAGTTTTTATTAAATCGCTTATGTTTTTGCCATACAGACTTCATTCTCGAATGATATAATTTGACAAATTGCAAAAAAAGGAGAATCAAAATTTATTTTCCCTGGTTAATACTTCACTCACAAGTTGTCACAGGTCGATGAGAAAGCTTGGTAAACTACTCCTGTTTTCTATACGCCCTTTAATTAACACGATCTTTCGGGCCAATTATTGTCCAATATGGCATTGCCAAGTTTGGCATGTTTTGTCTTTTTCTAATATTAGCCTACGGGTACTTTTAAAATTTGATATGTCTAGCTGGAGTACTTCGTATTTAAGAGTTTACAATTTTAAGGGGCCTATTTGGCATGGTCTCCTTAATGTAGCCCACCAAAGTTTGTTAGCTATCTTTGATTTATATTAACCTATCCAATAGATTTAATCCTATCCAATAGACTTAACATTTTTATAAGTTATTAAATTTTTACCTATCTTGAAACTTTTATTTGTCTAGCTTGACTGCTTGAGTGATTAAAAATTTTGAAGGACCCGCTGGAGGAAGACTTTCCAATGTGGCATCTAGTCATATTCTAATTACCTGCCTATTGTAATCTTTATTTTCTTTTATATTTACCTATTTTGGAAGTTTCATGTGTCTAGCTTGAATGGTTGAAAAGTACGAACTTTGAAGGACCAAATTGAGGAAATCGATTTTGATGCCTCAAATTTTGACAAATTTTATCTTTCCTTGATATTTGTCCATCCTCAAAATTTCATGAGTCTAGCTTAAAGAATTAAAAAAGTTTGAATTTTGGCCTCCTCGTTTTAGGGGAGCCCCCCATTGTGTTCCCCCCAATTTTTGTCAAATTTTATCTTTTCTTCATTCTGAATTTTAAGGTTTTTGTTTGAGCAAGATCTCTTCATTTTGGTACCCCCGAATATTGTCAAATTTGACCTTTTCTTCGCACCTGCCTATCCTGAAAATTTCATGCGTCTAGCGTAAGTGGTTAAAAAGTTCGAGTTTTGGTGACCCTGTTTGAGAGGGACACCCTCATTGTGGTATTCCCAACTTTTGTCATATTTTATCTTTAATTCTTATTTATCTATTCTGAAAATTTTATCTGTTTAGCGTGAGTGGTTAAAAAGTTTGAATTTTAGCAGCTCCATTTTAGGGAAATCCCCTTACGGTCTCCAAATTTTGTCAAATATCATCTTATCTTTATAATTGTCAATCCTGAAAATTTTATTTGTCTAATGTATATGGTTAAAAATTTAGAATTTTGGCGGCCGCATTTGGAGGGGACCTCCCATCTCGGTACCCCAAAATTTGGTCAAATTTTATCTTTCTTTTATATTTACTTACCTCAAAAATTTCATGTGTCCAGCTTAAAACGTAAAAAAGTTTGAATTTTGGAGGGCCTTGTTTGGGGGAACCCCCCATTTTTATTCGGTTAAGTTTTATTTTGATATCTACCTCTTCCAAAAAATTGATCCATGTAGCTCAAGCGGTTTAGCAGTTTAAAATTTTGGTGGCTTCGTTTGAGGGGGATCCCCTATTTTGGTACTACAAAATTTTTCAAATTTTATCTTTTTTTATGTTTAGCTACCTTAAAAATTTCGAGTGTCCGGCTTCAAAGGTTAAAAAGTTCGAATTTTAAAGGGCCTCGTTTGGGGAGAACCCCCAATTTTGGAACCCCTAAAGTTTGTTATGTTTATTTATTTTAAATATCTACCCTTTCCAAAAATTTGATCCATCTAGCTCTAACGGTTTAAAAGTTCAAAATTTTGGCGGCCACGTTTCAGGGGGATCCCCAATTTTGGTACCCCCAAATTTTGTCAGATTTTATCTTTTTTTCATATTTGCCTACTCCGAAAATTTCATGTGTCTATCATGAGTGGTTAAAAAGTTACAATTTTGGCAGCCCCATTTTGGTACTCCAAAATTTTGTCAAATTTTATCTTTCCTTTGCGTTTACTTACCTTAAAAATTTCACGAGCCTAGCTTAAAAGGTTAAAAAGTTTGAATTTTGGAGGGCCCGTTTGCGAGGGAAACCCCCATTGTGGCACCCCCAATTTTTGGTTAGGTTTGGTTTATTTTTAACATCTACTTGTTCCGAAATTTTGACGCATGTAGCTCTAACGGTTTAAAAGTTCAAAATTTTGGAGGGCCCGATTGAGGGGGATCCCCCAACCAGGTAACTCCGATTTCATTCCACCACGAGTCCTCCATGATATCTTCAATCGCTCAAACTTTGAAAACAGTGTGTAAAGAGGTTTAAAAGTAGATAGCCGGACAAGAAGAATAAAAAAGAAAAAAAAAGGAAGAAAAAAGACAAAAAAAAATAGTATTCAGGTTGGGGTAAACGAATATAACCAAAAGAAAGGCGGTTAACAATATGCTCAAAAAGCACAAATCATTTTCCATCAAAATCGGTATTTACCATGATATATCGGTGTTAAATCATCCATTTTCTACCCATTTTGGGCTTGTAACATTTTGGTCATGTGACCGAGTGCCTACAAACTCGGTTTGCATGAACCATTTATAATCACATTGTGTACAAATTTCAGTTGAGCACGCAAAGTGAGTTTTGAGTAATAGGCGAATTAATAAATTTTCAAGCCATAAGTCGCATTTTTTTGTATTTGTTTTGTGTCAATTCACGATCACTTGACCTAGGATCCCCAAAATTGGCACACATGACGCATTCATTAATTTCCATGTTGAGTTCAAAGTTCAACTTCCAAAGTTTTACCGTTTGCTAGTTATGAGCAAATCAATACTCATCTGCTAAAATTCGCGAACGAAAACAAAGATACTACGCGCTCACGCGAAGTCCCAATTAGTTGCTACTGGGTTATGGTAATAGTTCAATGTTCAACATTTAACTAAATAAGATATAAAGGATGCCTCTTTACAGCAAAATACAGTACGTATTTCGTCCACTATTCTCGAAGATTCTGCCATTCAAAACTGGTTAGACCTAGTGTGTAAAATATCTCATCCCTTTGCAACTGTTTTTTCACGCGTTAAAACCAGGCACTCGACACCCGTCTGACCACACTAACGCAGAGCAACCTTTTTTGGTTATGTTTGCAAATCTTGGTCAGCCTGGACCCCAACGGCTGCCAGTAGGCCCCAAAGACAAATAAGCGTTTAGTGTACTACCAAGAACACAACGAAGCATCACCAGCTAAAGAATTGAGCCAATAGGCAACTGCCCAGAACTCTTTCGATCCCTTCATTGATTCGACATTTCACTAATTCAGCTACAGTGGCGTAGGTCAAACAGCTACAAAAGATACGAAATACTCTGTTTTACCTTTTGCAGTTTTGCACTACGTAGTTTTGAGTAATATTTGGGCATTACTCAGCTTGTATGACTGTTTTAGCAGATGCAGCAAATATCTATCTTTAGAATAGGTTTAGAAAGAACATTTCACTAGCAGCTGCTAAAGTATTGCCAAATACGGAGAAGTGATATCAGTACATTGCATTAATGCGTAATCACGTGGGTTGCATCACCACAGGGTGATCGTAATCATTACAGATAATGAAGTCAAAAATACAATCCTACCTTAATTAGTTTTTTCAACTATTATTCTAATCATTGTTTAAATGACTGCAAAAATTCAACAAAATAACATATTTTTGCTAACTAATCAAGTATTACGCGTGGATTTATGAAAAAGACCACCATTTTTCGACATATAACAAAATATTCTTAATAAAGACATTAGACGGTTTAAACCGAAAATTTAGAGAAAAAACATCACAACAAAAAACGTTTGGAAGAGGGAATTTAAAAGCTTTCCGTGTCAAACTGTTTGCGCCATACGTAGCTGTCTCGTTGAATTACATTCCTCCATCAACTTTTTTTTGCACGTTTGATAGGGTTGAATGTATCGCGTCTAAGAATACTCACCAGGCCCAGTAGGACAACGCCGTCCAGCTTCAAGTGAAAATTCTTGCTTATCTCTTCCGTATCTAAAAATAGAATATTAAATTACTGCACTGTAAAGTCTAATGCTACCATTTTTTCATGTCACATGCCTGCTGGCGTTGCAATCAAAATTTAGTGTGTTTCAATTCAGCTTTTAGCTTTTATGCTTAGTCCACGTTTACAACTTGCATCGCAAAAATAGTAGCCAGAGTACATTTTCGCTTTTTAGTTATGGAAAAATCTTTTGAAATCATTTTTCCAAAGAACGTACCGATGCATCTTACACCAACATTACAAATAACAATTGCTTTCATCTTCTTAAGGCAACTGCTCGTTTTGATTGGCCACGATGAATTCAACCAGTTTTCATTAGCATGCCTGCAACTCAGCACTTCTGCTCAAGGCACAACAACATAATGGCATCAAAATCCTTAATGATTAATAAGAAACCACATTTTATGGCCTAACAACACAGGGGTGTGTGATGGTAAGTACGGCCAGCGCGCAGTTTTCACTTTTCCGACCTAAATTCACGCTCGAGTCATGCGAACGAAACAGCCCAAAGAGTTTTATTTTTCGTCCAAAATAGGTCGAAGCAGACCAAAACCAAGGCCGATGTATAAATGAGTTTAGTACATTTTACTACTGTACTTAACTCATTTATGCATCAACATGTTGTCTTGGGTCTTTGCTATTGGCCGACGGGCAACTTAAGAACTCGTATTTGGCATTTTATCAAAAAAGTTTGTACAACCATGTCCCTAGGCTTAGAAGAGATGTTGCAAAATAATTTCTTTTACACGATACCGGTATTAGTTTTTAACAACAAACTAGCCTACTTGGTTTTTGGCCATGAGAAGCATTCTCGCTACTGAAAGCGCGATGCATTATGCAGCAGCAATAACATTACGAATAATAATTGATTAGGGAATAAATTTTGTTTAAACATATTCTGTCGCCTACAGCCAACAACGACACAACACTGACTGATCCCTATCAAAGGTGCCAACAATCCTATACAAAAACAAGCAACCGATAGATCATACGGGAATGTCAACATAATAAGGAAATTGATCAACAGATTTGTAATAGAAAGCAATTTAATAAGGCAGATGATGAACAATTGATTAAGCGGTTCATCAATAGTGCACCACATGAGAAGTATTGAGACGATCCATTTATTGTGTAAACGTAAAACCGAAAGTTTATATCTGTGCGACCGAAGCAATTTAAACGCTGAATGTTAACATGACATTCGAGTATACAAAAATGTGGTTGAACTTAACCAGTTGATATCTTTACAACAACAAGAAGCTAAGGTCGGGAGTCTTACTAGATGTAGACTCTGGTTGGGTTTTCTAGTCTACACATTGATTTTCCTCTGAAAACAAATAACAAACAAGCTACAAGGCACACGTCCAAAACTGCCCGTTGCAAAACAATCACTAAATCAAGAAAATAATGGGAGTGATGACAAAACGTTTAATACGGTGTATTCCGAGAAGTTACGTCACAAACAATTAACCTGCATATTAGCAATAAACCGTATGTAGAGTTTATTGCCAAATTTACTTAAATCTTACATACTATGAGCATTGACCAAAAAACAACGACGCATTTATCAGTTGGGGAATCGAACCAGGAGCCATTGACCTTTCGATTTCGAGCCTGACGCTCAACTAACAGAGCTTTGCTGCCAAATTTTTAGTCGATGGTATTCAGGCTTAGGAAGTAATTCGCAGTTAGAGTAATCGATTGAATGCAGGAATTTGTCGCGTTTGAGATGTTTTGAAAGTTTTCAGGAAATAAGTTGCGACACGGGAGCAATTGAGTACAGCAATAACCGCTAGAATCTACGTGTTTCATTTAAACTTCTTGCAGTAACTCAAAGCGACACACTACAATCTCCCCTTGCTTATTCAGAATAAAGTGTTGTTCAACCCCGTCGCCCTACGTCTCCAGCATATTATTTTATGGTGAAGCATTCGCACTTAAAAATGGCAAAGTGTTCAGTAGTCGGACTCTTGATACCATGGATTGAGTCAATTTCCTGCCGTTGACAATTCCGCAAGTGCAAATAAATACTTATGTCGTTTAAGAAAATATCCTGTGTTAGTGTTAATTTTCTGTTCTTCCTGTTTTATTGGAAAAAAGCGAAACATTCTGTTGTGCCACACTCTATTGTGCCACACTTTTATTCAATAGGAGCTGAAAATTCCAACCAAAAGCCAACCTGCTTACAACTATCAGCTTAGTAGTCTACGCTACGAACAATGTGCAACGTATTTTCTGAACACATTCTATGTAAAGTGAAACATAATAACAGATCATGATAAATTCAAAGAAATAACTTCATCTAACATAAAATATCCAGGAAACTCGAAAACCTTTCACTACAACACGCAATCCAAATACTACTCCAAATTATACTATTTTCATACTTGACCACTTGACAGAATTGAAAAACTGCAAAATCGCATACAAAACAGGGGCACTAAAAGTAAGATTTTGGCTTGGGGATATCCTTCAAGAAATCAAAAAAAGACCTATTTATAACAATGCTAAAAAGTTTCAAAGACATACACTCGTAACGTTAATCAGGGTATGGTACGGAATGGAAATTTCGGTATGGAAAATGGAAGATGCCAGAACGGAATGGAAGGTAATCTTCCATACTTCCATACCAATTCCATACTAGATTTCGTGGATTGTATTTACACAAAAATGCATACGAATGTAGGCGTAGGGTAGTGATAAATAATATTGTCACAACAGTGTTCAACTGCAATATCTACGGGTATTATTTGTCGACAAATTGCAGTACTTTGGTTGTGTGTATTACGCAAACAGTGTACGTATTGCATCATTGTAAGTACATTGCAATTTGCAGCATTGATGTTATAGTTGACGACTTTGACAGGTTTGATTTGTTTTTTTATTTAGCGATTGACAATTTGTCAAGTCGTAATTTTTTTTTCTACCATTGTCACGAAAATTCGTATTTGCTATTTCATCCGCGTTTCAGCTTCATTTTAGTTTTAGTTCTTAAGCTTATAGTAATTCTTTTTGACGTTAAAGCTTGGTAATTCTATTACGGTAAATGTTCTTCAGCAGTTTGGTTATGTCAAACTTTATAGTTAGTGTGAGAGCAAACTTGTACGGTCATCATCATAGGCGTAACCAGGGGGCCCGGGCTCCTACTCCCCCCCAAATTCAAGTACTACCAATGATAAAATGGTGACACAAAGCCTATTGTTTATTCAGTTGTTTTTTTTAACCATTTCTCGAGTGTAACAGTACACAGCATGCGTCCACAACAGCAGTTAGCAATAATATTAATATTGATTAATATAGATCAGAGGATCCGTGGGCCCCTCAATTTAAATTTTGCCAACCAATTTAAATGTACAAGCCGGGAGAAATTCAAGGTGTTTGTTCTAAAAGGTGCTATCTGAGGCATTCATCTAAAATTTTTATGCAATAATATGTTTTAGGCCCCAAGCTAACTTTTATATTGCAATAACATGATTAGTAACCATATATTACATCTAACGTACCAAGTATAAATAACTTTAAAAATCTACCCCCACCACCTACAAACTTTAAATAACAATCCACCTTCACCTCGCCAGTTTTTCAGCGACAAAATACTTTTGTAAAAAAGCTAGCTAGAAGAAATGCTTAGGGTGACTGGGCCCCTGGTCGTACAAATATTCCTAAACGTGGTTATTTTCATGACAAAACAAAAATCTCCCAGGCAAATCTTCGAGTAAATTATTTAATGCTAAAAAGTTGCAGAGAGAATGTACTTTGCTTCCCCTGACTTGGACCAAGTCACAAAATTTCACCCCAAAATGCAAAATTTAAACGTGTTTTGGACTTGACCTGAAGTAAAGGGAGGGATTTTTTCTATTGGACTTCAAAAAAAATTGCCCAGTGGCTGAAAGCTTTACCCCTACACCCCCATAGCCTCTGGCGGCTTAGGGTGAGTTGCACTAATTAGCTCACCACGTCTCCCAATTTTGATGTATAATATTTGTGAAACTTTTTAACTTGCGGTTCTAGTCCTTCACCTTTAGCAAAATTCTGCCACACCAGACACCCAGCTTTTGATTTTTCATTCTTTGTCACATAAAAAGTCCCTCTTTTCGAAAATTCGTGATAACGTCATTGCATGTGATTTGCGGTTTGGCCCACCCAATCCAAAATCCTGGCAGCGCCTATGCATTAAACTGTGTGCAATGTGCATACCACATACCGGTCGTTGTATCTTTGTATTGCCACGCACACTTCACGAGTGGTTGCTAACAACACTGCAAAGGTGCAAAATATACGTTGCATTGCTTCCAGTTTAAAAGTTCTGTGGTATGAAGTACGGAACGAAATATGGAAGAAAATTTCAGTATGAAATGAGAGATTTTTAGTATGGAATGGAAAAAAATTGCCAACATGGAATATGGAAAATCATCTTCCATTCCATTCCATACCATGCCCTGCCGTTAATCCGCTCTAAAGCTGCATTCACACGGGGGACTTTTAGCTACGAGAATCGGCATTTTGCCTTTTTTCTTTCTCAATTGCTCTTGTTTCTTTTCTTTCTCCATTTGAGAAAGAAAAAAGGCAAAATGCCGATTCTCGCAGCTAAAAGTCGCATGTGCGAACGCAGCTTAAGAGAGAAAGTATTTTGCTTCACGAAAAAGATTACATTCACGACTGGAAGTTCGAAGTATAAGCTACCACACTTAGAATTAGCTGCCAAAAACACAATACCAATTACGCATGTTCTGTTCAGATTGTGCAAGATACATAAGCGATAGGCGATGCATGATAAAAAGGTTGTGTTTACAATGGAGTATTATCAATTTTCGATTTAAACATTCTTGTTCGCAAAACATGATCAGACTGAGCAAAAACGTTCGCCGTTTGCTAATGCACACTCAGTTGACGCAAAATTTAAACATTTGCAATTATCGAAGATTTTTGTGCAAACGGAACCAAATTTCGTTTTTTTTGTTTTTCTTGTTTTGTTTTATTCCTTTAACAGGGTATGACTGCTTCTCAATATAAACAGAAACTGAACAACATAATTATATCGATATACCCAACAAGACCTACATTATTGGATGTTGCTAGTGGTAATGTAAATCAGATTCTATAAGATCTACATGTGAAATCACGGTCAAACCATCGAATTAAACCGATATAATGGCTAAAGCCATTGCAATTAAATCGGTCATTCGGGGTCCGCTTATAGTTGGGCCAAATCTAACGCAAGATCTGGTAAAACTTGCACAGCTGATTGAGGTTTAGCGATAAAAAGGACAATGTGAAGTCTCCAACGTGTTTGGTATATATATATGGGCAGGCGAGAGCTTCATTCATAAACTGCAAGGTCCTTTCGCTTTCTCCTCGGCCCGAAGTATAATTTGGTACATAAAGCTGTAGGTAAATTTCAACAAATTTTCCCTACAATGCAATCACGATCAATATTTCTATCACCCCAATGCTGTGAGAACTGGGGTTATTGAAATGTTGATCGTTTTATCACCCAAATAGCCTGTGTACATTACGGTGTAGAATGGAAAGTACCTGATTAGCCGAAAAGCAAACTGTAGTGTACAGTCGGCCCAAGCTTTTCTAGTCATAGAGCTAGCACAATGCACAGCATTATGATGTTTTGATGTTTGCAGGCCAGAGTTTTAATGTTTAATCGTTTTGCGTGCTTCTGGCTTAAAGGCTACCAGCACGGAAGCCTAGGGAAGAGCCACCAGAACGGCGACTACTTAAAACAAGCAACACGACAGACTACTTAAAACAATGCGAAGTTTTCACAATTGCTTGTTTTAAGTAGTCGCCGTTCTGGTGGCCTTCCCTAGGCTTCCGTGCTGGTAGCTTTTGGGCCAGAAGCACCCAAAACGATTAAAAATATACAGCATTGAACAATATAGAATATTGAATCAAATTTAAATCAACAGCGATTACAACAAAAAATAAACTGGCGTCGAAATCGAACGAGGATTAACGCAAAATCGATACAGTTTTTTAAACACCTAAATTTCAAAATGTTTCTTACTTTCGTAACAAGGGCAAAGGCCATTTGTAGATGAGTTTTCTCGAATGCCGATCCAGAAGTTCAATATCGTCAGGAGTCACGGAGAGAAAATAAGTGCCACGTAGCTGGAGCTTCTCCGACACCTCATTTGGCTTGATTTCCACTTTGAAAACTAAACAACAAATGCAATCAGCTAGTGAATATGAAGCAAGTTTGCAATAAATTTCTAAGCAATTGGAACAATCAAATACCATCCAACAATCAATTTTTCTCTATTTTCAATCTATCTCGTGATGAGCATGATGACGAAACAGTCTGAAGCGATGTTAAATATCTAATTTTATGTGATTACTTCGTACCGGCCAGTTGATCGAGCGATAACGCGTTCGTCTCTGGAGCGGGAGGTCAGAGGTTCAAATTTCGGGCCAGTCGAATTGGACACAGTGTTGCCAAACGCGCGCCACCGCCGCAACATTTCTTCGAAAGGAGCTGTGTTGCCCCAGGCGTAATGACGCGGAGATGGGCCCCGCAAACTCGTTACACGCTTCCACATAATACAGCCAGTATAATGAAAGATTACATTTGATGTGATTAGTTTCTTGCATGTTTGTTGCACTGCATCGTTAACGCTCGTTTGTAGTCTGCGCACAACTTACTGTCATTACTATAAATATCCATCACCCAAATAGACAATTTCGCAACAGCTTGAAGACTTCCAAAGTAAAATCGTCAAAAATACTTAGAAGCTAACTACTTCCCTGCATTTCTGCAAAAATTGACGCAAAACTCTTTAATTTATGATTGCTTGTCCGAGTGAAGAGCTAACTATTTACGTATCTACACTTCATGTTGTCTTAAACATTGGTTGCGAAAAACAGCAGCTACTAGCAAATGACAATCATTCTCGTCTTAATTTTCAAATGCTCAAGGATTATAGTTCTTGCGACTAAACTACTTGCATTTTTGACTATAATGACTGGAAAGTAATCGCAATACAAAGCACAGCTGTTGATGATGAGACAAGTAATGTGTTTTAAATGTCCAGTAAAACGTTCTCTCAAGTTTTGTTTCTCGGCTTTTTATTGATATTAACTTGCATTTAATTCAAGTCTCACAATTCAGAAAAAAAAAAAAAACGAAACTCGGAGAGGTCAGCACAGTGCACACTCTCAACTAACTTTGAGATCACCTAGCACTTTGTAACAATACTGACTCGGGGCTTGCATAATGGAGCTTTTTCGGATGTAGATAATCACCAAATTTATCATAAAAGCATTGAGTAACTCAACCAGAAGTCAAACGAGCAGTTGATAATGTCAATACTAGCGTAAGCTGTAGTCTTTAATACTCCAACACTAAGCAATGGATATTGACTGTACAGTTCACACTGCAGTTCGCACACCATAACTTAATTCATTATTTTCAGAAAAAAAAGCTGATCTTTTTGCTCTCTCTCTCGATAAAACTTTTAGCATAATTCTCAGCAGAGTACAACATGTCTTACCACAACTGGTAACTTGCAAGTTATGGACCTGCAAATTATCTTTTACAAGGAAAGCGAAACGAAAGCAACACTTGTTATAGTAATCAATCACTGCTAAATAGATCCTTACAGTAACCAAACTGAATCGATCGTGGCTTGACTGGCTCAAATCAGGAACGCTAACGTAATGGGACGCAAGTTTACTCAGAAATGATTAACGAAATGGTGTGCTAAATGCAGCACTTAACAGCAGATATGAATAAAGATGATAACGTAGGGGCATTATATAAACAAGCATGATTCCGGTCATGAATTACACATTCAATTATTCACCTTAAAAGCTACCATTCATATTAAGCCTGGTATCATTTCAAACAAGTCCATGAATACGTATTTTACACAAGTCCATGAATAGGTATTTCAAACAAGTCCATGAATAGGTATTAGGCAGGCGTTGAAAAGAAACGTGGAAAATCATGTCATTCAAACTTAAAGTCAAGAAAGCGTCAATGCAAATCGAAAAAAACTTAATATCATTGAATTCGAGATATTTACAAACAACGGCTTTAAAGCTGCATTAAAACACTTCCGGAAGTTAAGATGCAGATAAAAGATCTAAAAATTAGGTTTCAGCTGGCAACCCTGCAGAGATATTAAGCCTTAATTACAAAAACAACAGCAGTAAGTGTTGATAACCTAAAAACTGCGCTTCGATGCTTTACTTCCACCAATTTGATTTTAGCGGATTTTTTTTTCCTTTTAACTACGTGAAATTTAGTAGTTGCTTGACTCAATGACCGCATGGTCCTTCGCAACCTCCCTGTCCGTTTAGTCATCCAGAATAGTTAAACAACTACGATATAAGGATGCAGAGACGTAAATCTGGAATCTGCGCAAACATTTTCGTGCTTTGGAAATTAATTATGTTATGTAGTCGGTCAATTTCAAATTTCGAAGAAACAAAATCGCTCAATCTTTTAAATAAATTGTAACAAGTAAAAATTTCACAAAAAAAAAACGTTAGATTTTTCTGAATTTGGGTAATACTGTAACTGTCAATACTACACGTGCACGTGATTACGAAACGCTTTAGCTTCGCAGTGGGACAAAAGACTAATTATTATTGTGTGGTTAACATATTAAGTGCCAACGGTAAAATGAATGCGTGTGAAAACAATCGCTAACCTGTTCCGCGTTTTTTATTTTTTTGAAATAATAAATTTGAAACCTTTAACAAAAGCGAAACTTAAACTCAGAAAATGCTCCTAACTTAACTTTCAAAAATTAAATGAAATCATCATTAAAAAATAAAAGTTTGTTTCTTTGATTACATAATTATTTCCCGAAGCACGAAAATGTAAGACAGATAGACTTACAGCTCTGCTCCCTTATTCAATATTCATTTATTGTTTCGCCTGATCGATAATACAATAAAGATATCGCACAACAAGCCTATGTCCCAGCGTAATTATGTCCTGCGCCCTTATGTCGGGTTTCGAAACAAGTAACGTGTGTTCGTTGTTTCGGTATTATGACGACTTTGTACGACGAAATAAACTGCGAGTTGAGTTGAATAACATTTAGAAGCACACTTCTTGCGCAATTTCAGCTCTGGGAGAGATCCACATGGATATGGAATGAAAGTTATGAAATTGAAAAATAGAATCCACATTCACATCTAACCTTGTCACGGAAAACACAATAAACGAGAAAGTATCACTGAGTAATATTACAGCACTGCATTACATTAACTTACATTTATTGCTGGTAAAAATCTTTTTCATTAAGGTAATCATCATTTACTTCGATCAATCTTACAATTTACACTGAAAACAATACCTCACTAAACTCCAACCAAGTCAACTGACCGCGACAAACTGACCGCGAACAAACTGACCGCGAACAAACTGACCGCGAAGCAATGATTTCGTTACATGTTTTCGTCACTGATTTCGTCACAAAGTGAGGGTTTGGGCAAGATGGCTCTGGGGATAGTAATAATATATTTAGGATCGCCCTTCCCAGCCAATCGGCGTTGTTCGCGGTCAGTTTGTTCGCGGTCAGTTTGTCGCGGTCAGTTGTCGTGGACCCCACTAAATTCTATCCACATGTCTTCAACAAAGCTATTTCTTTCACAAGCATATGCTCGAAGACGCAGCCGCTATCGGCAGCCAGCTAATCGGAACTTTTTTGAAATCACTTTTAACGAATTACGACTGTCACATCTTCATCTAACTGCATTTAACAAGGAAGAGCACTCGATCAACGCAAGAGTTAAATAAAGCAACATTTCCCATGCTTAGACACTAGGCCTTCCATTATAGCAACCAATTAGACAAAGAAGGAAGAAATGAACATACGTCATCATTCAGACTTTGGTATTGAGAGTGAAAATAAACAAAGTATTGCGGCAGCATGCAAATTCTGGTATATATGTTTCGAACAATTTCCGTGTAAATGGATTAAAATACAGTAAGTATATCGATATCTTTTATCTTTTCAGGATTACTAACTTCACTGCTGTCAAAAAATTTTATTTTGATCGTGCTGTACAGGGGGGGTAGCTGACCATAAACTTTCTACAGTAGCTTTAAAATAAATCGACATAGATGCGATAGGTGAGACATTGAACCGGTATTCAGCAGCGACTGACCGTGGACATTCATGCAGAAGATCTTCTTGCTCGGTTTTCTCTCGAAAGGTTTTGAAAGATCTAACAACAATTTTCACCTAATTTAAAAGGGCATTCAGGACGTTTTTGTTTAAAAATTATTTCTGCTAAACCATAGTGAAACAACTTTGGCAATTTTTTAGAATTGTTTCGCACCAATTTTGATTCTCTTCGGCCAAGAAATCGTAAGATATTCGCAATTATTTTTCCCCTTAAACTAAGAAAAAACGCTTTTTGAACATTACCAAACTGAAAGGACGGAGGTCAAAATCGTTCCAAACTAGATAAGAGTTTGCCAGCAAACCCAGTGAACGACCGACGCATAGCTAATGCTGTGACGCTCAAAAGTACTTTTTGTCTACCATAAAATCAGCAATTATTCAAAAATATCTGATTATGGAACCTCCAGAAAAGTGGAGTCAAAATATTTGTCAGTCAAATATCTCCTAATATCATAAAACACTGGCACCCTAGCTTGAGCCGTTCAAAAATTGATTTTTGGAGGTCCATTTGGGGGTCCCTGGGGGGGGTGGCACCCCAAAACTATGTCAAAATATTTGTCTGTTAAATATCTACTGATATCAAAAAAAAGTAGAACTCCAGCTTGAGCCGTTCAAAAAATTGATTTTTCGGGGGTCCATTTGGGGGGGGTCCCCAGAGGGGTGGTACCCCCAAACTATGTCAAAATATTTGTCTGTTAAATACCTATTGATATCAAAAAGAACTGGCACCCTAGCTTGAGCTGTTCAAAAAATGGATTTTTTGGTGCCCCATTTTGGGGGGTTCCCGGTGGAGTTGCCCCAAAAAATTTCGGGAGAAAAAATTGCATTTGCAGCTCAACAACTTTATGCAAAAACAAAAGATTTCAATGTGTTGTGGTTTAGGAGAAGAAGAGCGTACAAGATTTAGGAAGAAAAAATAAGGAAAAAAAAAGAAAAAACCTCATCGCGGCCAAAAGTGGGCTGGTTGGGATGAAAGGGTATCTTGAGACATATAATCCTATGAAATATTTTTTGCCGTACTTAAGCCGTTTTTGACTGAGACCGCTTTTTACGCCAAACTTGCGAAGCGGTTTTCGGGTTCTAAAACCGAAGTCACGTGACCTATTGCCTCGAAATTGTGTACAAACATACAACTCATTAATCTCAAACTGCTGTCAAAATTTCATGTAGCTAGACCCAACCATTCTCGAGTTATAAGCAAAAGTTTGAAATTTCGCACTCGTTAGTTGGAAAATGGCAGAGTAAAAACAGAGGAACACGCGACGTGAGCGTCGGTCGTTCCAATGACTGACAACATTAGCAGCTGTGGAGAAAGTGGCTCCGTAGGTACCTGCTAATAACCGTGACAAACCTAAACGAAAAATGCTAACTAAAATGCTTTGCACTGAAGTTAGCAATTTCATATTTACGTGAAAAACTAACTGGCCTTATTTGATCTTTAGGCCTAAACCAATCGTTCAATAATCGCATAAAACTTACGGGCTCACTTAAAACTAGAATCTTAGTCTAATATCTTTTCAGCAACGATGCCTTAACCTTCAACAGCCAATAATTTTTTCGGATAGGCTATCTATACGAAGCAATAGTCACAATCTGCAATAGGCTATTACGCCTAAAGCACTAAAGCCTTATCTTATTCCGACTACTTAGCTAGCATTTAGCGGACAAAGCAGACTGGGAAAGCATCTATCTAACCTCTCTGAATTCAAACAGTAGCAGTTCCACTAATTTATTTACCTGTACCTTCAGCACTCACCTAGTTCCAAAAAGCCCGGTACTTAACAAGACTCGGAAATAGAAGTTACAAACAGATTTACTGCGCAATCTACTTGAAACAAGATGGCCGAAATTTGGGTTCTAAGGGGAAAACAAAAAATTTTTCTCTTAGACTTTCTTAACCGCGTGAGTTGCAAGAATCGCAATGGGGTCATGTTGGTAAACATACTTTTTAAGATTTTTTCGCAATTTTTCAAAATCCGGGTTGAATGCCCTTTTAAGCTTTTCAGATTTGACCGTACAAATTTTCTTCTTGGAATGGCTTTTCCCATTAAAAATTCTGCCCGGTTTGCCGATTCAAAGCAATATTTCCACAAGTTGACGCATATTCCAAACTCTCAGCGCTTTGTAACAGCGTTGCTGTCGAAACAAAGTAAAAGGTCAGCATCGCAAATTCAGAGCTTTTCAAGTAAAACTCTGTTTGACTTTCTAAACTTTAATCTCCAATCACAACGCTAATAAACTGGTAACACTAAAGGAAGAGAAAAATTGATAACTGCAATTGTATCTTAAAAACAAGACGTAAAAAGCTCGAATTTGATGAAGGTGCATTTTAGGTCTTTTCCAACACTTTGGTCTACAGTGAAAAACTTGACTTGAAGGCCCTTTTAAATAACTAGTAGCAGATGAAACAATTGTTTCAAAAAACTTCGAAATTTAGCGTCACACCGCAAAACTACGCCGATTTTTTTTGATGCAAAATTTTTTTTTACAAACTATCTCATTGCACGTGTTTACATCATTTATATCAAATATTGACATACCGGGACCAATATTTTGTTATATGGTTTAAGCAAGAAACAAAAGCATTTTGGTGCTTTTCGACGCAAAACTTTCGTAGGGCAATAAAAACAGTATACATCCGGCGACAACGAAGGAAGAAGGTGTTACTGGCTTTGGCTGATTGCGTGCCGAGGACATGGTTATAAGGTAACTTGGTCTAAACTACAATTAGCAGCGTCGAAGACGCAAAATGGTAACAACGTATGAACTGACAGGTGAAACAAAAAAGCAAAGTGTTTTTCGATTCAGGAAGTATAGAGGCGTTTAATGCTAAACGGACTGTCACGACTACGCTGCATGATAAACGACAAAACAGAAAATCGTGAAGTCATATCGACTAGCTTTTGTATGTTTCAAAAAAGTGCTTTCCTTTAACGGCAGACGTCTTTAAGTGTTGATTTGGAGAGTATAAAAATTTTGAAAACCTATAACTTTGCTTAAAATTTTCTACAACGTATCGAAATAGTTATAATGAAAACTAAATAACATTATCCCGATAAATTTATCAGTCAAATAATAAGTTTCAAACCTTGTTTTCAACTACATCACGAATGCATTATTTCATTCCAGCCTCTGAATTGTCGTACTATATACTGTATATTTTCAACTAACGGTTCTGAAAGTTAGTCATAAACAAGCAAGAACTACTCCAAGAACATTTCAACTTTAGGTACGGTCCACGCTGGGCGTAGAATCGTGAGCGCATCCTTAGCTTATTTTAACCAACAGGAACCGGGTACAAAGGCGTTACGCAAAGGCACCCAATTTCTGTTTAAAATACACTCATACTGCCACGATCTTACGCTCAGTGTAGAGCTAGCCTTAAAGGTAACATCTTGAAATCAAGATTTTCTACGAAATCTCATACCAGTGAAGACGCGTACATCATAACGTTAAGGTCCTCTTTGACACAAATATCGAAATCAATCGACACACTGCTTTAAGACCAAAAGCGTCAAGTCTCGGCAAAGTTACGCTGCAGTGTATTATTCGTTTATTGAGCCAACTTTTCTTCCGCTTAATAAGGAAACCAAAAACAAATCCGTAAGCAATTACCGAGTTTTTGACGCTTTAAGTTTTTTACTTGGTACTTAAAACTTCTAGGCAATTAAATTTGCTGCTGGTTTGAAGCCACCACAGGTAACTGTCGTAAACTAACCAGAAGCAACCACCGTCGTCATAAAAAAAAAAGCTTTAACCCTCCCTGCCACGCTGATTACTACTCCATATTTGAAGCTGTCGGTTTGGCAAGCCGAGGTTCAACCTTAATTCACCTTTCTTGGCGTGTTTTTTTGGGGAGGTTGTTTTTCGAGGAGCAATTTTTTTTTAATACTAACCAAAGATAACCCGCAAGTTCTTTAAAACTGTGTCATATCGGACAGTGTTGCCAAAAGCTCGCTACCGCTGCAACATTTCTTCGAACGGTCGGAGCTGTGTTGCCCGCCGCAATGACGCGGAAATGGGCCCCGCAAACTCGTTACACGCATTGGCGCAATAGAGTATCATGAAAGATTTGATTTTACTTTAAGGTTGCTGCTTTTCGGCAGGGAGCTAGTTTTCAGTCATTTCTCTGTAGCATCTGCATGACTACAATAAAATGCAAAAAATATGACACAACTTATTTGAAAAAGTTGCCGAACAATGCAAATTGCTAATACTTAATAAGGCCATAGGAAGCTAAATCACCAAAATTGTAAAGATTTATTACAATGTAGTTTATATAACAATTTATTTTGAAATAAAAGCCGAGTTATCGTGCAATTAAAAATACGATTCTTGCTTGTGCATGATTTGTCACGATATCTTATTAAAACGAAGTGCTTTTTTTTGAATAAACTGTGCGTTCACAATTAGTTTCTCACTAGTAAGAATTACAACAAGGTTATGTTGCCCACCTTATTGTCGATTTGTCGTGATTAAGTGCTGCTAATTTCCCATGAGCCTCGGTTCAAATCCATAAACTAACTCCATATACACTTTACTCTCTACTAAAGTCACTTCTTGACAATCTCGACATCAGTTCTCTGTGTTAGTAGCATCAACAAACTTCTCATTCAAGTTAACAGCGCGTAACATGCTCATTACAAATAATCTTGAATTATTCTTCTTTTTATTTTATGCTTTTCCGTAAGAGGTGCAGTAGGGGAGTAGCAGCGAGAGATCGAGCCACAAATCTTGCACAACTCCAGCCCAAATCTCCAATGTAATTGATGCATTTCCTTCGTGGCCTTTTTTCTTCTAATCACAATCGTTTATCGCTACGCGTAAATAACTAATATTTTTATCTGTATAATCAGCTTACCAAAGTTCGAGTCTGTGCTGTCATTTCGTCCAAAAATCACTGAACGGAGTGACTGCAGCCATGTATCCATTTCATTGGGCGACTCGAACGAAAATGTCTGAAAAATTTATGGTAGTGCGCACTTAAGCCTCGATTGACATATATTTTTTGTTTCTGGAAAACACGCTTTGTATTTAACATGCCAAAATCCAGATTACCAGTCTTGTCGATGCTTAATGATTGATCACAATTTCAAGCCACTTGAGCCAATTGATAAAATCGTAAATTTTATTGTGACAAACTTAAGTTTATTTCACGGAAACGATATGTATTTCCAAATCAATGAACATTCACTTTACATAAACATAGTACGAGAATTGTACTAGTTCAAATCAGGGCTGCGAAAGCGGACTTGAACTAGACTAAAACTATTCGAGTTCATTAAAAAAAAATTTAAAGATTAAAAAATTGCCGGAAAGAAATATTTTTTGTTGACTATGCCGTGCACATTGAGATTGTTGTTTATTTGTACGAAAACGAGAGCGATTAAGTCAAAAAGTACACGTAGTATTTTTGTCAGCCTGAACTCGAAAATCTTGATATTTTTACCGAACTTGAACTAACTCGAAAAAATTAAATTAGAGAATTTGAACTTGCTAAAGTAGGCTGAACTCGAATTCGAATAAAAAATCGAGATCGAGTTCGCAGCCCCTGGTTTAAATTATGAAAACGGAGTTGGCCTTTGGAAAAATGAAAACGATTTTCCAGAAATTTAACTAAACTCACGACTAAATGTCAACTACTTAAATAAAAATTTATGGTTTAATATCATCACGAGAAAGGCTATCTTCGAGACCCTAATGGCAATACATTTCAACTACAATATGTTAATCACACTTCAAACGCAAAACAATTTCAAATAAGCTCTCAAATTCACACTAACATTTAAATATAGGGAATTAGGGATACATCCATTATTGTCAAATAATTAACAACTGAATTTAAATGGTTAATTATAGTCACCTACGTGATTTGTAACGTGTTTTTCTTGAACATTGATCAAATAAAAAAAAATTTATGGCTTGTTGTTTTAGAAAAAAAAATCAAAATAGTTCCTACAAATGTTTGTACAAAATAAACTCTGTAATACTTTTGTAGTTGTTATCAACTGGATATTTTTGCAAAAAATATTTTACCAGAGCGTACGTAGATCACGAGTTCTGGACTAAATTTGGTTTTCGGCGCTACGGCAGTGAGCTAAATTTTGATTACACAACCAAAAAAATATTTAGCAATTTTGGTCAAAATGACTGAAATTTTTTGCCCATTCTCGCACATAATTTCCAACATAGTGCTTGTAATTGCGAAAGTGACCAACAAATTATTTACAGATTTGACCATTTGAGCGATAAGTTCTAGGCGAAAAAATAAACCCAGTTTGTGTAATTACGTGAAATTGAAACCTATAGAAACTTAAGTGGTTTTTGATTCAATTGTAATGTTTAGCCC
This sequence comes from Trididemnum nubilum, assembly GCA_963965965.1. Classification (NCBI taxonomy): domain Eukaryota; kingdom Metazoa; phylum Chordata; class Ascidiacea; order Aplousobranchia; family Didemnidae; genus Trididemnum; species Trididemnum nubilum. The sequence goes on along the minus strand of OZ014470.1, from coordinate 3,854,066 downwards.
AAGTCTTCACGAAATTCAAAAAGCATAAAATTATTTAATTTCGATCTGTAAAAAAAGCTGTTTTATTATTATCTTCACTTCACACTTCGCAGTTACTCATATTCAGTTTTATAAATGTAAATGCATCATACGTAAACCCATTTTCTACATGCAAATCAATTTATCCATTTATTTAAAGTTAAATCAAAATTCAGGAACCGTTTTACACCTGGTTTTCAAAAAATTTCAGAATTTTAATGCTGACGATGAGGCACTTTCAGACTTCAAAACTAAAGAGGCATTATAGCCTAGTTTTTCATTTTAGGTTGTTATGACACAACAAATTAAAAATTTACTTTCATAATCTATGAAAGACGCTTTTATATCGTATTGTTTTCGAGATAATCAGTTTCAAAATCTTTTTTCTTTTTCAGTGTTCCAGAGATTCAGCGTGGAGATAAAAATACAAAAACACAACAAAGTCAAGTATCGCAATATATTACTGGCCAGTTGGTCATGGATAAGCAGTAATACGTTGGTCTACGGAGTGGGAAGTGTTGAGATTCAAAGCCGGTCAAATGGGAAACTGTGTTGCCAACGGTTTGCCACCATTGCGACATTTCTTCAAAAGGAGCTGCGTTGCCTACGCACAATGATGTGGATATGGGCTACACAAACTCATTTCACACTTTGGCGTAAAACAACAAGCAAAATTTTAAATTTGAATTATTTCATTTGACAACAATATCACCTTATTAAAATCAAAAATTTAACATTTAAACGTTCAAAGTAGTAGCACTAGCACATAATGTTATCTTGGCATCAATGCTGTTAATCAAAACAATTCAAAAATTTAAGAAAATAATGAAGTTCTAGACTTTGTTGTGTTTTTGACTTGGCAACACTGAATGGAACACGTAAAGGGAAAACCATTCCTAACATTTCAAAAACAGTTCAAGTCAGAAAGATTTAATTTTTTGAGCAAGAGGTTCAGATCTACTGAATATTTATTTTTTTTAAGAATGAGTTAACACAAAACAGCTCGATTATCATGCCTCTTTAACTTTATGTATGTTCAAGCTGATAGCTAGGGTCTTTACTCTTTAAAGATTACACAGTATAATGCTCAAAGGTATTATGAGAGCAGAAGGCATGCACCTCAATACGCATTGGAAATCTCTCTAAGGCTAATTCTAGCACAAAATTCAACAATCATTTCAATTAAACCAATCAGTAGTGTAAGATTAAATTAAAACGGAACTGAATTGCACTTTGAATTGAATTGTGCTACTGAAATGCCCTAATTTAGGTTATTTTGTAAAGTTGTTCCTTCTGACAAATACAAAGAATACTGAGTTTGAACAAAGAGCATACATTTTGCTTGTCTTCCGATCCAGAATGTAAAGTAACAAAGTAATCAGTCTTCTTTCCATCGCTCAATTTGTCATTTGTAATGTTTGTGCATTGATCCAAATTTACGACATGGATGTGGCGCTGCAAAAATTTAAATATATTGATGAAAAAACCCATACCTTTAGATTTTGTTTTAGTTAGATTTTTTTGAGTTAGCATAAGCAGCCAACATTAAAAACAAGGAAGTCTATTTAAATGTGCAAAAGTTTGTTCAGCAAATTGCTGCAACTTTAAAAATAATGAGTATTGAATTGAGAATTTAAATCAGCAGAAACTCAAGTTTTTTGTTTGCGTGAAGATGGTCCTAGTGGAGTAAAGTGAAGGAGGTCTTATAAGACAGTCAAGACGATCCTATTGGATTGAAGTTGATTTTATCAATTTATTCTACAAGTATGATTTAAATCTAATACCAAATGATTCAATGAAGCTAAAAAGCTTTTACTCTGAACCTTAAGCCAGAGCAAGATATCAACAAAAACCCCAATCAAAATAACTTGAGGCCAATTATAAATTGGTACAACACCATAATTGATTATCAATAACCAACAAAATGATTATCAACACTTCTACTGGACAAGTTCTGCATATATCACACCAGTATAGCAAGCAGCTATTTTACCAGAAATTTCTATTAAGTTTTTTATTAATTCTGACCTAAACTAAAATCTTTACTCTAAAACAGTGTTCCCTTCGACAATTTTTGTCAGTGAATCAGCAATTTGAATCAAGGGCAAATAATTTTTGACAACATGATGAACACAGCTAAACACTGTCAACAAACTTGTGGAAAATAAATTTTAGTTTACTTTAATACGAGATTGATACAAAATTTAGGGCACAGAAACATACTTTACAGCTTTGGGTGCAATTGATTTGAGAAAACTTGGGAACTCGTTGGTTAGCCCCAAAGTTTTAGAGAATACTGCTATAAAACTAACCTTAAACCTAACCTTAATCTTAATGACTAAAAAGTAAATGAAAAATCCACGAATAATTACTTCTTAATTTTGTATTATTAGTCACTTCCTACAATAAATTAGCTTTGCAATAACATTTTAATTCCTAACGTTAACATCGAAGACGCATGATAAGCAAAAAAAGAGCTTTCTTCTGAAGTTCAAATGTAATGAAGGTTGTAGCAAAATGATGGTGCATGCTAAACAATTTGAAGAGTTAGGATCATCTAATTGAGTAGCCTACCAGTATTGAGTAAAAGGTATTGAGCAGGATATAGAATAAAAGTTAATAATTTTACCCTTTTCAAAGTTCCTGAAATAGATTCTTTTTTCTCATATGTATCTTTTGAATCATAGAGTTCAATTCTTGGTAAACCATTGGTAGATGACTCAAATAACACAGCATATTTCTTCACTTTTTTCTACACAAAAAACACTCATATTTACACATATAAACAATGGTGGGCAAGTTACTTTCTAAAAGTAACTAGTTACAGTAACTTGGCAAAAAAAGTAACAAAGTTACAGTTACAAATTTGAAAAAGTAACTAGTTACAGTTACAAGTTACAGTTACTTTAGTGATTAAAAATTTGGACTAAAAACAGGCCTGACGGCTTTAACTTAAAAACTTTAACCAGCAACCACATGTATAGTCCAGTGAACACAGTGAAGAAAATATGGATAAAAGGTAATGGTTGATCAGACATGCGACTGTGCGTCCTATGTTGCCATTGTAATACAATGATTTTGAATGGAATTCATAAAAAATCTGTAGTTTGCTTCAAAGCATGTAGTACAAAAAGTAACTGTAACTTTTTTTTACGGCTCTAAACTGGTAACTAGTTACAAATATCGTTACATCTGAAAAAAAGTATCAAGTTACAGTTACTAAAAAAGTAACTAGTTACAATTGTAACTAGTTACTGCCCACCACTGCATATGAATCAGATACTCCAACAGCCTGCCTGTTTAACGCCAATAATATACAGCACCCTTTTTTGTTTCTGTTAGCAAATTTTTATGAAGATGGGCCACTACAAGAGCTGAACTGATTGAGCCCAATGAAAATAAGCTTCATTGTCTTCCCATGACATAACTATAAATGGGTGCTACTAAAACATACAGGAGCAAAAGGACCGCAAGAATCTCAAATCTTAACCATTGCGGTTCTGTACATTTTTGTAGTACCACTACACATTATCAGTAGTTAACAGTAAAATCAAAATCTTGGGGGCCAGCAATTTCAATCACTAACCCTAACAGAAGAATTAAAACACCCAACGACTTTGCATATTGCAATGGAAGCTACGAAATAATTATACTTCAAATTACGTTGGACTGTGGGCAATGGATATATTCACAATCTAAATGAAAAGTATTATTCACCTTTCCCAATGGTCCTGGTTTGATGTAATTCAAAAGACCAGACAAAACTTCACCTTCGATCATAGCAATGTAATTTTGCAGAATTATAACAAGAATCAGTCAGCTAACCTAATATATAATACCAGTAATTGCCTAGATTTAATTTTAATAATCAACACACAAAGTTTCTGGCAAGAGCTAAACCAGTAGGCACAGACATCTAATTAACAATTTTATGCAGCTGCAAAAGTAAGCATCAGAGATTAAGGGTATGTATGAGTATAGACATCATATTAATTTACTATTTAACAGCCAAACTTAAGTCAGTTTATGAAGTTAGCTAGGCCTGTGTTAACATTTGCTTTACATTATCACAATAATACCATTATGCATTAGGCTACAGATACATGATACTCTTTCTTAAAAAAACAAAAAACTTGACCACAACTAAATCATTAACACAGCCACTACTATACAGTATACTACCTTATTTTTATGCAACATAAATCTATTTGCAGCCATAGATGCAACAGACTTTGATGACCTTTGGTCTACTGGCTCTATCCTGCCTGTTTGGCCTTGTTTGTTTAGTTTCACTAGTGAAATAATAATAACAAGCATTTTGTCAACCCCTGGAGATGAGATAGCAAGACTACAAACAAGCTAACATTTGACCAAGGGGAACTTGTTTGAAAACTAATACATATGAAATGCAAATAAGGACATGTTAAAAAATCATGAAAACACATGTTTAATACAGTGCTAAAGCATACTAATCAATACCTGGCACATCAACAATGGACAAAGACCATAGCCTATTAAAAAAGTAGGTTATCGATTTAGTTTAAACAATGAAATGCTGCTAATTTCTCTAATATCAAGAGGTAAATCATTCCAAACAGTAGGCCTAACTGAACCATGCAAAAAAAAATTGATTCAGATTTGTTGTAGTTTAATTGACTAGTTTTTTCCAACAGAAGCACATCACAATTACCATGCAAATCATAAATAGCAAATGGTTTACGCAGGGCAATTAACTGTTGAGTTGAAGGTACAGTAACCAGGAGCATAATGCTTCAAACACTTAAAACTAGCAATGTAAGTTTAAAGTTAATATGTTTTATAGGTAAAAAATGTAGCTTCTTTAAAAATGGCAACATACTGCATATGAATGTGTCTATAAGAATATTAAAGCTAAAAATAAAGCAAACAGCAGCATACAACTCTTTGGTAAGCTTATGCAACATATAATCTGCCGATCCACAAAAAAAGCATCACAATACATCAGGCTAATCCAAATGGCATAAAATCATAGAATAAACAGATAAACAAGTTAAATTTTAGGCTTTACTGTGACAGTGTAGATGCTATTTTACCCAAATTTTTGGGATTACTCAAACATGTAGACACCACTTTGCTTAAATGGTCTGATAAATTTAGCCTGATTTTCAAACACCATGCCTAAAGTTTTAATTGATATACAGCACAGAGTACAAAGAGACAATGAATCAGCTTTGGATAGCAAGATAAACGGAGATTTAAGTGCAAACACACTATGATAAACAAAGAACAACCAATCATGCAGAACAACCAATCACACAAATATATAACAATTTGACCAATTACTCTATTCGTGCCATCAATTTGTTGAGTTGGAATATGTAGCAAATTGGTTAACAGCAATGTTAGTTCGAATGATAAGCCAAATAGCATTAATAGCAGTTAGTAGTAATTAGAGTAAATATGAAAAAGAAACAAAAATTGATTGTTAGTTGGACAACTTTCATAATTCTATGATAAGCTACTAAGCTATATTTAAATGAGTATTAATAAATATTTCATTTCTAAGTTATACTTCAGAGGATTTGTGTTAGTAGTCTTCCTCTGCATATGCAGTAGCACAAAGAAAGAGTAGGAGTGACCATACGGTCTTTTGGGGCCCAATGTCACCTCACATATTTGAGCATTTATGCACAGACAACTAAAAAACACTTTAAACAAGAAGTATGATACTCTCCTAGTTCAATTAATTTTGGACACTAGTGCATATTCTAATTTACCGTAATTACCATAATACAAAAATACAGTTTCAATACAACTTTCAATACTGGCATATTTTCTGTGCAAGTGTAAGAGTGCATAGTTGTCAGTTAACTAATCAAAGGTTAGTGATCAAAAACTGTATCTGGAATTCATTCATACACATTCACAAATATATTTTTGGTAATGAAAAAGGCCTTGAAAAATTTTGACTTTATTGATATTTGCAGGGCCCTAAGTTACAATATAATCTTTGACTGCGGAAACAAATACTCCGAAGTTCAAAATCTGCTAAGTTTTCAAACAATTCTGCATTCACTCAGGTCAAATAATTAAAATAATATTAACACTGAACTGTATCGAAGAGGCAGCATAACGAAAGCCATCATCTGACCATTACACAAGAGTATCATGATAGTGCTTCATCCATAGATGAGATCCATCACTTTGATAAGGTACCTGCAGGTAATAAGGCCCACATAACACACTTTTTGATGTCTGCAAAAATCTACTTGCTGTTTTAGATGAAACTTTGCATGGTAGTAGCTTAGGTCCATAGTAACCTTATATCAAAATTAGGTAAAGTTATGATATCACAGTTTAGCATCATCTCACTTTGAAAAAAATAATTTGGGGGGCCTTATTACCTCAGCATATGCTGGTAATAAGGCCCACCATTGCAAAGCTATAATAAAGCAATAGTTAATGCATATAGCTTGTAATGTGTCAAGTATAAGGTGAAAAAATAATGAAAAAGCCTAAAAAATTCTATATAAATTTTCATAAAGTCGTTTAACCTTAATTTAAAACGAGTATTTTGTTGCCAAATTATAGGGTGGTGATTAAGACCTCCTAAAAATCAGCAAAGCGGAAGTCACTAAACTATGATCAAATTTTGGAAGCCAGGTAATGTCAATTACACAGTTTGATAACTATTTATAACAAACACTTCAGTGTTAGTGAAACAAACAATTTTTGTTTATCATAGTGTGACAAAACGGCTGAAAAATCTTGCTTGGGCCTCGTTAACTGCAAAGCCTACCATTACGTAACCCAAATCATAAAACTAACATTAAATTTTTCACAAGCATGTAAATTTGTTTAAACGAAATGCAAAGAAATATTTTACTGTCTCATTCAAAAAAATTGTCAACTGACAACCTTTAGCCAGGGGCGTATTTAGGGGGGGGCCATTGGGCCATGCCCCCCCTTTTGGGTTGCCAGAATAGTATACCGGTAATTAGCATAAAATAGTGAGCAAAATTGCGGCATGGCCTCCCCCCTTTTGCGAGTTGGGCAGAAGCTCTGATCACACAAAGGGTAGGGTAGAGTCGGGTAATTTTGACAACTTTCTCACTTATTTTTAATTTTCAGAAAACAATGACTCTTTTTGAACTCTGTTTGAACTCGATCTGCGCAGTATTTCATTTGCGACTTTTTTCAAACCAACATCGAGATACTATGACGTCATGCTCGCTTGCTATATGACGTAGCCTAAGGGATGCCGAAATTTCTGGTAAAACCGAAAATTCCCACAAGCAAATAAATCATATTGTTTTTTTTTTTGTTCTAATTATTTCAGCTGCTTAAGGTGAATTTACACAGTATCCGTTTTTCGTCCGTTTTTTTACGTTCTTGCTTCTCATTGACACAGTATGCGCTTTTTCATCCGCATTTTTATGTGTCCATATCCGCACTAACCAGACAGTCACATACTGTACAAAAGTTTTCCGAAAAAATTTTTTTGTAAAGGGATACAGCTCTATTTCGAAATATCGCTCTTATCGTTCATACACAAAATTTTTCAACAAAATTTTTATCTATTTATAACAGTCTACTTAGTGCGGATATGGACTTATAAAAATGCGGATGAAAAAGCGCATACTTTTTCAAGAAGCAAAAACGTAAAAAAAACGGACGAAAACGTACGAAAAACGGATACTGTGTAAATTCACCTTTATTTAGAGTAAAATTTGGTTACTTTGTATGAAGTGTAATCAGATTTTTGACTAATTCGAGCTCACCTAGGCTCAAAGGCTGAAAAAAGGCAGCAAATACAATTTATGATTCTACTTGCAAAAGTCCAACCGAAATTAAAAGGGAGTGGCTATTTTGCCTCTAGAGGCAAAATAACCCCATGTTATTTTGCCATTTGGAGGCAAAATAGTCCTAGCGGCTATTTTGCCGCAAGTGCCAAAATAGGCCTAAGCCTAATGCTAACCCAAACTCTAACCCTAATCCTAACCCTAATCCCAACCCTAGCCCTAACCCTAACCCAAACAGAGGAAAAACACTATTTTGCCTCTAGAGGCAAAATAGCCACTTCCAATATTAAAACTATTTTGAGAAATCTTATATATAACTTCTAGAAAGACCTGCCAGCATCAAATCTTAAATTTTCATACCTGCCAAAATTTCCGGTTTTCTGCCGAAATTTTCGGTTGCCGAAATTACCCGACTTCACCCTATGTTTTAATCGTTTGTTTAAGGTCTGCACCCAACTTTGGGCAAAAAATTGGACCACAGTTGGGTGAAGATTTTTTTTTTGCTCTTCACCTGATTTTAAAATCGGACCACATTTGAATGAAGACCTTTTTTTTTTGCTCTTCACATACGGTAATTTTGGGCTTAAAATCGGACTAAATTTGAGTGAAGACCCAATTCGTATTTTGATCTTTGTTCAGTTCTTCTCAAATTTACTGAAGTTCCGTTGTTCAGTTCTTCTCAAATTTACTGAAGTTTTTTGGAGCAACGGTTTTCCAACCATTTTTCAAAACGGTTTATGTTGAGAAGACTTGTTTTTTTAAGCTAGGCCTACTTGTTTCTGGAGATTACAGTACTTATTTCCAACGCTAATTTGCCAATACTGAATATTTGCACCTTAACATTAAATTTTAATTAAAACATCAAATTTGCTCCTGAAAATATCAGAGGTGGAGTCGAGGACACAAGGCTGGAAGCCGAGGCCAAGGACAGCCCTACCGAGTCCTTGGTACAAAAGGTCTTCAGAAAAAATTTTTAGGCGATCTCCAAAAAAACCGTTTTCCAAAAAAATTTTCAGGCGCTTTACAAACTTTTAACAACTCAAAAAATAATGTTGTCCTTGAGCCGAGGACAGGGCAATTTTCGAGGACTTGAGGCTTCGAGGCCAAAACTAAGGCCAAGGACATCAAAATGTGTCCTCGAGGCCAAGGACGTCCTCGAGGACTCCATCTCTGGAAAACATATTAGATTAGATTAGATTTCTATCAAAAACTTCAGATCTGATGTAAAAACATCAACGCTGGCATCACGGTACCAAAGTCCTTAAAACTCCCTCCGTATGATTTTTACTAGTTACTGTACCACACATTGTAGACCTTTTTGTAGACTACTTCATGACTTTATTGTGCAGCAAACTGCGCATACCTCCGTAGCGGACATCGTTGCACAGGAGCGAAATAGGAATAGTGGTTCGATTTTTATTACGAAGTGGTTAGACAGGCTAGCGTTACGTTAAGTAACGCTCATAAAGAATATAAGAGAGCAAAGAGTAAGCGATCATTTTCTCAGATACTTTTTTATTTTTTAATTATCGTTAGGGTTTGCGTTAGATTTGGAGTTTACGTTAAAATTAACGTTAAGCTGCATTTACACGGGCGACTTTTTTGCGTGCGATTTTTTGATAAAAATGGATGTAGCAAAGTTGCATCTATTCAATAATGGTTCTCATTGTGATGAAAGTTATCTTACTGCTGAAAATGACTGTCTCAAGTTGTTTCCATTCCGATAGTGATATTCTAAACCTTTTTAAAACAAAATCGGAACTGATCTCACTGCGATTTTTTATCGTAGCACCGATTCTCTTCTAAAGTTTTCAATTACAACAATATTGGTATGAAACCAACTTAAGACAATTACTTCCATCAGTAAGGTCCCAATTATCATGATCAAAACCGCCGTTGAGTAAATGCAACTTTGCCAGTTCCATTTTTATCAAAAAATCGCACGCAAAAAAGTCGCCCGTGTAAATGCGGCTTTAGGGTTAGAGCCAGAGGTGGCCGGATCTACAATTTTTAAGATGCGGAACCGATCCGGATCCAACAAGAAGAGATCCGCATCCTCCACCTTTTAAATTTTAAGATCCAGATCCGGTTTGGATCCACCAGTAAACAACTACACTTTGTTCATAACAACCATAGGTGGGCACGGTACTTTGAAAGAGTACCACGGTACCGGCACTCTGTACTTTGCTAAAATTATTCCCGCAATACCGGTATTTTTAAACGAAAAGTACCGCGGTACTTTTGCAGCACTTTGGAAAAAAATTAAAAGAAAAAAAAATTGAACTGATCGATCTCGTTTACCGGATTGTAAATCATCACTTTAAGCGATTTGGTTCGTTTCCGCAACTATTGCGAACTGCGTAGACACACAGCTTTTTGTAAAGAAATTTTGCGTGAACATGTACCTAGTTTAATTTCTAGCCACTGAATTTGCTGCTTGTTCGAAGCCACCAAGCAGAGATAATTATCGTAAAGCGCCTTAGACAAGGACGCCACAACGTGACCAGACTGTAGATTGAACTCGAATCATGCAATCAGGGTCGTCGTAACAAAAAGCTTTTGCACTTTCAGCCACGCTTTTGGGGGACTCTTAAGGAGGTTCTTTGTCTTTTCTGATATCAAAAAGAATTAGCATTTTGGCTTACGCCGTTAAAATATTTATTTTTGGTAAGGTTCAGTTTCGGGGTTCAAAAAGCGACGTAATTTGAAGGCTCCAGGGGTGGCACCTCCACACTATTTGTCTCTTAAGTGTCTACCGATGTTAAAACAACTAGCTTTTTAGCTTAGGCCGTTCAAACAATTGATTCTGTGGGGTCCAAGTTGAACGGGTGTATGGAGAGTGGCACCCTAACGCTATGCCAAAATATTCATCTCTTGAATACCTGCTGATATTAAGACAATCAGTTAACTTAAGCCGCTCAAAGAACAGACTTCGGGGGACCACAAAAGTATATCAAAATTTTTGCTTCTCAAATATCTATGGATAATAAAAAAGTTTTCCAGCTTGAGCTGTTCAGAAAAATTGATTTCGGGGGTTTAATTTGTGAGCTTTCCGGGAGATGGAACAAAAATTTTGAGAGGCAAAACCGTGTTTTTAATTCGACAATTTTGCGCAAAAATTAGATTGTGGTATTTTGTCCTTTAAAACGCTTAGAAGAGCGTACAATATTCAGAAAGAAAAAACCTCATCGCGGCCAAAGTCAAAGTGGGTTGGCGCAGGCGAAATGATTGTCTGAGCCAAGTTTTCTGCATAGGTGGTCAGGTTAATGCAAAACGTTAGCTTCGTTAATCACTAGTCCGTTAACAAACTTCTCACCTCCGTTAACGTTAATCCGTTATTTTTCAGCTTTAATGAACGGAAATTAATGAAGTCCATTAATTCGTTAATATTTTGCATGTAATTTACGTTTCTTTTTATTCACTTGCTTCTAGAACACGTATTGATGCTGTTGAGCTGATTCAAATTGTAAAGAAATATTTTTTGCTATGGTGCACTTTTTGTGTATTGGAGGTTGCATTTTACAGTCTACTCCAATTTCAACATAAAAATAAGTTCAAATGCACTAACAAAGCTGTGATTGGAAAATGTTTGGAAATTACGAACAGCGATCAGTAATACCCCTATGAGGCTGCAGCTTATTTATTTGCCACAAAAAAGAGCTCCTTTCTTCGCTATCTTCTATAAAACTCGTGCCAATATGCAACAAGTGTTACCAGTGCAAATTGGTTTGTAGGCCTACCTGTACGATGAATGAATGGTGCAAAATATTAACGATAAAAACCTTATCGGAAGTTAACAGAACTTAACGGAAGTTAATTTAGTCTATTAACATGAAAAAACTTTTCAACGGATTAACGAGTTTATGAAAAAGTTAGCTTCGTTATTAACGGACTTGTGCCCACCTATGGTTTTCTGTATAAGTATAACCGGGTGAAATACTTTTAGCAATACGGTAGGCCTATAGGTGGGCACAAGTCCGTTAATCGTTAATAACGAAGCTAACTTTTTTATTAACTCGTTAAAGGCGGTGAATCATCCAGCCAATTCCGGTGGTTTACAATAGCTAAAATTGAACTATAATTTTTGATATTTTTTGTTTTAATTTTGGGACTGCGGTTGCAAACGTATTCAACAAATACAAAAAGATATCCCCCCCAAAAAAGTTTTTGGAAACTCTGAGTTTTGTTCTTCCCGCCAAAACCACAGTAGGCCTAATAGTTTAGAGAACTGTGGTAGGCCTAATAGTTTAGAGAACTGTGGTAGGCCTAATAGTTTAGAGATAGTTTATTTTTAAATAGTTTAGGCCTAACTATCTCTAAACTATTAGGACTAATAGTTTAGAAATAGTTAGGCCTAATAGTTTAACAAGATTACAGTAGGACTAATAGTTTAAAGAACTGTGGTTTTGGCGGGAAGAACAAAACTCAGAGTTTCCAAAAACTTTTTGTCGGGGGATATCTTTTTGTATTTGTTGAATATCTTCGCAAACGCAGCCCCAAAATCGAAACAAAAAATATCAAAAATTATAGTTCAATTTTAGCTATTGTAAACCACCGGAATTGGCTGGATGATTCACCGCCTTTAATTCGTTAAAAAGTTTTTTCATGTTAACGGACTAAATTAACTTCCGTTAAGTTCTGTTAACGAACTAAATTAACTTCCGTTAAGTTCTGTTAACTTCCGTTAAGGTTTTTATCGTTAATATCTAGCACCATTTATTTATCGCACCGATACAAACCGATACCAGTTTGCACTGGTAACACTTGTTGCGTATTAGTACGAGTTTTATAGAAGAAAGCGAAGATAAGAGCTCTTTTTTGTGGCAAATAATAACCTGCAACCTCATAAGTCTAATTATCGCTGTTCGCGATTTCCGAAGGTTTTCCGATCGCAGCTTTGTTAGTGCATTTGAACTTAGTTTTATCTTGAAGTTAGATTAGACTGTAAAATGTACCTTCCAAAACACAACAAGACCACCATAGCAATAAATATTTCCTTACAATCAGCTCAACAGTATCAATACGTGCCCTAGAAACGAGTGAATAAAACGAAATGTAAATTACTCACAAAATGTTAACGAATTAACGGACTTTATTAACTTCCGTTAATTAAAGCTGAAAATAACGGATTAACGTTAACAGAGGTGTGAAGTTTGTTAACGGACTAGTGGTTAACGAAGCTAACGTTTTACATTAACTTGCCCACCTATGGGTAGGCCTATTATACACCGTTTTTAATTGAGAACGTCTTCTACGCCAAATGTTTCAGACACATGAAAGCCAAAAGCAAATTGAAAAAAAAAGCCGGCGGTAACTTGGAGTAAATACTTCTTCAGGCATAATTTGATGAGTATTCACTACGTAAGTCGTCTCTTACAATATCCTTAGCGGTTTTGCTTTTTTGTTTCGCTGGTGCATGGATGCTGGTAATGCATCATTGTGCTATTGCAACAAAACGTTAATTTTCCAAATAGGCCAGCAAACTGCAAAACGCTAAGTTAAAACAGAAAAGTCAAAGCTAAAAATTCAAACGAATCTAAAGTACCGGTACCGCCAAAAAATAGCAAAGTACCGCGGTACCGATACCACAAAAGTACCGACGGTATCGGTACCGGTACCATGAAAGTACCGCGGTACCTGCCCGACTATGATAACAACGACAAGAAAAAGTAGACCAAAAAAAGGTCTTCATTCAAAATTAGAGCGGTTTTTCTGCCAAATTCTGGTGAAGACCAAAAGCGCTGATTTCGTACACAAATTATCTGAGGGGACAGTGCCAAATTCGGATCCGGATGCGCATCTTCTAATAAAACTGAATCCGCTCCGAATCCGAAAAAAAAATACGGAGTATCTCGACTAGGAAACTTTGGGTTATTTGGTGCTCCATGAGTTTCGAATGTGACCTCTGACTTGCGTGTTAAACCTTCGTTACTATTAAACTACTTCTACTACTAGATATCCGGGTCAGCTCCGGATTCGTTGCCATCTCTGGTTAGAGCTAAGGTTAGAGTTTGAGTTAGATATTGGGTTTGGGTTAGGACTAGGATAGCGATTTGTTTATTCTTACAGAACGTAACAGTAGTCTATGCCTTTTTAATTTCTTTACTCCGACCATAGACTCTTTATTTAATAGACTAGAAACAAATGCGCAGAGAAAAAGAGAAGGACATTGAAGGAAAAAGTTTGCTCTTGTTGGGAATGTTTTTTTGCGTTCAGCGTATTCGACTGATTTAATTGAAAATATTCTTAGAACCAGTAAACCGTGAAGAAAAAAGTCACACTGATTGGACGAATCGGCATATTTTAGTTCTGGAACAAATGAACCGTGAAGAACAAAGAAAGTCAAAACTGTCAGTTTGCAGTCTACTAATAAAAATTCTCTGCTCCGACCATGGGTCCCACTATCTATTAATAACAAGTAATATGTGTGATCCGTGCTCCGACTCCCCAAGTTTTTTTTTCAAAAAAAGCTAATGCTACCCTACGAATACGTAAAGTAACACCCATAAAGAAGATAACTCAAGCACTCTTTAATATAGGTCTCTGTGAAATAAGTGAGCAAAGAGCGGGGCTCATTTCCTCGTTAATAGTACTCATTAGGATTAGGGTTAGGTTTTTTATTCTTAGATAAGGTAACAGCAGCATCTGCTTTTTAGAGCGGCTCTGAAGCAGGAAGAAAAGTATAACTGCCAACAGCAACTCTAAGAAGCCCAGCTTGAAGTTGGTTTATGACGTCAAAAGTGACTGTTGCCGGGAAGTGATATGCAAACGAATAATTAGGCTTAGTACCCTTTTAATCTGAAATCGGCGTGGCGCAAAAATAAAAGAATGCTGTTGGCGCAAAAATTCGGCGCCGTCGCTGACAAATGATAACTAAAAAACTAGGTGGGAGCTTACTGAGAAGCAATCTCAGTGAACGACCGACGCATGTTGAACAATGAAACTCTCCGAAAAAAACTTTCGCTTTCCCGTTAAGAAATTAGTTAGAAATATCTTTTGGGATACCCAAGAAGGTTTGAAATTTCAAATACGGCCAAAAATATATTTTATCGACAACATAGTTGTAAGGTCCTTTATGTAGCGCAACTGGTGAACGCCAGACCAGACACTAGGGATTTTGATTCGAAACGCACACCTTTATTTGTTGAGTATAGAACTCGCAGGCTGTGGTTTTCTGGAATAGAAAAACACAGCGTCAGTTAACCAAAAACAAAGCAAAAAGCTAGCATTCGGCAAACTAAAACGTACAAAGAAGCATGCAAGACTACTGAAAGCCGTAACACATTACGCAATTAACATTCACAAAAAACTTACATTAGCTAACCATAGCAAAATACGCATCAATTAGCATAAAAATCAAATATTAACAAATCTTACCGAATATTTTAGCACCAGTTCTTGAATTAAAGTACAAATAATTCGTGAGTCTTCAACATTGCAGCTTGAAATTTACAAACAGTAAAATCAAATTAACGTATCTTATTCAAATAGAAACAAAAGAATACAGTATTTAGTAATTACTAAAGGTACAGTAAACTGCCAAAACTTATTTCTCATTACGGCAACTTAGCTCACAAATTGACACAAAGCAAAAACGGCCGCTTCTCTTACTGAGAAATCTTATCTGACGCTCATAAAGAAATATCAACTTTGAAAGCACAGGACTCTTATCAGTGAGTCATAGAGAAAGTTATCTTGTCAAAACAATACGCCAAAAGAAGAAGCAGTGAATTCTCCAGCTTGATAAAAAATGAAAAACGAAAGGCTTCCAAAAATCAACACAGTTGTTTATCACTATGTCTAAAGTAATACAACATACCTTAAAACAATAAAATGCGATGTAACATCCTCCCCCCTAAAATGCTACCGTACCAAACTTGGGGAGGTACGTTTTCAAAAGCACAAAACATCGCACAACGTAACAACACAAACAAGCAAAATATGTACAGTGCGCGAATGCGTTACGTCTTGTGAGCGACGTCATATGAAATGTGTGTGGTGTATCTAAGAGACTGACCCTAACTAACTACAGGGGCTTGTTGTCTTCTTTCATCTGGATATCAGCATAGGTGGGCACAAGTCCGTTAATCGTTAATCCGTTAATAACGAAGCTAACTTTTTCACTAACTCGTTAATCCGTTAAAAAGTTTTTTCATGTTAACGGACTAAATTAACTTCCGTTAAGTGCTGTTAACGGACTAAAGTAACTTCCGTTAAGTTCTGTTAACTTCCGTTAACGTTTTTATCGTTAGTATCTTGCAGCTTCGTTGTGCATTTGAACTTATTTTTATCTTGAAATTAGGTTAGACTGTAAAATGTAACTTTCAAAACACAAAAAGACCACCATAGCAATAAATATTTCCTTACAATCAGCTCAACAGCGTCAATACGTGTTCTAGAAGCGAGTGAATAAAACGAAATGTAAATTACACGCAAAATGTTAACGGATTAACGGACTTTATTAACTTCCGTTAATTAAAGCTGAAAATAACGGATTAACGTTAACAGAGGTGTGAAGTTTGTTAACGGACTAGTGGTTAACGAAGCTAACGTTTTGCATTAACTTGCCCATCTATGGATATCAGCAAACAGTTTTTATCATCAAGTTCGATATCAATATTGTCCTTTGAGCACGAACGCCTACGTCCCTAACTAAGAAGATCGAGACCACGCTTGCCTAACGTCAAAGTTCGTATATCAGCAGTTCATATATATGCAGTATGATTATGTGTAGTGCCGTCTATCTCTCCGCTAGGGGTCGACGTCCTATTACGGAGAGAAGACCGGTCACCGACGTTGCTGTGGATGATCAGATTCACCAATCAAGCACAGTTTTGCAATTGGTCTTCTTATAACACCCGATTGCGTCTTCACTTCAACGACACGAACGTTGCCTCGATGATCTGGAAAAGTCTTGCTGACACGACCCATTCGCCACTTTCCTCTGGGTACCGTTTCATCGACAACCAATACAATGTCGCCGGACTTCAAGTTTCTTACACGATCTGGCCACTTTGAACGCAGAGCGATTGTTGGCAAATATTCACGCAGCCATCTTTTCCAAAACATGTTTGTCAAATGTTGTACTTGCCTCCAACGACGTTTGGTATATTCGTCCTTTGCATTAAACAGCCCTGGGGGGAGATTGTCCTCTGAATGGGCCAGCAATAGATGGTTTGGAGTTAACGGCTCGTTGGCTGTTGGGTCAAGCATAATTGGAAACAATGGTCTTGAGTTTAAAATCTTTTGTACTTCTATGAAAAGAGTCTGGAGTAAGTCATCAGTCAATGTTTGGTTTCTGCAAATAGCAGTAAAAATTCGACGAATAGAACGAATCGTTCTTTCCCACGCTCCCCCCATGTGGCTGGCGGTAGGTGGGTTGAAGTTCCAAGTTATTTCATTTTGCAGAAAATAACTTTTAAGCTGAGAGTGATTTAGTTCTTGCAGAGCTGTTCGGAGAATGCGCTCCGCTCCAATAAAGTTCGATCCGTTGTCAGAGAAAATTTGCTTTGGCTTACCTCTGCGACCCATAAATCGTCGAAAGCAGTTGATAAAAGAGTCTGACGTCATGTCGTATGCCATCTCTATATGAACGGCCCTCATTGTAAGGCATTAATATACGCAGCCATAGCGTTTTTCCAGAGTACGACCTCTTTTGGTAAGGAAGGGGCCAAAATAGTCAATTCCCACGTATGAAAACGGGGGCTCATCGGGCTTAAACCGAGCAGCAGGAAGAATTGACATCTGTTGGTGACACCTAGGAGCATTTCTCATGCGGCACAACATGCAGCGATTTAGCTCCTTTTTAACGACGGCTCCTCCTTTAATAATCCAATATTTCTTGCGGATTGCATTCCAGGTGTGTGACAGTCCAGAGTGGCCCACTGCAAGATGATGATGCCGAATAATCAGCGTAGTCACGTGATGATGACTAGGTAAAATGATTGGATGCTTTGAGTCGCTTTGCACTGGCGCATTTTCCAGTCTACCGCCGACTCGGAGAGCGTCATTATCATCCAAATAAGGGTCTAATTTTGCCAGTGATTTCAGTTCACGGTTCCTTTCTTTTCTAATCATCCTTTGAGAAAAATCAGGCTTGGAAAGCATTTTGTAGGCAGGAGAGAAAGCATGATGCTGGGTGAAGGAAATAAGCTTTCTCTCAGCTGCCTGGATCTCGTCTACAGTCATTCGAGTATTTGAAATCGACGATTTATCCCTCACATAATTGATGAATCTCCTTAGCCACGCTGCAGCGATTTTCAATCTGGTCCATGATGAATAGCGAGCAATAAATTCATTCAGGGTCGTTGATCCGCCGCTTTCGACGGAAGCTGCATGCATAGCCAGCACAGGTTGAAAGTCTAATGGCAAAGCATCGGAAGGTAGAGTTTTAGCTTCTGGAGCCTTTGGCCACTCATCTTCAGTTTGCCATAGAAAGGCAGGCCCTGTCAGCCAATTGGACTTGAGTAATTGAGAAACTGTCAAACCTCTGGAAGCATGATCGGCAGGATTGTGACGACTCCCAACGTGTCTCCATTGTGATGGCTCTGTTTGGCGATGAATTTTAGCCAACCGATTAGCCACAAACGTGCGAAAACGCTTCGTCTTGTTGTTGATGCTACTCCTCACCGCACTAGAATCGGTCCAAAATATAGACTGGCAATCTTAGTACTCCAGCTGAGTACGAATCCAATGATCAGCCTTTACAGCGAGAACTGCTGCTACCAATTCCAGTCGTGGTATGCTTTCAGATCGCGGAGGGGTAACCTTTGCTTTTCCGCATAAAAAGGAGCAGTGAATTACTCCATTTTCATCCACAAGACGCAGATAAGATACGAAACCATATCCTCGCAAAGATGCATCACAGAAATGGTGTATTTGGTAGTTGATTACTGCTTTCAGTCCTAGCGGCTTGAAGCATCTAGGCAAACTTAACGCAGAAAGTCCAAGCAATTCAGCAAGCCATTTGTTCCAAGCTTGTACGTCCTCCGTAGGCAGTTCTTCATCCCAATCCAACTCTTGTTCAATAATCCTTTGTTGCAGTTTTCTTGCAACCAGAATAACGGGAGCGATAAAGCCCAGTGGATCATATAATGAATTGACTGTAGAGAGAACTGAACGTCGTGTAAAGGACTTTCTTTCCAGATCATCCGATACTTTGAATCCGAATTCGTCGTTGGAAACGTTCCATTGCACTCCTAGCACTCTCTCTTTAACACTTTCTTCCAGGTCCACATTTGTTACAGACTTGGCTCTTTCCTCCGGTGGGATCGAGTTCAGAAAATCTGCGCTAGAAGAGATCCATTTTGTAAGACGGAATCCGCCCAAAGCCAGCAGTTTGCGTAAGCCTTCAACCAAGGTTATCGCGCTTTCTATGGTGCAGGTTGACGTCAAGCAATCGTCGACATAGAAGTCACGATTGACCACATTCGAGATATCAGGATCAAAATTCGATCCATACCAATCTGCACTTTGTCTCAAGCAGTATGTAGCACAGCAAGGAGATGAAGTAGCACCAAAAATGTGAACTAGCATGCGATGCACTGTTGGAGGGGAAGAAAGGTTTCCGTTTGGCCACCACAGAAAGCGAAAGCTGTCTCGGTCCTCTTCTTTAATTCTCACTTGATGAAACATACTTTCAACATCGGCAGCCAAGGCAATGCGTTCTCTGCGAAATCTTGTGAGAACTGATAATATGCTGTTGACTAGGTCAGGACCTTGCATGAGGGCGTCGTTGAGACAGATCCCACGATGCTTGGCCGCACAATCAAATACTATGCGGACCTTTCCAGGTTTGCGGGGATTCAATACTGGATGGTGTGGCAGATACCACGCTTTTTCGTTGCACTGCTGATCATTGGAAACTTCCTCGGCATATCCACGTTGAATATACTCTTGCATTTAGGAAACATACTTCTCCATTAGCGCCTCGTCCTTCTGTAGTCTTCGCTTGGTAGAAACTAGGCGACGTTCAGCCATAACTTGGCTATTAGCTGGCAGAGTTACTTCTTCACGCCATGGCAAAGGAGCGTAAAAATGCCCGTCAGTTTTAGAGACGTTTTCCTTGAGAAGTTTGAGTACCTTGCGATCCTCAACAAAAGTGGGAATCTTGAGATCATCCGGCTCGAAATCCTTATACCAGGAGTTCTGAATTTCTTGATCCAAATCTTTGTCCATCCTCGCGAAATTAGCAGAGGCTTTGCGTGTTGGATGAGGTTTGACAGATGGACCGATTAAAGACCATCCTAACGGAGTCCTAATAGCATTCGGTTGACTTTCATTGCCCTCCCGTTCCTCCAAAATTTTGTGAGCCTTGATGAAATCGTTGCCGATTAAAACGTCAACTGTAGCACCATCTAGTGCTGGAAAATGGAGGCCTTGCAAATGAGGCAGAGCCAACACATCCCTTTCGGTTAAGACTCTATTAGGAGAAATGGGAAGCTTGTCCATAGTCACGACATCTTTCATATCAAACTCCGCAGTACCATCTAAAGAAGAGACGGAAAACCGGACACTCTTGCATGAGTGTATATTTTCACGATGTCCTAACGTGCTCAAGGAAATACGCTTTGATTCGCCGACTAATCCCAATGCTTGGACTAGTTTCTTGTTACAAAACGTCGTATCGGATCCTAGGTCGAGAAATGCATAAGAGCATATCTCTTTTTCCTTCGCTCTAATCTTTACTGGGACAATATTGAAATAACCTCGCTCACTTCCAGAAGATGTATTGCAGGAAACTGAGTGTGAATTAGCATTGCCGGAAGATTCGCCTTGAGGACTTGATCCAGGAGATCTTTGGGGACCCTGAGAAGCGGTATTGTCGGACTTAGGAAGATTGAAATTATGCATCAGTGAATGATGTCTCCCTTTGCATCCTGATACTGTGCAAGAATGGGCCTTTCTGCATTCTTTGGTCGCATGTTTATTGAAACAATTAAAGCACCGAGTCTTATTGTTTAAGAACTCTCTTCTTTCTTTTAGAGTGAGGCTCTGGAAGGCTTCACATTTGGTAATGACGTGACGTTGCTCGCAGTAGTAACATTTAAGCTGAGGAACTTCTTTTGCAGCCGTATTGGCACAGGTAGTCTTTCTAAAATTGGGTTTTGTCCCTCGCCTTTTGTCATCACCTATTCGACTAGACGGGATTTGTTCCGGGTAGGCGTTAAGCAAATTAGCTTCTTCTTCAACGAATTTCACCAGATCTTGGAAATCTGGAGATCTTTGATCTTTGAAAGAGATTTTTGCGTAACGCCTGTTCCAAGCGTCATAGACTCGGGGTGGTAACTTTTCGGAAAGAAGAGAAAGGCTGCTGTTAAGTTCAGCAGCGTTGCCCGTGCTTTGCAGAGTTTCCAAACATTTTCTTAGGCAGGACGCATAATCGTAAAGAGCGTCTCTGTCATTGCTCCGTACAGTAGAATACTTAAAAAGCTTGCTTTTAAATGCCGACACAATTACCTGAGGTCGGCCATAGCGTTTGAATAGAGTATCGAGGGCTAACTTATATCCCTTATCTTGAGGCATAACATTGGAACAGTGATCGATGGCTTGTCTCGCCTTTCCTTCTGTTGACTGCAAAAGGAAACCCAATTTCTGCGTCGGGGAGAATTGTCGCTTGTCGATGTTTTCGCGAAAACACTGTATGAAAGAAGTATAAAAGAGGGGATCCCCTGAAAATTTTAAACATTCCAATTTGGGAGCACTCATTGTTTCACTAACAACCTTAGCTACAGTAGCTAGTATTGTAGAATCGCCTTGTTCAAACTGAGCATGCGTCGAATTTGGTTCTACAACATCAGACAGAGTAATAGCAGGAGAAACACGATTTTCTTCTACACGCGGAACGGGATGATATGGTTTAGGCGGCTGCGACGGAGTGATAAAAGATTTAGCTACTGTATCATAACGGGGTTGCGTATCTGCCGGCAAAATTGACGTTTCCTCGTCATTGGTAGGAGAAGCAGGCTTGTTCTCGATTGACGAGAGAATACGCTGTTGCCTGTCCTTTTGAGATTCGATAGGCAGAAGAGACAGCGTTTCTTCTAAATCGGTAAACTCGACCTCAGCCTCACGAGATGCTTGAATACCGGCCTCAAGACCGGCTATCTCCATTTCAACGCTAAGCCGTTTGGCTTTAGCGTCCAATTTATTTCGTTCCTCCAAAAAGGGCAGCTGGGCCTTTAAAGAGGCGACCTTTTGCAGCTTCTCAATTTGGTTTTGCCGGTAAGAAAATTTTGATGAAGTGGTAACAGCAGATTTGGAACTAATCGAACCAGTACGCGACTTTAAATGACGCGAGGAAGATGCGTCGCTTTTTGACAGCTCAAACGATAAGCATTGAATGGCTGCTTGAGCACTTTCGGCAGCCTTTGCCACGTCCTCCTCGGCTTGAGCAAGAAATTGTGCAAGTTCGTATAACGGGTCTCGACCGAGAATTTTCTCTAATTCTTTGTAGCAATCGGATAAAGAGGATAAGGACGCAAACATCGCGGAAGATGCGTTCCGGATTTCGTCGGTATCCTTTGACGTAACACTAAGTTTTGTTACTGATAATTTAGTTGACTTTACACCCGCAAGAAAACGAGAAAAACGACGCTTTAATTCATCGATTTTGTAATCGTGGCCCTTTTCTGTTAATTTAGACACCCTCTTGCCTTGATCAGCTAGATTCTCGGAGAGTAATTGAGAACTATCAATTTCAGCATCCACACTCTGCCTAGGAGCACTTTTTGACGGGTCCGAGCCTTTAATTTCAGACATTGGGTTTTTAGACATGGTAGTCCAAAAAATAAAATAAATACACAAATATAGTGCAAACTCACGGTTACTTGCAGTTGGAAATATTCCGAAGATAAATCCAAAAACTCCGAGTATTTCGGAAAATTTAATCCAAGTAGTTCTGAATAAATCCAAAACTCCGAATATTTCGGATAGATAATCCAGAGGCTTCAGGAGAGGGAAAAGTACTCCAATCAACTCCAGCCAATGATCCTCAAACTTGAATGGAGAAGTTTCTTCGGAACGAATATTTGAAATTCAATTATTCGAAAACTTTCATGTAAGGTCCTTTATGTAGCGCAACTGTTGAACGCCAGACCAGACACTAGGGATTTTGATTCGAAACGCACACCTTTATTTGTTGAGTATAGAACTCGCAGGCTGTGATTTTCTGGAATAGAAAAACACAGCGTC
The DNA here is from genome assembly GCA_963965965.1 of Trididemnum nubilum. Taxonomy (NCBI): domain Eukaryota; kingdom Metazoa; phylum Chordata; class Ascidiacea; order Aplousobranchia; family Didemnidae; genus Trididemnum; species Trididemnum nubilum. The sequence goes on along the minus strand of OZ014470.1, from coordinate 3,831,075 downwards.
AGTTAACCAAAAACAAAGCAAAAAGCTAGCATTCGGCAAACTAAAACGTACAAAGAAGCATGCAAGACTACTGAAAGCCGTAACACATTACGCAATTAACATTCACAAAAAACTTACATTAGCTAACCATAGCAAAATACGCATCAATTAGCATAAAAATCAAATATTAACAAATCTTACCGAATATTTTAGCACCAGTTCTTGAATTAAAGTACAAATAATTCGTGAGTCTTCAACATTGCAGCTTGAAATTTACAAACAGTAAAATCAAATTAACGTATCTTATTCAAATAGAAACAAAAGAATACAGTATTTAGTAATTACTAAAGGTACAGTAAACTGCCAAAACTTATTTCTCATTACGGCAACTTAGCTCACAAATTGACACAAAGCAAAAACGGCCGCTTCTCTTACTGAGAAATCTTATCTGACGCTCATAAAGAAATATCAACTTTGAAAGCACAGGACTCTTATCAGTGAGTCATAGAGAAAGTTATCTTGTCAAAACAATACGCCAAAAGAAGAAGCAGTGAATTCTCCAGCTTGATAAAAAATGAAAAACGAAAGGCTTCCAAAATTCAACACAGTTGTTTATCACTATGTCTAAAGTAATACAACATACCTTAAAACAATAAAATGCGATGTAACAATAGTGACAGATAACAAAAAAAATCCTATCCAAGCTTAAGTCGTTGAAACTATATCAAAATATTTATGTCTTAAAAATCAGCTGATATAAAAAAAAAGTAACGCCCTAGCTTGAGCCGTTCAAAAGATTCATTTTTGGGGGCTCATTTGGGGGCCCCAGGGAGGTGGTATCCCTAAACTATGTCAAAATCGTTGTGTCTTATACATCTGCTGATATCAAACAAAAAAAATAACGCCCTAAGTTGAGCCGTTCAAATCGTTGACTTTGTGGGGACCCATTAGGGGGCACGGGCCTCCTGGTGGTAAATATTTTTGTTAATTACTGCTGTTCGCGTGTACTGCAACATGAAAAATGCTAAAAGAAATTGAAACTGAAGAAACAAAAGGCCTTTTTGTCACATTTTTATCGTAGATGCATTTCAATTGGGTGGTGCCGGGCCCTCTGCTCAGAGGCGTAGCTAGGGATGGTGGCACCCAGGGCTGGATTACGTGGTGTCACCCTTTTTCGGTCCAAAAAAAGGTAAAGACCAGGCCCGGAGCCAGGATAGCGTGACTGGGGGGGGGCATAAAGAAATTTTGGGGGGCACGAGAACTTTATATTTATGTGAATTGGAAAGTTTGGGTCAAACGAAAATGGTGAAGACCAAAAAAAGAAGAAAAAGGTCTTCAGTTTAAAAATTTCCACAAATTCTGGTTTTTATCTCAAAAATTGTCTGATTTTCCACGAATTCTGAAGCGATAAGCAGTATTTTGCCAGTCTCAGGCCTCGATTTGCACTTCGGTAGCCCCGAGCTTATTAATTTCTTCGGGGCACAGTCCCCATTGGGGGGGCACAAATTTCGTTTGGGGGTACAAGCAGTCATTTGGGGAGGCACGGCCCCGCAATGCCCCCCTCCCGTGGCGCCGGGCCTGGTAAAGACCTAAAAAAAGATTTTCTTCGTAAGCTTGGTGGGTTTTTGCTTTTTTTGGTTCAGATGGGGTTGGAGACCAAACAAAATGAAAAAACAAGGTCTCTACCACAAATCAGTGAAGATATGATTTCACGTCAAAATATGGTGTCACCCGGGGCGGACCGCCTTTCTCCCCCTCCCCCACGAGCGACGCCACTGCATCTGCCCCTCCGGCAACGCCTACCGTACTACAAAACTGAATTTATTGCTGTTGCTGTTTTTTTTTCAATTTGGCTCGTGCTTTGATTAAATTGTTTATACAAAAAACAGTGCATAATAAAAAAAATTAGTTATGACATTAAAGAAATAGATTCGTTCTTTTCAGTAAAATATAAACAGTTGTTCTCTTCTCTTAAATGACATTAAACAAAAAAGAGATTACTCTGCAGTAATTGGAACGACTGACGCTCGCGTCGCTTGTTCCTTTGTTTTTACTCGATCATTTTCCAACTAATGAGTGCGAAATATCAGACTTTTGCTTATAACTCGAGAACGGTAAGATCTAGCTACATGAAATTTTGACATCAGTTTGAGATTAATGAGCTTTATGTTTGTACCAAATTTCGAGGCAATAGGTGACGTGACTTTGGTTTTAGAACCCGAAAACCGCCCCGCAAGTTTGGCGTAAAAAGCGGTCTCAGTCAAAAACGGCTCAAGTGGGGCAAAAATATTTCATATGGTTGTATGTCTTAAGATACCCTTTCATCCCCACCAACCCACTGTCTTTTGGCCGCCATGAAGTTTTTTTTTTCCTTTTTTTTCTTCGTAAATCTTGTATGCCCTTCCTCTCCTTAACCACAAAACATCGAAATTTAATTTTTGTGCAAAGTTGTTGAGCTGCAAATGCAATTTTTTCTCCCGAAATTTTTTGGGGCAACTCCACCGTGAATCCCCCCAAAATGGGGCCTCAATATATCCATTTTTTAAACGGCTAAAGCTAGAGTGCTAGTTCTTTTTGATTTCAGTAGATATTTAACAGACAAATATTTTGACATAGTTTGGGGGTACCACCCTCCTGGGGACCCCCCAAATGGACCCATAAAAATCAATTTTTTGAACGGCCCAATTAAAATCAAATTTTTGAATAATTGCTGATTTTACGGTAGACGAAAAGTGCTTTTGAGCGTCACAGCATTAGCTACGCGTCGGTCGTTCACTGGATTTGCTGGCAAACTCCTATCTAGTTATTGTTTTGTTTTTTTAATGTCGTTGTCAATTAAAAAATTCTCAAAATTTATCAGGATCAAAATTTTAAATAGGCTACAACTTCTGCAATATTGTAGAATTCGCCGTGACAGACAAGCGGTCTTTTTTCATGAAACAAAAGAAAGGTCTATGATGAAAAAATATTATTCCGATTGTACGCTTCCACCCACGGCATGGTATGGAATGAAATGGAAGACGATTTTTCCATTTTCTTCGATTCCATTTCCATTCCATACTAAAAATCTTTCATTCCATATTCGATTCCGTACTGGCAATTTTCTTTCACATTCCATTCCATACTTCCATACCAAAAAACTTTTAGACTGAAAGCAATGCAACTATTTTGTACCTTTGCAATGTTGTAAGCCAGGGGTGCCAATCTTTGTTGAGCATTGGGAGGGGGGCAATTGGCAATTTTACCCCGACTTTGCCCTATTTTCAACATTGGGGGGGATGAACCTCGACCACGATTTTTTTCAGGTAAGCATATTAAGTGAAGACCAAAAAAAAAAAAAAATGTCTTTACCAAAATTGGAAGAGTTTTTTTCCCGAATTCAAGTGAAGACCAAAAAAAGTAAAAATAAAAAATAAAAAGGTCTTCACCACAATAAGTTTTTTTCCCCGAATTCAAGTGAAGACCAAAAAAAAAGGTCTTCACCAAAATTGAAAGAGTTTTTTTCCCCGAATTTAAGTGTTGCAGACCGACTTCATATGATTCAGATGCAGACCGTAGTCAAATTATTTGGGGGGATGCAGTCAAATTATTAGGGGGATATATTCTCCTGGGTTTCGGTACCCCTGTTGTAAGCAACCACTCGTGAAGGTGCGCATAATACAAAGATGCAACGACCGTATCTGGTATGCACATTGCACATAGTTTAATCACATGCAATAACGTCATCAGAAATTCTCGAAAAGAGGAACTTTTTGTGGGACAAAGAATGAAACATCAGAAGCTGGGGGTCTGGTTTTGCACGTAACCAGGATTTTGCTAAAGGGGAAGAACTAGAACCGCAAGTTATAAAATTTTACAAATGCATCAAAATCTGGAGACGCGGTGAGCAAATTCGTGCAACTTAAACGTATTACGGACGGGGCGGCTACGCCCCGAGGTTTTTTGTATTTTTTTTTTGGAAAAATAGCTATTTTAATGCTTTTTAAATCACATTTCGCGTATTTTCAGAGCCAATTAAAAAATCAAAATTTTTGAGATTTGAATACCAGTTGAACAAATCCCTCCCTTTACTTCAGGTCAAGTTCAAAACAAGTTTAAAATTTTGCATTTTGGGGTTAAATTTCGTGATTTGGCTCAGGTCAGGGGAAGCTACAGTAGGTATATTTTCTTCGGCAGCATTTTTAGCATTAAATAATTCGCTCTAAGATTTGCCTGGGAGTTTGTTGGATCATAAAAATAACCAGTTTTGGGAACACATGTTTGACCAGCGGCCCAGGCAGACTCGATTCAAATTCAATAATTTGTTCAATAAGCATTTCCTCCAAGTTGGGTTTCTTTTTTTCAAAAGTATTCTGTCACGTGAAAACTGGCAAGGTGGAGATGGATTGTTACTTACTGTTGGTGGGTGGTGGAGGTGGATTTTAAAGTTATTGAAAGTTGGTCTGCATTAGATGCAGTAGATGGTTACTAATCATGTACGTTTTTGCGATATAAAAATTAGCTGGGGGTCTAAAACATATTATTGCTCAAAAAAATTAAATGGGGGCCTGAGATTTCACCTTTTAGAACAAACCCACCGAATTTCTCCCGGCTTGTACATTTAACTTCTTTGGCAAAAATTTAAATTCAGGGGACCCGGGACCCTTATATTGGTCGTCAATATTAATATTATCGCTAATTGCTGTTGTACCCGTGTACTGTTGCACTCGAAAAATGCTAAAAGAAACTGAAAGTGATTAAGCAGTAGACTTTGTGTCATCATTTTTATCATTGGTATCATTTCAATGGGGGATAAAGGCCGGGGCCCTCTGGCTATGCTTATTTTTTAATGATTACCGTACAAGTTTGCTCTCACACCAACTATAAAATTCGTAAAACCAACCTGCTAAAGAACATTTACCGCAATAGAAATACCAAGCTTTAACACCATAAAGAATTAGTATTAGCTTAAAAACTAAAAACATTAATGAAATTAAGCTGAAACGCGAATGAAATAGCAAATACGAATTTTCGTGACGATGAAGAACAAAATTACGACTTCGCAAACTGTCAATCTCAAAAAAAAAAAACGAGTCACACCTGTTAAAACATCAATGCTGCAAATTGCAACGTACTAACTATGATGCAATACATACACCGTTTGCGCAATATACAACCACACTGCCACGATTAGTCGACATATAGTACCCGTAAATATTGAAGTTGAATACTTCTGTGACAATATTATCGACCCTGACGCAACGATGGCTGTCAGGTCACCACAGAGGTTGGTCTACCAAGGGCTTCTGCTTTGGCTGGACTCTGGGAAATGGCCCTGACGCGACTGCGGCTGTCAGGTCACCACAGAAGCGGTGGTTGCCCTGGCGGGAAATCCGGGAAAGTGGGAGGCAACTGCCGACAATAGCAGAAGCCAATCAGTATGGCTCTAAACAGGGGGAATGGAGATTGAAGTGACTTCTGCTCCTTGATGCAGACTGTCTTAGTTTCTGAGTTGTCTTTCATTGAAAGTCAAACCAAACAAGCGAAAGCTGAACGATGCTACCTCTCGCCCGAGGGTAACTGAATGAAGCCATACCAATAAAAGCCTGAGATTGCTCTCGGCTTGAACAAAACTTCAGGTCTGAGCTCTGAATTTAGAATAAACCAAAAAGAGCTCGACGGGAGTATATAAATAAATGGGTTATTCCATCGGTTAGAGGCGATTACAAATCACACATCAAAGAATTATTCGTCACACTAATTTGGGGGAGAAACCGTTCAGACAGTTAACATTAGTTGTGCTGGCAATTTCCTTACTGTCTTAAGCAGTGTGTTAGGTATCAGCATGTTTCTAAGAGAATTTGCGACACATTAAACAAGTTTTGACGCTTCAAAGAAAAATAGTTTGCTTTAGGTACGTCCTCGGTTGAACTGGAAAAATTGCGATAAAAAATGCCAAAGGCTGGAAAGTGTAACACATTGCTCACAAAATACAACAATAGGCAGTAAATTTATAAGAATTATAGTGGCGTTGGGACCAATTATTTGTCACTACACGACATCCGTATGTATTTTTCTGTAAATACAATGCACAAAATTTTGTACGGAATTGGTATGGAAGTATGGAAGATTGCTTTCCATTCCATTCTTGAAATCTTCCATTCCATTCCATTCTGGCATCTTCGATATTCCGTACCGAAATTTCCGTTCCATTCCGTTTCATTCCATACCATGCCCTGCTTCCACCTTCCCAGAGATACAGGTAACAACTTCTCAAATTATTCATAAATTAGATCTAGGAGAAAACATCGGTAATCCGATATCCCACAAAACAAACTTTTGAGTAATTTTTAACCACGCACTGACAAGGTTAGTGAATGATGATTACGATAATTAAAAACAATTGGGCAAAACACTGTTCAAGAAAACAACTCATTTTCCAAAACTTAAAAGTGTTACATTAACATTGATTCATTATAATTTATTATCATTTCTCATTATTATTATTATTGTGACACTGGTTGAACGCCAATTTTTCATCAATTTTTATTACGTTAAATTTTTAGTATAGCGCATATTATTGGCAACATGGTCTTTTCAAAAGGATCAATCAATTTCTTGTCTAAGACAGTATAAACATACATAACGATAAAAATGTACCGGTATTTGCTTTTTCGCAACTTTTCATGCTGAACTGATCGAAATTAAAATATTGTGTCAAGACCGATAAAAATAAAGTTAACGAATGGTTTATAGAATTCGAAATATTTTCCGAAAAATGACGTAGTAATCAAATATTCGCTATCGTATAATTTGAGCTTAAAATACGAAATAACGAATAGCAAATAAGATCAAATAACGAATAAACGAAGAACAAATAAAATGAAATTGGAAATAGTAAGCGTTCGATAGTCGTAGAATTTTTGTCGCCTACAATTTTTTGCTATTTTTCGAATAACGAGTATTTGATAAAGAACGAAGAGCATGTAACGACCCCCTGGTTTGGGTTTGCAATCATTTTTCGGGTTCCGGCCTGAAATAATAGGCTCATTTACAACTCTGGGCCAATGGTGGGAGGGTCATTAACAAAAAATTAATTTATGGGGTGTCCATTTGGGGGAGTTCCCGGGTAGTGGTACCCCCAAACTATGCCAAAATATTTTTTTGTTCAACATCTACCGATATCAATAAAAAAACTGAGCGTCCTAGCTTAAGCCATTCAAAAAAGTGATTTTTTTGGGTGTATTTGGGGGGTTTCCAAAGGGATGGTACCCCTAAACTATGTCAAAATATTTGTGAATGTCTACTGATATCAAAACAAACTGGCACCTTAGCTTATGCTGTTCAAAAAGTTGATTTTTGGGATGTCCCCAGGAGGTGGCACCCTTAAAGTATGTCAAAATATTTGTTTGTTAAATATTTACATATTTAAAAAAACTAGCACCTTTGCTTGAGCCGTTCAAAAAATTAATTTTGTGGATCATTTTGTAGGGGTTGCATCCCCAAACTATGTCAAATAATTTATTTCTTAAATATCTACTGATATCAAAACAAACTGGTACCCTAAGTTAAGCTGTTCAAAAAATTAATTTTGGGGGGGTCCATTTGGGGAGTCCCCGGAAGGGTGGCACCTTTAAACTATTTCATAGTATTTATCTGTTAAATATCTACTGATATCAAAAAAAACTTGCACCCTAGCTTGAGCCGTTTAAAAATTGATTTTTGGAGGTCCATTTGGGGGTTCCCGGTGGGGTGACTTACCCAAACTATGTCGCAATATTTGTCTGTTAAGTATCTGTCGATATCAAAACAAGCTGGGACTCTAGCTTGAGCTGTTCAAAAGCTTGATTCTTGGGGTTTCATTGGGAGGGGTCCCCGGGGGAGGGGGTTGGTACCCCCAAACCAGGGTTGTTGTCTAAATATCCCTGCCCAAAACTTTGTCAAAATATTTTTCGGTTAAATATCTGCTGATATCATACAAACTACTGCCCTAGCTTGAGTCGTTCAAAAAATTGATTTTTGGGGAAGTTCCCAAGAGGGTGGCTCCCCCAAACTATGTCAAAATATTTGTCTCTTAAATATCTACTGATATTAAAAAACACTGGCACCCTAAGTTAAGTCGTTCAAAAATTGATTTTTGCGGTTCCATTTTGGGGTTGGCACCCCCAAACTATGTCGCAATATTTGTCTGTTAAGTATCTGTTGATATAAAGCAAACTGACACCCTAGCTGGAGCCGTTTAATAAACTGATTTTTGGTGGTCCATTTTGGGGGGTTCCCGGGAGCAGGATGGCACCCCTAAACTACGTCAAAATATTTCCCTCTTAAATGTCTCTTGATGTCAAAAAAACTAGTACCCCAGCTTAAGCCGTTAAAAAAATTGATTTTTTGGGGCCCCATTTTGGGGGGGTTTCTGGGGGAGTCGCCCAAAAAAATTTGGGAGACAAAATTGCGTTTGTAGCTCAACAACTTTAACGAAAATTAGATTTCGATATTTTGTGGTTTAGGAGAAGAAGAGCGTACAAGATTTAGGAAGAAAAAAAAAGGGTGAAAAAAGGAAAAAAAAAATAAACCTCATTGCGGCCAAAAGACAGTGGGTTGGTAGGGATGAAAGTGTATCTTGAGACATATAACCGTGTGAAATATTTTTTGGCGTACTTAAGCCGTTTTTGACCGAGACCGCTTTTTACGCCAAACTTTAGGGGCGGTTTTCGGGTCCTAAAACCAAAGTCACGTATTGCCTCAAAATTTGGTACAAACATACAACTCATTAATCTCAAACTGATGTCAAAATTTCAAGTAGCTATAGACCTACCCGTTCTTGAGTTATAAGCGAAAGTCTGAAACTTCGCACTCGTTAGTTGGAAAATGGCCGAGTAAAAACAAAGGAACACGCGACGCATGCGTCGGTTGTTCCATTTAGAAGGTATTTTTGCCATAGGTGGGCAAGTTAACGCAAAACGTTAGCTTCGTTAACCACTAGTCCGTTAACAAACTTCACACCTCCGTTATCGTTAATCCGTTATTTTCAGCTTTAATTAACGGAAGTTAATAAAGTCCGTTAATCCGTTAACATTTTGCGTGTAATTTACATTTCTTTTTATTCTCTCGCTTTTAGAACACGTATTGACGTTGTTGAGCTGATTGTAAGGAAATATTTATTGCTATGGTGGTCTTTTTGTGTTTTGAAAGTTACATTTTACAGTCTAATCTAATTTCAAGATAAAATGAATTCGGATGCACTAACAAAGCTGCGATCGGAAAATCTTTGGAAATTGTGAACAGCGATAATTAATAGGCGGCAGCTTATTATTTGCCACAAAAAAGAGTTCCTTTCTTCGCTTTCTTCTATAAAACTCGTGCTAATACGCAACAAATGTTACCAGTGCAAACTGGTTTGTACCGGTACGATGAATGAATGGTGCAAGATGTTAACGATAAAAACCTTAACGGAAGTTAACAGAACTTAACGGAAGTTAATTTAGTCCGCTAACATGAAAAAACTTTTTAACGGATTAACGAGTTAATGAAAAAGTTAGCTTCGTTATTAACGGATTAACGATTAACGGACTTGTGCCCACCTATGATTTTTGCATAGGCCTACTCTGTGCTGTGTATTTTCTTGTGACGGTAAGTTCAGTGTTCTTTTTCCCTTGTTAGGCCCCTTACCCAAACCCAAATTTAGTCTACCTTGAGGGTCAGCCAGCGAGGTTAGATTTGAGGTGTGACTATTACACCGGGGTTGGATATGCAAAAAGTACTTACCACCGCAGACTGAAGCCGTGAGGATAAGTCAATTGTAGTAGTAGCATTCTTTTATTGTCGAGCAAATACAAATACACAAATTGCCAGGCGCGTAGCCAGAAATTCGAAATGGGAGGCTGCTTTGGGGGTCTGGGGGCGGAGCCCCCAGCGCTCGAAAATTTTGCATTTTTTTGCAAAAATTTCATTTTAGGGCTATTTTGATTAAAAAATATTGCTTTTAAAACGTGGCTGGGATATTGGCAGTGCAAACATGTTTAAACTGGTGGCATAAATGGGCTATTTGGGAGGTGGCTAATGGTAAAATGTTAGTTCTCTTGTTTAGATGCTGGTAAATCATAAAATCGAATAGTTCTGTAAAACTCACATGGAGTAATCTATTTCGTGTACAGTCTATAGAGAAAAATAACTGGAGGGGCTCATGAAAAGAGATTTGAGAGAAATGATTGATAATTAACTAATACTGAATAGCCCCCCCCCCCCCCTATCCCTCAGTTTATAGTATATTTGTTGATGACACCCATGTTTAGCATTTTTACACTTGCAATCAAATTTGATTGCTTATTTTTTAACATTTTTCAAAGTTTTTATTTATTTGTTAGTTTTATTTTTGACAAATTAGCCCCCCCTTTGAATATATGTTTCAAAAGATGTTTTAAATCACTATTTAGTCCACTCCAGTGCATAAAATAGTCTCAAAAGTGCTAAAAACGCCTTTTTTTTTATTCTGCATTTTGGTCGACATGGCTAAAGCCCCCCCCCCCCCCCTGGCTACGCTACTGCAAATTGCTAATTTAGCAAACACTACACGACACGATTTAGCACGACGAGAAGAAGTGAAAGACCAAAATAAGAATGCCGCTTAATCAAGCGACACGGTCGCCGAGTCTGCTCCTCCTCTTAGAAATAGCACAATATTTGGCTGTAGGATTTTGACACTGAAAGGAAGGTTTTGTTCTGATTTAGGTAATTAGAAAAAAAAATTGATTAAAAAAAAAGAAAAGGGAAAAAAAAGAATAAGACACCCAGAAACAAACAGATAGGCATTCATTTCTATATACACACAAGTAAAAATGATTTCGCGTATAAACAGGTACGGGATTTCAAAAAGTAGAGTTTTAGTATCTTTGATGATGTTTTGTCACTGGAAGTTAAAACTTTATCTCTTATATGTCCGGGTAAACTATTCCAAATTTTAACACCAGAAATTTTAAGCAATTGATTTGTTTTAACCAGCGATGTTCTTTGCACATAAAAACTTTTGGATGAAACACTTCAAATCGAGTCCGTACAAATAGAGGACAAAGTCCTAAAAATCGTTGATTGATTGCTACAAAATACAGATAATTTACTTAAAATGACTTTTGCCATAAATTTGGCAACTTCTAATTTGTAAAGTTTTGTAAATAACTTTCAATTTGGGACACTGTCGCGTATTTCCGCCAATTGTCCTCGATTTCCGCCAAGCGGCGGAAATCATCAACTGATTTTTAACTTTGGCGTCACTGCTGTAACAGATTACTTCTCCAACTTTACTCTATTTTACTTTACTCTATTCAATGCAATCTTATTCACCGTTTGTGGCAAACTGGAGGATAGCTTCTATAGCTTGACTTGCTCAAAACTGCAAATAACTCTTTATGGGAGTAAATTTTGAAGAAAAATTCAATATCTACGGGGTGCCGACTTACAGGCATACAAACTGTATTTGTTAGAAATAAACTTCTACTACTGGAATTACGCTCGTACGCACACTATTTTACGCCCTTTGAAGAACGAGCCTAATCCTTTATGCCAATAAAAATTAAGAAATAACCAACGAACGCGTGAAGGACAATATATAGGCCAACTAGTATACTGTTAAGTCATAACGGTCATAACTTACAAGAGTAGACCATAAAGGCTGTTATGTATTAGAGCCAAATAAGTCAATTTTGTAAGCTTATTTTGCTATGAAATACTTGACTTTTTGTGTTTCTCCGTTAATTTATCTATCTTGATTTACTTTATCTATCTATGATGAAAACTTGATCACCCAACTTTTAACTGCTGCTGAACAGTGGCTTCATTTCGGCTCGTTATTTTTTTGAAATCGTCAAAATGTCGCAACTCACTTAGACAAAGTAATGAAAACTATCCATGATACTGGCATATAAATTATCTCTCTGGTAAGAGGGTGGTTGCTTGACTCGATGACCGTGAGGTCTTTTGCAGCTTCCCCGTCGCCTTCTTAACGAATGCTAATTATAACTTCTACTTCGTGCTGTTACTGAGCATCGAGCGATGAAATAAATTTGTCTTGTCTTCAAATCAATAACTTGAAGCTAAACTGCAACAAACCCAGTGCATTATTTTTAGTTGCAAGTCGTCCAAATCTGCTCTTGCCTTTTCAAAAGCTGTCAATCAAAGTTCGAAAGTGGATTTTTTAGACTCCGTAAAAAACTTGGGATTCATTCTAGACAGCAATCTTACAATCAAACGCCAAATTAAACATGTAGTAAAAAAGTGCTTTTTTCACATTTGCAACATTGGAAAAATCAAAGTTTTTGACTATAGAATCCTGTAAAGTGCTTGTGAATAGTCTGGTAATCTCTCAGCTTGATTACTACAATGCTTTATACTATGGTCTGCCAAGTTATCTAAATATACACTTGCAAAGAGTTCAAAATACCGCTACCAGATTGATCTCGTGTACCCACAAATATGATCACATCACTCCTGTTCTCATTGAGTTGCACTGGTTGCCTATCAAATATCGCCTGAAATTTAAAATTCTTTTGCATGTTTTCAAAGCAATAAACGGCCTTTCACCGACATACTTGACTAACTTGATCGCCCATCAGCTTGTTTCTTCTCGTTCCTGCGATCATGTGACTCTAATTACTTTTTGTTCCGTGTACTTTCGCTGCTTTAGTGAATACCGGCTTTTTCTTTGGAACGCATTACCAGTTACCACCACACATAGAAGACGCTAAATCTACAAATCAATTTAAAGTTCTGCTAAAAACATATTTCTTTAAACCAGCATATGTTAGGTCGTTTGTTTCTCACTGTGCACAGTGCACACTCTTCGCATGCTAAATAGTAGGCCTATTGCTTTTCGTCACTTTTATTTCCACCGTAGTATTTTTTTAAACAATTGTGCCAAGTCCCAGTTGTAGTGTACTCGACTTTTGTTGCCTGTGACTTAGTGTGTTATTATTTCATATTGTTGAACTGAATTTGCACTGTAAAGCGCCTTTGATCTGTGACCCAGAAGCGTTGCTAAGGATGGGGGCATCCGGGACGGGATTTCGCGGTGTCGCTTCTTTATGATGTAACGTAACCGTTATGATATTGCATCCTTTATGAAAATTATGTCCAAAAGAGGTGAAGACCTAAAAAAAGGTCTTCGCCGAAAATTGAGTGGGTTTTCGGTTCGAATGAGAATGGAGACCTAATAAAATGAAAAAAAAGTCATCATAACAAATTAGTGGAGTTATGGTTTCACATCATAAAATGGTGTCTTCCAAAAATGGTTACACCCTGGGGGGCCGTCCTTCCAAGCGACGCACTGCTTCTTCCTTGTAGGAAACGGTGCTTTGTACAGATGACTTCATTATTGGAACGACCGACGCTCGCGTCGCGTGTTCCTATGTTTTTACTCGGCCATTTTCCAACTAACGAGTGCGAAATTTCAGACTTTTGCTTATAACTCAAGAACGGTTTGGTATAGCTACATGAAATTTTGACAGCAGTTTGAGATTAATGAGTTGTATGTTTGTACCAAATTTTGAGGCAATAGGTCACGTGACTTCGGTTTTAGAACCCGAAAACCGTTCCGCAAGTTCGGCGTAAAAAGCGGTCTCAGTCAAAAACGGCTTAAGTACGGCAAAAAATATTTCATAGGGCTGTATGTCTTAAAATACCCTATCATCCCAACCAACCCACTTTTGGCCGTGATGAGGTTTATTTCTTTTTTTTTTCCTTTTTTTTTCTTCCTAAATCTTGTACGCTCTTCTTCTCCTAAACCACAACACATCGAAATCTAATTTTTGTGTAAAGTTGTTGAGCTGCAAATGCAATTTTTTCTCCCGAAATTTTTTGGGGCAACTCCACTAGGAACCCCCCAAAATGGGGCCCCAAAAATCCATTTTTCGAACGGCTCAAGCTAGAGTGCCAGTGTTTTACGATATCAGCAGATATTTAATAGACAAATATTTTGACATAGTTTGGGGGTGCCACGCCCTCGGGGACCCCCCAAATGGACTCGCCAAAAATCAATGTTTTTTAACAGCTCAACTTAGAGTGCCAGTGTTTTATGATATCAGTATATATTTAACAGACAAATATTTTGACATAGTTTGGGGGTGCCACCCTCCTGGGGACCCCCCCAAATGAACCCCCGAAAAATCAATTTTTTGAACAGCTCAAGCTAGAGTTCTACTTTTTTTTAGTTCAGTAGATATTTAACAGACAAATATTTTGGCATAGTTTGGGGGTGCCATCCCCTCGGGGACCCCCCAAATGGACCCCCAAAAATCAATTTTTGAATGGCTCAAGCTATGGTACCAGTGTTTTATGATATCAGGAGATAATTAACTGACAAATATTTTGACTCCACTTTTCTGGAGGTTCCACAATCAGATATTTTTGAATAATTGCTGATTTTATGGTAGACAAAAAGTACTTTTGATCGTCACAGCATTAGCTTTGCGTCGGTCGTTCACTGAGTTTGCTGGCAAACTCCCATCTAGTTTTAGTTTACTTTAACTTGCTTGTCGTTTTGTTTATCCTGTCATACCAGTACTATTTTGAGCAGCTAATTGTGTAAAACAAGAAGCACATGTGTAAGTAGTATAAAGCACCAAATAATGGGTACTACTTTTTTTAGGACGCTTAGGACGATTAGGACGCGCGTCCTAAACGTCCTAACAAACCGTTACTTTTTTTAGGACGCTACCAAAAATCAACTAAAATATAGTTTATTTAATTAAAAATTTAATGGGAATTCAATTAAAATCAACTAAACCCTAGTTTTCAATAAAGATTGGATTCGAATTCTTGCCGTAAGAAATCCGATACCGGTATGCACTAAAACACCTCCTTCCTAAAAAAAGTAATTACTTTTTTTAGGACGCTGTCAAAATCATTCGAAATCTGCTTTGTTTTATGAAAATCATCAATCTAAAGTGATGCAAACTTTGAAAATAAATGACCAATCATCCAAAACCTGCTAACGAACAAAATTAAACGCAAATCCTTGATAAATTGTCATGATTTCTTGATAAATTTGTCTTGAATCCATCTCCGTCCTAAAAAAAGTACAGCGTCTCAAAAAAGTATATTACTCGAGGTAATTAAATAAATTAAATGTCAAGTAGCCCCCCCCCTTCCGTACTCTTTTTGTTTATTAAGCTTATGTTAAGCATTTTACTAAACGATCAATTTTGGCTGCTTATTTTTAGCAAGTTTTGAAGTGTTTATCGATTAATTTATGAGCTGTTTTTTGACAAGTAAGTTAATACCCCCGTAAAAAAATAATAATTATAACAATGATAAATGTTTTAAAAATGGTTTAAACCACTCTAGAGGCCATATCACTGCAAAAACTACCTCAAAAGGGCAAAAATTGTGGCATTTTTTTATCGTGCACTTTGGTCTACAGGCCAATGCAGAGAGGGGCATGGCCCCTCTGGTTGCCTTATTGATTATAAGTTTCGTTTGGATTTCGGTTTCTGAACAAAATTAATTTAATGGCGGAGTAAATATTATTTTAGGGTTTATATAAGCACCGCGTAAATTTGAAATATTAAACGCCGTATTGCATTTAGATGCTGATAAAGGCGCAATGACAGATGCTGAAACGTTTGATACTGATTATTTAATCAAGCAATTTAATGCTTAATCCTAGGGTGTTGCTTACGCTCGCATTTACGAAAATGCTGTATGATAATTCACGTAAAATGGGCAATCCTGTTCCTTTTGCCCCTTGCCCTCTGCACCAAGGTAAAAAAAGTTCTACAAAGAGTTGTTATCTTAGTTTAGATGGATGTATTTACACTTATTTTGTAAATTTAAACACAAAAAATACTTGACATCTTAATTTGCCCCGCATGCGGGCTCCCCAGGTCAAGTATAAAACACGTTGGTCCAAATTTTTGGGATTAGAGTGCTGGCTCGTTTCGGCTAAGAGGGGGCCTCAGCTTTCCTAGCCTCTTCCTGGTTGCACTACTGCTGAAAAGTAGTGCTAGCAAAAAACCATAGGTGGGCACAAATCCGTTAATAACGAAGCTAACTTTTTCATTAACTCGTTAATCCGTTAGAAAGCTTCTTTATGTTAACGGACTAAATTGACTTCCGTTCAGTTCTGTTAACTTCCGTTAAGGTTTTTGTCGTTGACATCTTGCACCATTCATTCATCGTACCGGAATAAATCACTTTGCACTGGTAACACTTACTGCGTAGCTGAAGGGCCTCAGAGAGAAATTTTTGCAGGGGGTACGAAGGTCGATACCGGCCCCCCAATACCGGCCTTCTTGTCCACAACAGCGCCACATGTAATTACTTCACCAAACGATGAAGGCTGAACGACGTGAGCGTGCAATAGAGAATGATATGTATTATTAAGGACTCCTAATATTAATATTTGTTAATGGTTAAATTAGGGCCATTTAAAAACATTTCTAAACGAAATATGACGCAACAGCAATGAGAAAAATGTGATATTTGCAGATAATATTGTATTTACCGCAGTAAATTCACATAAATTTCAAGTTTTGTAAAACAAATCGATCAGTGGTCGAGTGGATAGAGCGTCTGCTACTGAAGCGGTAGACACGGGTTCGATTCCCGGTCGAGTCAAACCAAAGACTATAAAAATTGGTATTCACAGCTTCCCTGCTTGACGTTCAGCAATTAAAGGGACAGTGTGAAGCCTCCATCGTGTGTGGTAGACAGATGGGCAGGTGGCAGCTTGACTCGAAGACCGAAAGGTTATTTCGCTGTCTCCTGGCCAAGGCAACTTGGTGAATAAAATGTAATTACAATTACAATTACAAAAAAATTCAACGCTATGACTTCTTCTATGTACTGAAAAAGATTAGTGTATTATTGTTGTTACTAGTTATTATGGTAAATTAATAAAAAGGGCAAATTTCAATTCTGAAAAAACACCAAATCGTTTTTTTAAAGCACAGGCATCTAAACGCACAAACGGAAGTTGGAACTGTTAAGAATTCAACCCTTTATCCTCGTGAGTTTTAGTCCGACTCTTCCTAACGTCTGCATCGTTGGTTCGATTGAACGGTGCCTCACTCTGATGCATTCAAATCGACATAACAGCAACAAGATTGCTGACGCAGCAAGGAAAATAAATTTTATGACGAGAGTTATTTACCATTAAGTTATAACACTGCACAGTAAAACATTTCGTACCCAGTGAAAATTTTAGTAAAACCTCCTTTCTTCCAAAATTTGGTTGGGGGATCAAATAAAGTCGATTTAACCCCACAAGCAGGGTGTCGAACCGTTTCAAATAACGGTTCGGGCTCAGGTTTAGCTCCTGCTCAAAATATTTTAGAGGTTCAGGTTTGGTTCGGGTTCACTTGAGCACCATTTTCGAGATTCAGGTTTGGTTCAGGTTCACTCAAGTAAAATATTACTGGTTCAGGTTCGGTTCGGGTTCATTGACTAAAAATTTAACTGTCGTTACTCGTTTCGTCCAGAAAAAAAAGGAGAAATTGCTGATCCTGTCAGGCGCGTAGCCAGAAATTCCGCAATGAGGGGCTGTTTGGGGGGTCTGGGGGCGGAGCCACCAGCCGCCGGAGGCCAATGGGGGTCTGGAGGCGAAGCCCCCAGCCATGGAGGCTGGGGTTTGGGGGCAAAGCCCCCAGCCGCTAGGGCACGGGGGTCTGAGGGCGGAGCCCCCAGCGCTCAAAAATTTTGCGTTTTTTTGCAAAAATAACTTAATTTTAGGGCTATTTTAATGAAAAATAATGCTTTTAAAACGTGGCTTAGAAATTGGCAGTGCAAACATGATTAAACTGGTTGCATAAATGGGCTATTTGGGAGGTGGCTAATGGTAAAATGTTAGTTTTCTTGTTTAGATGCTGGTAAATTATAAAATCGAATAGTTCAATAAAACTCATTCCGAATAATCTATTTTGTATACAGTTTATAGAGAAAAATAATCGGGTGGTGGGGGGGAGGAGGCTAATGAAAAGAGATTTGAGAGAAATGTTTGGTAATTAACTAATACTGAATAGCCCCCCCCCCCCCTACTCCTTAGTTTATAGTATATTTGTTGATGAAACCTATGTTTAGCATTTTTGCACTTGCGATCAAATTTGATTGCTTATTTTTTACCATTTTTCAAAGTTTTTATTTATTTGTTGGTTTTATTTTTGACAAATTAGCCCCCCCTGAACATATGTTTCAAACAATGTTTTAAATCACTATTTAGTCCACTCCAGTGCAAAAGTGCTAAAAACGTGGTGTTTTTCCTATTCTGCATTTTGGTCGACATGCCAATGGGGGAGGCTAGAGCCCCCCCCTGCCTACGCTACTGGTTGATGATCACCACTGCTCTTGTTGTGCGTGTACCAGCGCCAGCGGCATCCGGATATGGCAAAATATAATATTCTTACTTTTGCTGGGGGTTCAGGTTCGGTTTGGGTTCACTTGAGCACAATTTTGAGGGTTCAGGTTTGGTTCAGGTTCACTGAAGTAAAATTTTGCTGGTTCAGGTTCAGTTTGGATTCACCAAAATGAAACGGTTCATTCGGGTTTACGGTTTGGGTTCAGGTTCGGTTCGACACCCTGCCCGCAAGTACATTTCATCCCCCCAAGCCCAATTTGATTGCAAACGGGGGGTTTCACAAAAAACTGGATTGGTAACTTAATGTGGCAATGCGACTGAAATGGAAATAAAATTCTTTGTAACCTTGCGCTTACAAAACACATGACGACATAGAAGCAAATATTCCGTATCAACAATGCCACCTTGAGGAAATATTTTCATTCCATTTTTAAGCCGCTGTACTTTTTTTGGACAGAGATGTTTCAGGACGAATTTATCAAGGATTTGCGTTTAATTTTGTTTGTTAGCAGGTTTTGGATGATTGGTCATTTATTTTCAAAGTTAGCATCGCTTTAGATTGATGATTTTCATAAAACAAAGCAGATTTCAAATGATTTTGACAGCGTCCTAGGACGCTGTACTTTTTTTAGGACGGAGATGTTTCAGGACGAATTTATCAAGGATTTGCGTTTAATTTTGTTCGTTAGCAGGTTTTGGATGATTGGTCATTCTTTAGATTGATGATTTTCATAAAACAAAGCAGATTTCGAATGATTTTGACAGCGTCCTAAAAAAAGTAATTACTTTTTTTAGGACGCTGTATATACTTTTTTCAGGACGGAGATGTTTCAAGACGAATTTATCAAGGATTTGCGTTTAATTTTGTTCGTTAGCAGGTTTTGGATGAGTGGTCATTTATTTTCAAAGTTTGCATCGCTTTAGATTGATGATTTTCATAAAACAAAGCAGATTTCGAATGATTTTGACAGACGGAGGTGTTTTAGAGCATACCGGTATCGGATTTCTTACGGCAAGAATTCGAATCCAATCTTTATTGAAAACTAGGGTTTAGTTGATTTTAATTGAATTCCCACTAAATTTTTAATTAAATAAACTATATTTTAGTTGATTTTTGGTAGCGTCCTAAAAAAAGTAACGGTTTGTTAGGACGTTTAGGACGCGCGTCCTAATCGTCCTAAGCGTCCTAAAAAAAGTAGTACAGTACCCCCAAATTATTATTTTTATTAAACTTAATGAGTTCCTGTACCATAGGTTTTTAGTGTGGACGGGAACTCTCAGCTTTGGGAGCATGACAAATTTAATGCACTGGTTGAGTTTACAGTGTCTGAGCAGTGAGTTTATGAATTTCAGATTCTTAAGTTTGAAACTCTCTCATGTGATTGCAGTTTTTATCACCTAACCTCTCACGCCAACCTACCGTATTCCTGTAAAGTAGTTCTACTGTTTTAAGAAGAGCCGCAGTTTAATGTCAGTGTATCTTTTTCTCTTCGTTCAGCATAGATACTCTAGTCAATAATGATTGCTTCCAGCATTGCTTTAAATTAAAGATGTCAATCCTCATTGACTAATGGTGCAAAAGCACTAGATGCTTAAACCATCTTTTTCATTTATTATTGTTGTTATCATTATTATAAAAAGTGATTAGCCTAGGTATTTTACTAAGTAATTCATCTGACAATTTCAAATTTCCGACTTTAGCTTACTTCACGGTAAGCCATACGGTAAGATTTTTAAATACTACAGCAGGCCATGTCTGGTAATAAAGTTACAGGAGCGGATGTGATTGCAGATGCCTTAAAGTCTCAGGTTAGTAATTCACTAATTGTATCAATTATCTTTATGTGTTTATGCTGTACAGTTTGTTACTATGAGGTTTATTTTAATCTTTGGATAGCCTTGCTGCGTGGACTTGGACCTGGCTTAATGTCCCCTCAGTCCAGAGTCAGTGTTGTAGTAATTGCACATTTAGGCTTTCCTCTTATCTCCAGACAGCATCAGATATGACTCATGAGATGCTAACTACTATAGGTATTAGATGATTTGCATACCTTTATTATGATAACAGATAAGTAAGCTACCGTACCGTACTTCTTGTTTGGAGGATTCAGCACTGCATACCAGTTAGTACTAGCTTAGAAGTTTTCAGTGATCCAATGTTCTGGTGGATTTCAAATTATTATCCACTGAATTTGCTGATTGTTCAGTTGTTCAAAGTCACCTAGCAGAGGCATTCACTGATCATCACAAACTGTCTTATCCAAGGACACAACAATGTGCCCTGGGTGCAGGTTGAACCCAAATCATGCAATCATTAGGCTGTGTTTCGATAAATTGGTTAATTCAAAATTAACGCTTGCCCGAGGCAAGCTAAAATTGCTGCGAGCAAGTTGTTTCCTTGCTCCGCTTGCCCTTTGTGCAAGTCAATAAAATACAGTTTATGAAGTAAGCACCTTAAAATACTGAAATAGGGTGATTTAAAGCGCAAGTTACCACTTTTGCACCGGTAAAATAACTCCAAGTATAGAGTGCTTTTATTTGCTTTAGCGCAATCATGGCACTTAACACTTAGTTTAGTCGCATGCACATCATTAATCGCAAGCACATTCGTTTGATATTCTGACATGATTCTTTTGGCGTAAAGTGTTTTGTTAGAATTCTTCGTGCAATTACTGTTTTAATCTTTTTTGGGTATCACAAGCAGTGTTCCCTCTAACTTTTCACATCCTGCGTAAATGCCAGAAATGGTGTGCAAAAGTTCTGAACTCACTGTGAAAATGCCGCAGCTCTTGAGGCGTTCTCGATCAGTGGTGCAAAAGTTTCCTGCCAGAATTTTGGCTTTCTCCAAAAAAAAAAAAAAAGACCATCACGCTGACAAAGGCATTTTTTTCTCGGCATAGTGATGGAAACATACATGGGCATGGTGCTGGAAACTGCAGCTGTTTACGTTTTTTGGCAGGAAATAAAAACACCGGTTTTTGGCTAGAAACAAAAACTCTGGACTTCGCAAAATTTAGTGCGGAAATGCTGAAAAAAATTTTGCAGTTTTTTGCGTTCATAGGGAACACTGATCACAAGCACTAACTACCCTGTGATGTAAGAAAGCAAGGTCAAAAATTTGGCAATTTTTTTAAAAGTTTTTTAAAGATCTTTGTTCTTTTATCTTTTACAAAAAAGTTCAGCTTTTAAGCTGGTGCTGTGTTCGAGATATTCGTGATTGAAAAATAATATGGATTTGCTGCAAAAAAGCTACTCGAATATTGTTAATGTAACAATTAATACGATTATAATCCAAAAATCAATTTTTGACAATTGAATGATTGCCAAACCAGGGATGGCAATTACATCGATGACTTTCTTCAATATTTGTTACCGAGAAAACTGTGATGTGATGCAGAAGAGAAGAATATCAGTAGATATGATTTTTTTGCCATAACTTAAAATTTTTTTGATGTGATAAGATCACTGCTAGTTTGCGATTATTTGTACAATTATCGGTTTTTTAAATAAGTTTGAAAATAAAGTTTGTTGATTGTTATCTAAAATAATGTCAACTGAAGCTCAGTCAGTGCAAAACGTAGTTTAATTACATATTGTGATTGTGATGCAACAAATGCCAAAATATTCTCAAATTTTGCCTAAAATGTGACATACGACAAAACAGAAAAAAGCAACAGAAATAACAACAAAAATTGAAGATTTTTAGGTGAATTCTCTGATGCAATAATAGATGTGAATTCTTTTGCGTGTTTCGATGTGATAATTTAATGTGATCTTTTTGGAAAAAAAACAACGATACGATTGCCATTATAGCAAAAAAAGGCATCTATTACATTATTACAATTCAAAAAATCTCACACAAGAACTGGATTTTCTCAAAATATAATATGCATTTTCGGTACTTACAACAATTTTTTTTCAAAATTAAACATCAAAATGCACTATGCCTCTTTGGGGCAAATTGAAGTTTTCCCGGGCTAGTAAACATTTGCTATCTCTTGCCCGATGGGCAAGTTGTTGAAAAAGTTAATTTTGACCCCTGAAAGAAATACATGTGTAACGATTTTTGCTTAATGGTGAACAATGAAACATGCAGAGCTGTCAGATTGAAAATTGATTGTTTGAGAGCTTTTTGTGATGCAACAAAGGCAAAAAAATTGCTGGATGTTTTAGAAATGCAAAGTGCTTGAAGTAAATCTACCTATAGTACTAATTCAAAAGGCAGTGGCTATTTTTCCACTAGTGGCAAAATGCACCATGCTATTTTGGCACTGGAGGCAAAATAGCCCTAAATGCTATTTTGCCTCCAATTCAAACTTTTGAATCAGTTGAATTCAAACCCTTTTCATGGTTATACTGTACTCTACTGGTACTGTATAGTTAGTATACTACAGTATATTTTGGTGTGGTACATATCAGATATGATTTGTCAAATGTTTGGCTGTTGGTCAATGTTCCCTCTAACTTTTCACATCCTGTGTAAATGCCAGAAATAGTGTGAAAGTTCTGAACTCAATGTGAAAATAGCGCAGCTCTTGAGGCATTCTCAATCAGTGGTGCAAAACTTTCCTGCCAGAATTTTGGCTTTCTTAAAAGAAAAAAAATTTCCAGCCACAATTTTGGCTTTCTCAAAAAGAAAAAAAAGGCCGTCGCACTAATGGAAGCATCTTTTTCTCAGATTTTATGACGTTTTAAAAAGAAAAAGGGTCATCAGTCTGAGATCCGCAAGTTTTCTATGGGGTTCATGCAACGTTGATGGTTGTGGTGCCAAGAACCGCAGCTGCAGCTGTCTACGGTTTTTGGCAGGAAATAAAAACACCGTTTTTTGACGGGAGATAAAAACACCAAATTTCGCGAAAATTCAGTGTGAAAATGCTAGAAAAAATTTTGCACTTTTCCCACTTTTTTGCCCTTATAGGGAACACTGCTGTTGGTGTAGTCCAGATATTTTTTTATTGTTGATAATATAGGCCAATTAAGTAGGCAGTAGTAGTAGTAGTAGTAGTAGTCAAGTTTATTTGTTGGCAAACTCCCAAACATAAAATCACAAAAAACACAAAATAAGTTGAAAAAGTCACAAAAGCATGTTCCTAAGAAGAGAGACTGCAAAGTAATTGGTTAGGGTATTCTAGTCAAGCAACCACCCAATTAAAACCCAGCAAGTTATCAACACAAGTAAACAAGATTTATTGATTTGTCTAGGTTGGGAGTCAATTAAATTCAGCCAAACCTAAAATAATCCATCTGTTGTTAATAAAATTTTTATCACTTTTTACAATAAAGCACCATTTTTATTCCACTGTGACTTAAAAGCTGTTTTACAGGTTCTGATATTTTTCTAAAAGGAACTCTTTATAATTTTGTTTAAATTTCTTAACGGATAGACCATCAGCGTGTATAAGTGCGTGCAAGATTTTTGCTAATTGGTTCAAATCTTACATGGGTTGATTTTTTTTTCGTTTTTGTCTTTGAGCTTCTTGCTAAAAATTAAAGTGGTCTTTTTTTCAAGTAAAATTTTATCTGTCTATTATTTTCTACCTAAAACTCCAACTTAAAAAGGCATTTAAGTCAAGTTTTTCACTATTGACCAAAATGTTAACAAAAAGCCTTTTAATACATTTTCACCATATACATTTTCACCAAATTTGAACTTTTAACATTTTGCCATTTTAAAGATATTGTAGTTCAAAGTTTACAAACTTCAGTGTTGCCATTTTGCCATTACTGTGACAAAATATTAACTTTTGGAAAGTTGGCTTTAATTAACTTAAAAAGCAGCTAATTCACAATTGACAACAACACTGCCGAAAACACTTAATGAGAATTAGAAATATGCAGTTAGTTTTTGAGATTTTGTTTGTATAGTAGTTGGCAGAATGGAAATCTAAATTGTCATATTTTGGAAACCGAAGATTGTAGAAAGCTCAAATTTGGTGAAGTTAGTTTTCAGATCTGTCAAAAATTTTTAAGAGAAGACCGAGCAAAAATTATTTTTGCCTGAATGCTCTTTTAAAGAGCCTTGACTCGTCCTTGCATAGCCTCCCCTACGTCAGAGCTGGGCAAGTCTGCATTTGCTATTTTAGGTGCGGAATTGCAATTGTCAGTAATTTCAATTACGGAAGTTTCAAATACTTAGCCCTCAATTCTGCTAGCATAAAAATATTATTCCATTTATATCTAAAGAACATTTTTACTCATTTTTTTGAGACTATGCGTCATGCTATTTGGCTCGTGACAATTTAGAGACTTTATGTGATTTATGCAGAATCAGTAGCAGCCCAACTAAAAACAAACATAGTTGTTAATCCTTGTGAAAAATAAGAAAAAAACAAAAAACACATTTTTAGCGCTCCTGTGCTTTTACTGTATAGTGTAGTATGTTCCAAATTTGTTTGAAGTCATTTTTGAAGCATTTATTAGGATAGACGGCTACAGGAAAAAGATGGATAAAAATTACTGATTAAGTCACAATTTACCACATACCAGTGTTGGTACTAGAACAGATGCACGTTAATCGCATGCAATCAGTTTGCCAAAATAACAAAATTCCAAAACACTAGAAATTGTTTTTTCTAAGTGCAAAAAAACTCCAAGTGTTGAGAGCTTCTAAATCCTTTTGCCTCCTGCAGTTTGCAACCATATTTCAAAACCTTTGGCGTTGCATCTACAGTGTGTACAATTTACACTGCATGTACAGATTACAGAGTTTGTTTTCTTTTTTGTCTTGTGACTAAACTTTACATTAAGTTAATACAGCATAAGTTATATTAATATGATAAGTGATGTGATAGATATTTATTTCGTGTAAGATTCTTAAATTAGCACAACATTGATTTGGACAAGTAATTTAATTGATTTTACTCTTTTATTACTTGCGATTTGGCAATGGTAAAAAAGCAACTTTGCTAAAATAGTTGGTGCAAGCATTCAAAATCAGCAGGAAAAAATAGGAAAAATCCTCAGACGCAAACTGTAATCTTTGTAAACAAATTTGGCAGTGTTGATTTTAGTGGTTTTCAATTGGTTTATGAATTTAAAAAGTTAGAATGGCTTTGTGGACTAGCAAATTTAGTAATTGCAGAATTACATTGCAGACTTTGAAAATTCAGCAATTGCGTTGTGGACTTCATTGCATAAAACTTGAGTTACGGATTGCGGAAGTGTATGCAGGGGTCAAAATTAACTTTTTCAACAACTTGCTTTTCAGGAAAGTGATATCTAATGTTTACTTGCTCAAAACAAATAGGCACAATGAATTTTGGGGCTCACTTTTGGAAAAATGTGTGAAATGTGCTTCTTATCATAAACACTGAATTTGTGTGACACAGTAATAACTGTACTAATATCTTATTTTAAGAAACTCAAGTTTTTGTGTGCAATTGTTATGTTAATATGACATAAGTTTTTATAATCCTACTACATGCGTGAATTATTTTTTTGGTTACAATCATTTAAATTGTTACGTTACAATGATATTGACTAACCTTACCTTTTTACTGCTAACGCATTTTCAATCGCAATTATGTGAAAGCTACATGAGTTAGAAAGCTGAAATTTTTTCAAAACAAATAGAGAAACTAAAGAGCTTCGAAATAATTCTAATAATAAATAATTGAAAACTTTTTGACGTCATCTTCTTGCAGCACTAGATAATACTTATGATATCCAAATGAGCAGTTAACGTGACAAGCATGGAAAAAATATTCTCAGATAAAGAACATAGCATTTAGTGCCAAAAAAATTGCAAAGTGCATCTGAGTATCAAACAAATCTTCATGTGATTAAGAAGTATTAATTGCGATCAATGATGTGCAAATGATTAAACTAAGTGAATTGCGATGATTGCGCTAAAATAAAGCAAGCAACTGGTTTCTTTACTATAGCTACAAAAACTGTAATTTGCAAATCTAAATAGTCTTGTTTAATGTTTTTACTTCATGCATTATACTTAGTTAATTTGCCTGTCAGGCAAGTGAAGCCGGAAAATAACTTGCTATAAGAGCTTTCAGCTTGCCTTATTAATTTCGAACCCTGCATTGTGGAATTGCAGTGCAGACTTAAAAATTTCAAAAACGGTTGTGGATTGCAGACTTGAAAAAAAACTGCAAAGCCCAGCACTGGCCTACCTACATAATAATGTATCAATAGGTAGGTATTCTCATTTCTCTACTTTTGAATTACTGATTAGAATTTTTCAATAAAAACATCACTTTGAAAGTGTTTTTAACATTAAGTGCGGACTATTGTTTAATAGTTATCTAATATGTATGATCTTGTAAAGAGAATCATACTTTAACTTAAAGGTACAAATTCGATCCCTTTTTTAACTTCTGGACAAAGATCCAGTTACATCATCACCTTAGTGCCAACAACGCTTAGATGGTTATTGAAAGCATTTTAGTTACCTACTTTACTTCTTCAACTCTTTTTGCCCTGACAATTTATGAAAAAAATTTCTTTCAGTCCCTTGATAAGTATTGAATTGTCTAACTCTGGCATTGCAGTCTTGTGCATTCATTACCTTGAAGTTAATGAAGTTAGAACTGCCATGAAGTTAGAACTGCCATGAATGTTAGAACTGCCAGCTACCTTGAATGTTAGAATCATGAATGTTAGAATCATAAATCATGAATCATGAATTTAGAATCATGAATGTCATCTGCCATGAATGTTAGAATCATGAAGTTAGAACTGCCAGCTACCTTGCTTATTTGAAGTATTATTTAGAGCTTGACCTATATGACTTTTTCATCCCAATGTCGATATTTTGGAAACCTTTAGGCCTATATGGATATCGATTACTGATATATTAACTGCGAAATTTTGTCACTATTTTTCAAAGAACGCTTTATTTCACCAGAGATTTCTATCTACTTTTTTATCAATTCTGACTCAAGTCTAACTTAAACTCAAATGCTTACTCTAAAACTATCCCCAAATCTAACCCAAACCCTAACTTACACTCTACTCTTAACCCCTAAAAAACCAAATGAAAAACGCACAGATAAGTATTTCTCATTTTCATTTTATTTTGTTTAACTTGAAAATTTTTGGTGAAATAGTCACCACCATTTTTTAATTAACTTAACACTAAAAGCTTCACTAATTTCCCTCGAAAGAAAGACTATTGCAAACACAAGCCACACTCCGGTATTATTCAATAAAAAAACGAACCAAAAATACAATGATTTGGCAATCAATAGTCAAGAGTGGTCGTGCTTGCTCTAAAAAAAATAGTTTAAGGTAATTGTGCTAAGCCAATAGTTTATCTGTGGTAGATAGCTGATATGATATATTGGCTTGGCCTTAATACCGACCAAAATATATCAGCTGACCAAAATATCGGTCGAGCTCTAATTGTTTATTGATTTGATTATTATTATTAAACTAATCTGCTCAATTGCACTTGATTAGCCAATTCAGTATTGAAGATGACTTTTACTGTAATCAAACTGTAGTTACAGGCCAAATGTACAGCCCAGTCCATTCTCACAACTCAGCCCTTTTTAATCATAGGTTTTGATATTGCAGGGTGTAGAATATGTGTTTGGAGTAGTTGGAGTTCCTGTGATAGAAGTTGCATTGGCCATGCAAAATGCTGGCTTAAATTACATTGGAATGAGGAATGAACAAGCTGCAGCATACGCAGCTGGAGCCATTGGCTATTTGACTAGAAAACCAGGTATAATCTTCACTTAGAGTGCATTAATCTCTGTGCAATCATAATTTTCTGTCTGATGTGTAAATTTTGTTAAAGGTCCATTTTTCCTACCATTATGTATTAAATGTTTTTTCAATGCTTTTTTTTATTCTACTTGTGACCATTAAATTTGCAACTTTCTTGCATTGAGCAATGGTAAAGTATAAGTTGAGTCAGTTTTTGTTCAATAAAGTACTTATTATGCAAAAAAAAAAGTCAGCTGTGTTACGTATTTTCAACAAATGACAAAAGGTTTTTAGTCAGGGCTCTTGTGTGTTAATAGTTGAATTTACATTTTCTATTATTCTGTTCATTGTTCAAATTGCCT
Organism: Trididemnum nubilum; assembly: GCA_963965965.1. NCBI lineage: Eukaryota > Metazoa > Chordata > Ascidiacea > Aplousobranchia > Didemnidae > Trididemnum > Trididemnum nubilum. The sequence continues at coordinate 3,802,749 of OZ014470.1, read as the reverse complement.
AAACCAGTATATCAGGTACACTGATTTGAAACACCAAAGAGCAATGATTTTTTTGCTCGATCCAAAGGACAATTGCACTGGTTTACAAACCTTGTTTTTACTCCAAGTGCAATACTAATATTGAACATGACAAAACAATAGTTTGGTACTTTCTATTTTCTAATAAAATTCAATATCGATTATAACTCTTACATCAGTTTTGTTTAGGTGTGTGCCTTGTTGTTTCTGGTCCTGGATTAATTCATGCTTTTGGTGGCATGACCAATGCTATGGTCAATTGCTGGCCAATGATTGTTTTAGGAGGATCATCAGATCAAGACCAAGAATGCATGGGTGCATTTCAGGAGTTTCCACAGGTAGGTTTCGTTTATCGTTGCCATATAAACCGGTCGTAAGCGTTGGCATAGTGATAGATCATCTGCTTAGAAAAGCAATAAATTGATGAGTTAATTCTTCATTGTTTCAAACAATCCACTTTAAAATTTGTATCGACATCTTGTTCTTGTAGATGTTTTGCCTGAAAAACATCTTTGATTATGTGTTTACCTTGAGTGGTGAATTCATATGCCAACTTGACTCTTAAGATCAAAAGGTTATGAATATTTAATTTTATTTGATAAATTAATGAGGTAATATTTTTATTTATCTTAGAACACACAATTTGTGTTACTGCATACTGCATAGTCTGATTTAAAGTTAGTGTCATATTTTTATTAAAGCTAGTTCTTGTTGTCTGCCGTCTGGTAATTTAAGATCTTAATGTTATGTAGCGGTAAACTTTGAACATTTAAAGTTATTTAAGTTTCATTAAAAAAAATTGCGAGTTATTTATTGTGCAAGTCATTTTTGTCTTAATTGAATGGAGTTATCTGGGCATAAATCTTGAATCTATCAAGAAACATCCTGAGCCAAGGTTTTGTTTTTCTTGTCCTTCAGTTAATCTGATGCTTTATGTATGTTTGTTTTTTTAAATGTTTTTTTTTTATTCGGGGAAACCCAATCTGCTATGTTGGTAAAGAAATTGTAATGTTTGTTTGATTATTATTTATTAGTGCAGTATTATCCAACAATTAGTGTAGGCAGGTAATCTCATTTACAATTACAAAAGTATTTTGTTAGGTTGAAGCTTGCCGTCTTTACAGTAAATTTTCTGCTCGTCCTCATAGTATTGAAGCTATCCCTGCAGTTATAGAAAAAGCTGTCCGCATGTCAATATATGGACGCCCTGGTGCATGCTATGTTGATATTCCGGGAAATTTTGTTAATGCTATGGTGGAACAGGGCAACTGCCTGTAAGTGAAGTGTTTCAGTTAATCCAGTATCTTAATTATGCGAATGATCCTTTTTTTGATTTTGCGTTTTTGTAGGTTTTATATTTATTCATTGCTTAGCTTGAGACAATTTTGATTGACTTACATTCTTGCAAACAAACTTTTTTATGGTGATTAATCAGTTTCAGATGTGTTTAAAATTAAAAAAGTACAGGTGTTATGGGACGTCTAAACTTAGGCTATACTCCGGCAAGTTTCTTTCCCACATTCTCTGTTATTGTCCCAGCCTTCAAAAATCAAAAATAAATTTAGAATAATTTTCATGTTTCTAATTATGCGCGTTATTACGTAAATGTGTGATATGTTTTCTTAGATTCAGAGATGCATGTCCTCCGCCACCATCGTTCTTGGCGGACGTAGTGAATGTACAAAAAGCTTGCCAGATATTGGCCAGTGCAAAGAAGCCACTTGTAATAGTTGGAAAAGGTGCTGCTTACAGCCACGCCGAAGCAGAAGTGAGGAGTTTCACTGAACTTCACAATCTTCCTTTTTTGCCTACTCCAATGGGGAAAGGGGTGATGCCGGATGATCATGAATTGTGTGTTTCAGCTGCTCGATCAAGGTAAATTCAGCCCTTGGAAAATAAAATAATCTAGATCGATAAGTTGAGATTACATAGCACGAGTGCGATTAGTTTAGATTGCTTGCCAAGAAACACTTACAGTCACTAATGCAGTGTTACGAATGAAATGTTATTTAAAGACAAAATCAGTCAATCTATTTTGAAATCCTCTTATGAACTCGATGCCTCATCAATTATCGAAAATAATTATCTTTTTACCAGCGCAGTAGGTTCAAGGACTACTTTTGAATGAATAACCCAGGGATAATCCTTGAAATAACCATAGTCTTGGATTATACTACGGGTAGCACTTGAGTTTTGTGACAAAATATGCTTATTTGGTAACTACAAGTATTTGCCGTGGTAATCATCATCGTGGCAAGTATTTGTACTCACACTCTGGCGACTATACATTTAAAACATGAATAAAGCACATTTTTACACTATCAGATTCATAGCTTTATAGGGATGTTGACAATGACTGTATTGCACGGTTTTGTTGCAGGGCTTTACTCCATGCTGACGTCATACTGCTGCTTGGTGCTCGTTTGAACTGGCAGCTACACTTTGGAAGGTATGTGCATACTTAATTGATGCGCCAGTGATGGAATCTAGTGCGTAAATTGGGCCTAACTTCTGACTTCTTTAGTTTTAGTGCCAATAGGACGCTGGCTAAAAGCGTAACAATTTATCTGGATATTAAGCGCTTGAAGTTCAGGATAAATGCTTTCGGATTGGTCCGTCTGCTTCTAAATTAATGTTTTGACAACTTGGATGCATTGTGGACGGGATCACGTCTTTTTGGCCAGACCACTTCGGCATGAACGTTTTTGGCGCCACATATTTCGTCGCCCGGTCCTTTTCTGCGCAGACCGTTTCGGCACCAATTCGGTGCTCTTTGACAGTTTAGTTATTTAGGGTTAGGGTTTGGGTTAGGGTTAGTCAAAGAGCACCGAAATCGAGCCGAAAAGTCTTGAACCGTTGTGGGCTGATAAAAAATTTTAATCGGCCTTTGCAAATCATGTCAAGGCAAAGGCTGCCAATTTGAAGCAAGGTTGGTTTTTTTAACGGTATTTACTGTTTATATAGCCGTGCTCAGGATTTTAATTGCTTAAATCAATGACAGTTTGTTAGAGTTTGTGACTGTTTACAATAATTTTTTAAGAAAGCCACGATTTCAAGACAACGTCAAGTTTATTCACATTGATATCACCGCGGAAGAATTTCACAACAACGTAACTGCAGCTGTGACTTTGCAAGGGAATCTCCCCGATGTGCTAAAACAGGTTATTGTTTACAATTGCTCTAGCTTTAATAGTTTTGATGTTTTAGCTGCCAGGAAAAGAAAGTTGTTAATATAAAGAAAAAACAATAGTGTTAGAATTCCAAAATTTTTAATGTGGTAGCTGCAACTATATCCTCAAGTGGTTCTATTTTCGGAAATTTTATGTTGCTCCTGCCGTTAGTTTTCAAGCTAGAGCGATTTGAATCGCAATTGTTTTTTCAGTTTTTTAGCTAAGAAAGTTATATCATATGATCAATTGCTCCCGAAATTTGCAAAAAAGTGTTTCTATATGTTCTTTTAGTTCTAAATGTCAAGTTTGTACTTTCAGCCGTTTTTGAAGTTGTGGTGATTTCACCCTCTGCTTGCCGGAAAAATTCTTATTTTCCCCTTAAAAAATTAACATAAATACTTGCAACGCGAAAGTAAGAAAAAGCTATAGATATTAGCAATGTAGGTATGCCGGCACACTCCGGAAAAATGGACCTGGTGTATACTTGGCGTAAAAGCGTTTGGGGAAAAAGCGTCGAGCTGTTTTCATTTAACTAAACCAAAAATTTAATACGCTTAACAAACATACGATGCAATCACAATCTTACTCCCGATGTTACTGTAAACTGTGGACCATTGTTGAGTGTAGTCCGCCTCTAATGCTACTCACTTGGCCCTCACTACCAATTTCAAGAAAAAAATCTAACATCTCATATTTTAAGTTTTTTTTATTGTTCTTTAATTTGTTGCTTGTTTTTTCAGTTGTTTTCTATGTCAACTGTGAAAAGGAACGGAACTGTTTGGAAGATGCCTTTTTCGTCGGATTGGTGGAAATTTCTTCGAGAGAAAATCAATGCAAACTCTATCCAAACTAGAGTAATTTCAATCTGGAACTCAATTGTGTATAGTAGTATACTTGGCATTAGTGTACGATGTGAAAGTAAAGTTAAAGAGTAAAAAATTATATCACCGTTTGTTTAAGTTGGTACTGGCCAAGGTATACAGGAGCGTTTTTCAACACTGTGAAATTTTATAGATGAAGTTTCATAGATTTTAGTAGCACAATGCAGTTGCCACTACATTACAGCATACGGCTGACTTTTAATGCTTTTCATTGATTTTTCAGAGTTTGGCTGATAACAAATCAGTGCCATTAAACTACTATGCAGTGTTTGACGTCATACAACAACAGTTGCCTCGAAACTGTTACATTGTTAGTGAGGGAGCAAATACCATGGATATTAGCAGAACAATGATATTGAATTATTTGCCTCGACGGAGGTAAAGTCTTTGCTTGGTTTGTCGTTCGAAGCCGTTTATTATCGGTGTACAACTTTTAGGCGTGGGACGTTTATGCACAGGATGTTTATTCACACCGATTAGGCACCGCGACTGTTATGCACCACACTGCACCGAGACTATTATGCACTGGAAGTGGGACTTTTAGGCGCCAGAAGTTAAAAAAAAATTTCCAAAAAAAAAAATTTCAACTAACAATTTTGCCAAAAAAACAACAGTTCTTTTAATTTTTTGTTAAATAGGAATTTTTTTAGATAAAAGTTATCTAAAAAAATTCGTATTTGAAAAAACAATTTTAAATAACTCTTTTTTTGAAAAAATCTATTCGAAACAAAATTTTTTTTGAAGAAAAGAAAATTTTTTTGGAAGAAAAATTTTAGAATATTTTTTTCCAAAAAAATTTTTTGAGTTGTGGCGCATTAAAGTCCTGGCGCATTAGAGTCTCGGTACATAACAGTTCAGGCGTCTCATCGGCCGCTCAGTTCCAAACTGCCGCGCCAAAAATCAAGGTCCGGTTTATTAACATGAAGCTGTTGAGTTAGCTTGAAAAAAAGTTTGCTTGAAAAGGAAAAATAATATGGCTATTATTTAAGCAGTTTGCTTGGGAAATCAAAATTTCGTGTTACTTCTATCGTAGTATTACTTTTTGATCTGGTGTTGTCCGCATCAATGTTATTAGCTGAATCCTTGTTTTGTGTTGATTGACAGACCATATCATTGACGCACGAGGCATCTTCATCAAGATGTAGAATTTGTGCTTAAAGTAGAGGTTAGAGTTAGGTACCATAATTAACTCATGACATACGTAACTAAATCCGTTTTTGGCGTTGATTTTTCAGCATTTAGTTTTCAGAATGATTTTTCGGTAGTAACCGATGAAAATTCCCTACTAATATATAAAACCTGGACAAGGTAAAAATTAGTATTTACAGTTTTCACTTAATTCGGCATGCGTTTTTTTTTTATTGTTACGTGCAACCTGCCAGTCGTTCAAGCGGTTAACGCGCTCGCCCATGAAGCGGTGGGCCTGGGTTTCAGTTCCAGAGTCTGCTCAATCGGGCGTAGTGCTGTCCTGGCACAATGGCATGGAGATGGGTTATTGCACGTTAGGTGTATAGCGCGTGCAATAAGGTGTGATTTGATTCAACGTACATTTTTATTCAGGTTGGATGCTGGCACGTTTGGTACAATGGGCGTTGGAGTTGGATTTGCCATCGCAACATCACTGCATGCTGCGAGCTCGGCTAGATTATCCAATGAAAACCCTTGCAAAGTGGTAGGATTTTTTTCAAGGATTAAAAAGAAAATAACGTGCCATATTGCTATTTTTTACCTATTTTGTCACAAAACAACTCGTGTTGTTATTTTTGCATATGCTGTTTTTTGACGTTGCTTAGTATCTCTCTTCGTTGCGACCTTACAACTGTAACAATCGAAGTACAGTAGCTCTGTTGTTGCTGATAGATCGTAGTTTCAACGAGTGCTTGGTGTTTTTCATTTTTTTAGTGCCGAAATTTTTATACATTTTGCATAATGATCGCGCAAAATTATTAAATAGAAGCTATTTATTTCTTTTTTGTTCAACGCATTATGGTTTCCATCGTTGAGTTTGAAACAGGGATTGGATGTTGCTAGCAGCACGGAGTGGGTGATCAGTATCCATCCGGCCTCGCATCGCCTCTTTATTCGGGATATTGCTGCGCCTCAAGTTCCTAATGCCTTCCTGGCGATTTCCTTGGTGTTTTCGCTTAGAATCAAACACCATCTAACTTTTTACGAATAGGAAATTTGAGTGTGTGTTGCCTTATCATGAGGATGGCTGCCATCGATTTGGTGAATTTGTGATGCCAAAGAAATGTTGGTGAGGTGCATCTTTGCACTAATGTGCATTCTCTTGAGTTTTTGTTGTATTTTTAGGTTTGTATCCAAGGAGACAGCGCATTTGGGTTTTCCGGCATGGAATTGGAAACGGTGTGTCGATACAAATTGCCAATTGTTTTTGTGGTGGTCAACAACAATGGTATCGCGATGGGTAGCAGCAAAGACTTTTGGAACATGTTGGACAATACTGAAGCAATTTTAACAAGGTATCAAACCCACGGAAAATATACGGTGCTTTACATTTACATTGTGTATTCAAATCAGTTTTTTGTTAATGGTCCACGTTTAAACAAAACATATTGCAAAACGGAAATAGTTGAAGAGATTAAAGCTGTTTTTGCTAGTTTAAAGAGTTCGTATCGCCGTTCCGTAAATTGATTTTTTCTTGTACTGGTAATTTACAAAAACAAAAATAAACCTCAAACCTGAATGACTGAGAAGATGATCGAGATTAGCGATTCCGAGGCACATTCCGTTATGTGCTGCTGAGTCCTTCTGTTCCTAAAGCAGCAAGTTTTTCAAGCTGGTAAACATGAAATAGCAGTGAAGCATATGCCCAGTAATTTTTTTGATTTAAATTCATTCATTATACTGTGCAATGTACATCACTTTCTTACGCTGTACTTCACTGCCATAAAACAACCGATGACATTCACTTTTCACTGCCATTTGTAAACCAGCTTTTAAAAGACACTTTACCTAAAAATTCTGTTCGAATAGTTGGCTATTTACGCCTGCTTAACTTTTTCTATGAGATAAGAGCAAGGTGCAGCGAATATGCTTCGCCACAGAATCTCAGTTGGGCTGGAGAAGCCGGGAGAGAAAAGTGACCATTTGCTTATCATCCAAAGGAGTGAGCTCCCACCACAACACGGGTGGCCACTGCTGGTGGGCGCCCTTTGATCGTGTGTTAGATGAGGTGTTTGGGCGGTTTTATTATTCTCGACGACGCATTGAATGGCTCGTCATGTTGATCTCCCAAGTCATTTCGACAGGTGACCAATTATAGACCAATTTTCTTGCTTTCAAACTTTTCAAAAATTTTTGAAAAAAATGATAGCCAGTATATGTGCTTTTCTGGATAACCACAGCATATTCTATAACCGTCAATTGGGTTTTAGAAAAAAGCACTCGACTATCCATCCTGTGACAGATATCATTACACTATGCTACGAAGTACGAAAAACTAGAAAATAAATTACATTGCTGTCTTATTCTACTGCACATAGAAAAAGCTTTCGACAGAGTTGATCATCAAATTCTTAATGAAAAATTAAACCACTACGAAATTAGAGGAGCGGCTAATACATTGATAAAAAATTATTTATCCGACAGATTTCAGTATGTAGAACTTGACAACCTAAAATCGTCTAGAATTAAAATAAAATACGGCGTCCCCAGGGTTCGATTTTAGATCCGCTTTTTTTATGCATTAATGACCTCCCTAATTCTTTAGTAAATCAGCCAACTTTGTTTTAATAAATTCTTTAATAGACGCTAGTATCCTGATCAGCAACCACAGCCTTGTAAATTTGGGAACTCAAAGCAGCGATGAACTAAAAAGCGCTTCTGATCGTTGAACTAAAAAGGATGATCGCCAACACGTTACTATTAATTCACATGAAACACAAGCTCTACTATTAACCTGATCGAAGCAAAAGCTCCAACCTTCTATGTTGTCTTTTAACAATATTTCTATTGAAATGTGACGGTGTGAAATATCTAGGCATTCATCTTGATTCAACGCTAAATTTTACCAGTCACATTCAAATGATTGAGCGACGAGTATCTTCGGCCATTGGAATTTTGTGCAGATTAAAGTGTATGGCTCCAGTTAAAATTTTGCTTTCTGTGTACTACGCTATAGTTTTTCCACATTAATGTGCGGAATTTCGGTCTGGGGATGCTAGTCTAAAAATGATTTGATGCTCCACAACGAATGTCTTGAGAATAATAGAATGCTGGCAGATGAAACAAAAACTTGAACCTTTATTCATAAAATTTGAAATATTTAAGATTAATCAACAACTAAATTTTGAAATTGCTAAATTCATTCATGTGTTTGTTTCAAAGGAGCAAGTTATCGCAATTATTTAACAATTAAAAATTAGCAGCATTTTAAAATCATTAAAATTTCATTCAATGATTGTCTACCTAAAACTATAGGTTTTCGTGTTTCGACCAGTAACTTAGGCCATCTTCACGGCTAGCATTTAGAAGCATAAGTTATTCATCTATACAATTTATCATTATAACATACAGTGCGATTGAGCTATCGCGACGCGTTTCGACCTTGCTCAAGGGTCTAGCGATTGAGCTATCGCGACGCGTTTGGACCTTGCTCAAGTCGCGTTTCGACCTTGCTCAAGGTCATAAGGCGGAAAACCTAAAGTTTTAGGTAGACAATCATTGAATGAAATTTTAATGATTTAACAATTATTTTTATATCAAAGTTATCACGTCTCGCTAAACCAGGGAAGCGACAACGATGATTTGTACTTACCCCTTCACAAAACAAAACGTGCTCAAAAATCAAACAAATACATGGGAGTTAAGAGTTGGAATGATATACCCATAAAGATCAGACCTTTACCCTTCAACAAATTTAAACAAAAATTAAAATCGTACTTGATTCAAAAAATTGCAAGCAACAACACAAAAATGAATGTGTCGTTGTTTGTAGAAAATTGTTAATTTCTTAAACATTCAATTTGTCGATCTGACTAAATATTAGATTTTTCATCGACAAAGACTAAAAGCTACACTCACGGGTGACCGTACACTCGAAGACTGAAAGGTCACTTCCAGTTTTCTGGTTGATTAACATGAATGAGTATTGTATTGTTTTTTTTATGCTGTATCTTTTCGACGAAATAAACCTCTTACTGAGTACATTTTTTGCTTTTTCAGAGCTCCGCCTACTTTTCTGTCCGCAAATGCTCGATATGACGTCATGATGACATCTTTTGGAGGAAAAGGCTATTTCTGCGAGACAGCTCCTGCTTTAAAAGATGCTTTTGCTGCTTGCATGGCGTGTAATGAGCCTTGTTTGATAAACGTTATGATAGATCCGACCTCGCAAAGAAAGCAGCAGGATTTCAACTGGTTGACGCGAAGCAAAATGTAGGCTTCTTAAGTTTGTTTTAACGCAATAAATCCGATTGCTTTTTAATTTTGTGACACTGTAACTAAGTTTTTATTCATTCTTGGTGCTTTTCATAGAGAGGCGTTTCAAGCTTCATAGGAAATTTCTAAAACTCGTTTAGCAAATGAATTGGTTTCGCGTGTTTTCAAGTTTGTGTTCTAATAACCGAGAAGCAATGTTATCATTAGTACTTCGCATCAAATTGTAGATTCCAACTCGTTAAAGAAATGTTGATGATGCACCGATGATTGTTTTGTGATAATTTGATTTTTTTGATAATTTTTAATTCACTGTTACTCTCCGTGTTGTGCAATGTGCTTTGGTTTGAAAATTTGTATGGCAATCAAGCAGTTACAATGATTTTATCAATGATCTTTTAAACGCAGCTATGCAATGTTCTTGTTTAATACATTAGGTTTGCAACAATGCCGTAATGATTGTTAGTGGTGTTGAGCAAGCAAATGGAGACAGAGTCTATCGATGAGGTAAGAAAAAGATATTTGTAAAATCTCAGTTACATCAAAGACAAGCTTCAGAAAAAAACTTAATGGAACACAAAAATGCGTTTTGCGTTAAAAGAGATACGTTTTACCGGCTATTTTTTGCTATTGGAGCTTAGTACCTAAAAACCTGAGTAAGAGCATACTGAACAGCTTTGCTGACTTTTCAGTTGCTCTGATGGTATTGTTGCTTTCCTATATAGGCAATGCCATCTTTTACAGTAGTTTTTCTTGCTTAGTGTACTCAAATGAGGAGCGTTGTCATGAACTCCCGAAATCGCCGAAAGAAGAAACAAAAAGCTGGGAATTCTAACCAGGTAGATTTTTCTTTCGGACCAACCAGAGTTTTAGCCAGGGGGGCATTGTGCCATGCCCCCTTCCCCTTTGGGTCGCCAGTCAAGTATGATTACCTCAGAATAGTACCGTAGACCGAGGTCAATTGGGACACTTTTTGCTTTTAGTTGCTTGCCATAACTCAGGATAACATGTGGCTAAACCAAATTCTCTTATTATAGTCACTAGGAGTACATTTCATCCCGAAATGGAGCTTACCAATTGACTGGCTTTCAAGCCAGTTTAAAAAAAAAACAACCTGTTGTCCCAATTCACCCCAGCATGGGGTGTACTGGGACTAACTTTCATTTAGCTGTGTAAAGCAGTTTAAGTGACGTTGGTTGGATTGGGACAGTACTGGGGTAAATTGGGACAGATTCTGTGTAAAAAAAAAGTATCAAGAGGGAGAATTATCTGTCCAATTGTAAAAATATTGATTTTTAAAAGGGCACATGTTACAAAAAGCGTCACTAACAGGTCTATCATTCAAAAAACACTCATTTTGTACAAAAAGCACAACTTCACACTGGTCCAATTACTCTTATTATTCATAACAAACACAACTGACAGTGTGAGCACCACACACACTTATCATGCCTAAAAACATAACTGACATTGTGAGCACCAAAAAATCATTGACCGTAAAAACAACTAGGCAGTGGAAGTACAAACACAGTTTTATCGAATAAAAAGTATTATGTACAGAAGTGAACACTCGAACTCTTCTTATGAATAAACAGCATAACAGGCAATGTGAGCATCAAACACTCCTTGCATGTGTAAAGAAGTCATAATTGATCAGTTTGAGCATCCAAGACCCTTATTTACACAAGACCTCTAGTAAATGTACTTCCAGCTACCGCCAAATTTCTGTAGTTTTGGTCGCACATTGCAAAAAAACATGTTTATAAAAAACAGCCTCATCTTTTTCCATCTGTTGTGGTTCCTTCATGCCAAAAGGTTTCTGGAAACATTGAACTTTTGACTCTCCGCTCTTTTCGATCACTTTTCCGATGAATGTTCTTCATAAATCACCTTCACCCAATGACCAACTTCAACCTTTTCATATTCCACCTCTTTAAGACTGCTGGTGCTCTCAGTATCTTGTGAAAAGCCATCTTCCCTTTTCTCTTGCTCTTCATTCCGACTCTCCTCTTCTTGATGTGATGATTGGGGACTTTGAAGTTCAATGTCTTCACAGGTAACTTTCCAGGCTCAACATTGACACATTTTCTCTTTCGATATTGCTTACCGGTGCTCTGCTTGGTTGGGTTTCTTACCTCTTTCAGATGGTCAAGGAAGCGTCTGAAACATTAGCTGCCGACTCACTAGATTCTTCAGTTGGGAGCTTTTTATACAGTTCATTGGGACAAGAAGGATGGATGCCACAAGCACTGAATCCAAAAATTAAATTTTCGCAGTTCAGCGTTTCACATAGTTCTTTCAAAAGTCTTGGAAACTCATCTTTTGGAATGGTAGACTTCGGTAGATTTTTCAATTTCCAGTTCTTTAAAATTTTTCGCCACTTTCGCTTCATCGGTCCATAAAATGCTACATCAAGTGGCTGGCTCAAGTGTGTGCAGTTCGGCACCAAGAAAACAAATGATATATTTAACTGTTCACAGAGTTTTAGCACATCAGATGAAAAGTGACTTGAAAGATTATGACCAATCACTACTTTCTTTCCACTTTGCTTTGCGGCCCATGGCACCACTACCGTTGTGAACCAGTCATCGAAACAAATGCCATCAAAACAGCCACAGTTCGAGCTGCTACAACGTGCTCGTTTTGGGCCGCCGTTTGCCCAGGATTTTCACAAATGCTGTGCTTTGTAGACTTCGTATACGGGAAGCAGTTCACTTTCTGCTGTCCCACTAAACATTAAGCTGGTACTTCCTTTGGTGTAGTTCATGATTCGTTCAGGATATTTTTTGCCTCTTTTAAAAATTAACTTTTTTGAGCCTGGCTCATCAGATGAATTTGTTTCATCGTAGTTCAGCAGGTTGTGGGATGGAACATCTTTGAGATTTTCAAAATATTTTTCGAATGAGTCCCGATTCAAATCAGCTCTTGATGATTTTATATTTTGGCAATTGCGAGGTCGAATTTTGTCGGAGTGGCGCTTCATGAAATTTTTGGCCCATTCTTTTCCAAGAGTGTTATTACTAAACTTTTTAATAATGCGGCATGATTTGTTCAAAGATCCTTTCACTGTAAGTCTTAAATCCAAACTAGAAAACTGGAAACCCCAATGAACAAGTTGAATTAGGTGATCCACGAACATATTTTCTTCTTCCAGAGTTAGGCTGGTTTGACCACCTTGAGCCTTGTTTTGGAGTCTCCGAACTTTTCGATGTAGGGTTGATTTTGGAACAACAAATCTATCTGCTGCTTCACGTAATGGCATTCCAGCTCGAACAGCAGCCATTGCGTCATGCAGTGATTTTTCGGAAAAATTACCATATCAGCGTTTTTTTGAGTTCACCACCTTTTTATACTTTCTCATGTTGTAAACTGTAGTTATAAAGTAATATTTACACTAAGTTAAATGTCTGAAATATAAAACAGTAAGTTCTAGCTCAAAAGTGTGTGTCCCAATTCACCCCAGATACAACCTAGATTTCTAAAGTTGATTTGTCAGAAGATTAATAAGACCTTATATGGGAAATATGTTGGTTAGTAAAGGGGTTCTGAAAAATAACTGCAACTCAGGGATGTATCGCAGAGCTAGTAGTTTTTTGATAATTTTGCATGGGGGGACGGACGCTTTTGCAGCCTTGACCAGCTTTACAAACAGTTTAGTGGAAATGATGTACGAGTATTTCCGTCGCCGAAATTGATTGAAAACCAAAAACAAGTAAAAGGTCTTCGCTGGAAATTGAAGTCATTTTTCCCCGAATTCAGTTGAAGACCAAAATAAAAAAAAGGCCTTCGCCACAATTTGCGACTATTTTCGGCAGGAAATTTGTAGAATCTTTTAGTCCTGGCTGGTTATTTTTCCTCTGGTCATCCAGCGCTAACTCTCGATGGGTGGACGCCTAAATCTCGATGGGGGGACGCCAAATCTCGATGGGGGGACGCGTCTCCCCCACAATTTAAGTACTGCTTCTATCCATCTCAACCATTTCCAATAATCAAAAAGAATTTTTTTCAAAAATTTAGCTAATTGAAAAAATCGCTATTTTTTGTCCCAATTCACCCTACCTTCCCAATTCACCCCGATCTACGGTACGCAAAATTGAGCTATGCCCCCCTTTGTAATTTGGGCAGAAAAACAGACTGAATCTGAGTGACGATCTTTTTTTTGGTCTTCGTCTTTTTGGTCTACATCTTCACCAGTTTGGAATTAAAATCGTTTTGCTCTGGCTTTTATCTTCCTTTCCAAATTCCTTATACGCGCCTGCCCCCCCCCCCCCCCCCTTTCGAAAATCCTACGTACGCTTTACGCTACTGGTTTCAACTGCTTGAAGTCGACTCGTATTTGGAAAACATTATTGACATTAAGAAGAAATAAAAAACAAAGCAAACAATCACCTGCCGAGAACGTAACATCTGTCGAAAAAGCTTTAAAAAGAAAAAAGACCAGAACTGTGCAGGGTTAACTAGCAGGCATTAACGCTCGGTCAGGTTGCGGCAATTAATAGCATCAGTTGGTTGACTTTGCACATAAGCTAGACTAAGTGAAAATGAGTGAACGGCTGCATTTCAATTGTAGAAGGTAGAGACGGATTAGAATTTTTCCAAGTATTGCCATATCGTAACAGATGAGAGATGCAGTTTGAAATGTTATATTCACTCAAAAGAAGTCTTAAAATTTCTCCCCAGAAGGTCTCGAGATAATTTTTTCAAAAAGCTCTAAACATTTTCCCCAAGATCAGCTTAAGAAACTCCATGTTTTTTTAAAGCCAACTGCGAAAGGTGACAATGCTTCACGTTTACTTCTTGCATAACGGTACCGTATTTTGGTGGCAAAAAATCACGTTATAAAAAACAGAACTTTCAACCAATCAGTAAATATCAGCAGCATTTTCAAGTTTTAATATTGAAAGAAAACTTATCGCCCGATAAATGCAAGTTTCGAAATGGAAGAGCGATGTATGTCACTTACTGTAATACTTTCTCAAATGTCAACAGCTTTAGATTGTTTGCAACACACTTTATTATTAATCTTATTCAAATACAATGTAAACAAGAACATGAATTAGCATACTTAGTCAAATTCTATTCTTGCATACTACATTGCATAACGATCTGCCAGTTCATATCTAGTTCTACTCATACAATGCATTGGCCAACCTTCAACGTACTGATGTAGACTCTCAAGCAGGGGTGCCGAAACTCGGGGGGGGGGGGGGAATATATCCCCCCAATAATTTGATAATGGTCTACATCTGCATCCTCCCCAATAATTTGACTATGGTCTGCATTTGAGCGCTGGATGATGTTTGGATCTTTTCTTGGCCTTCACTACAAAACGCTTCAATTTACGGTGAAGACCTTTTTTTTTGGTCTTCTCTTAAATTCGGGGACAAAAACTCTTTAATTTTCGGTTAAGACCTTTTTTTTTTTGGTCTTCACTTAAATTCGGATACAAAAACTCTTCAATTTTCGGTAAAGACCTTTTGTTTTCTGGTCCTCTCTTCAATTCGGGGACAAAAACTCTTCAATTTTTGGTAAAGACCTTGTTTTGGTTTTCACGTAATTTGCTTACGTAAAAAAAATCGTGCTCGAGCTTCATCCCCCCAATGTTGAAAATAGGGCAAAATTGGGGTAAAATTGCAAATTATCCCCCAATGCACAACAAAAATCGGCCCCACTGCTCTCAAGCATACAAACTAGGAACAGCAGCCAAAACGCTACTCTGCTTCATGTTCGAAGCACAATAAATGACGTGATTAATTACGCGACAGCTAATAAATTAAAGGTTTGAGTGAACGGTGATGAGGTTTAAGGTTCGAAACTAACACAAAGCTACAACACTCAGTTATATCAGCCGCTTGCAATGATGGAATATTACCAAACCTAACATCTCCAAGTGAACCCACGTCTCGATTGCAATTTCTTTGTTAATCAATTTGATTTTGGGCGATTATTTCGGGCAAATGTGAAGTTATTTTGAGCCTGCATGAATAAAGTAAAACAAAAGAAATGGGACGTCTTAATTTTCTTTAGATTAGCTTTGGTATTTACTATATGTTTCGTGGTTTTATAGCAGCTTTGGGCGATGCGCAAGTGTGCAACAAATGACATGAAATTTTCCAAAGAACTCAACTTATAAATGAAATGAAAGATATTAAAATAATGCTCAGCAATTTCCGCAAAAACTTACCACAACTAGATGGGAGTTTGCCAGCAAACCCAGTGAACGACCGACGCATAGCTAATGCTGTGACGCTCAAAAGTACTTTTTGTCTACCTTAAAATCAGCAATTATTCAAAAATATCTAATTTTGGAACCTCCAGAAAAGTAGAGACAAAATATTTGTCAGTTAAATATCTCCTAATATCATAAAACACTAGCACCCTAGCTTGGGCCGTTCAAAAATTGATTTTTGGAGGTCTATTTGGGGGGTCCCTGGGGGGGGTGGCACCCCCAAACTATGTCAAAATATTTGTCTGTTAAATATCTACTGATATGAAAAAAAAGTAGAACTCCAGCTTGAGCCGTTCAAAAAATTGATTTTTGGGGGTCCATTTGGGGGGGTCCCCGGGAGGGTGGCACCCCCAAACTATGTCAAAATATTTGTCTGGTAAATATCTACTGATATCAAAAAGAACTAGCACCCTAGCTTGAGCCGTTCAAAAAATGGATTTTTTGGGGCCCCATTTTGGGGGGGTTCCCCGTGGAGTTGCCCCAAAAAATTTCGGGAGAAAAAATTGCATTTGCAGCTCAACAACTTTACACAAAAATTAGATTTCGATGTGTTGTGGTTTAGGAGAAGAAGAGCGTACAAAATTTAGGAAAAAAAAAAAGAAAAAAAAAAAAAAAAAAGAAATGAACCTCATCGCGGCCAAAAGTGGGTTGGTTGGGATGAAAGGGTATCTTGAGACATACAACCATATGAAATATTTTTTGCCGTACTTAAGCCGTTTTTGACTGAGACCGCTTTTTACGCCAAACTTGCGGGGCGGTTTTCGGGTTCTAAAACCGAAGTCACGTGACCTATTGCCTCAAAATATGGTACAAACATACAACTCATTAATCTCAAACTGCTGTCCAAATTTCATGTTGCTAGACCCAACCGTTGTCGAGTTATAAGCAAAAGTCTGAAATTTCGCACTCGTTAGTTGAAAAATGGCCGAGTAAAAACAGAGGAACACGCGACGCGAGCGTCGGTCGTTCCAATAAGCAAATCGCAAC
The DNA here is from genome assembly GCA_963965965.1 of Trididemnum nubilum. NCBI lineage: Eukaryota > Metazoa > Chordata > Ascidiacea > Aplousobranchia > Didemnidae > Trididemnum > Trididemnum nubilum. Next base: position 3,786,064 of record OZ014470.1, on the reverse strand, counting down.
TCAGTCAAACTCATGACAGATGCGGCTGAGCGCAAATGAAACATTGCTTGTACAAACGGAAGGTCTGTTGGGTTTAAATTTAAAGCGAAACTTCAGTTTGAGTTTTCAGGGGCTAACGTAACTTATGTTTTTTTTTCTTTTTTTGACAATTCGTATTAATCATTTTGGGGCTTAATCAGATTTATAATTAGTTTTAATAAGAACAAGATTTGAAAAGTTTTCTTTGCTGCGTTTTTAGGTCCTGTGTCCGGTTTAACTGTGCGAAAAATCGTGTATGTCTGAGCATATCCTTAGCTTATTTTAGTAAACTGCAGTTTGTATATACGCTGGTAAGCAGCCAGGTACGTCGGATGCATCAAATTTTTTGTTTAAAATAAAGCAAGAGTACGCTTGGAGTCGTATGCACCAACGTGGATTAACTTTGATCCGAGAATTAACAAAACTTTAGGGGAAAAGTTTAAACAAATGGCCGGCCAATTGCTATAATTATAAAGCAATTCAAGGATAGCATCTGTGAACTTGAGAATACAGTTTATTTTAATCTAACAAGTTGAACGCGCAAAAGATAAAAAATTGGTAATCGAAGGGTCAAAGTTAACCCACGTTGGCACATCCGACCCTCAAAGTTTTACACATTGTGCAGTCTTAATTGTAGACCGAGTTTCACGATCAATAAAATTGATTAAAGGGGCATTCAAGTCAAGTTTTTCAGTGTTGGCCAAACCGTTCATGAGGCTGAAATTCATTTTTACCGAATTTGAACTTCCTACGTCTTGACGTTTTCAAGATATTGCAGTTCAAAGTTAACAATTTTCCTCTTCCTTCAGTGTTGCATTTTGCCATTATTGTGACAGAAGATTAACTTTGGGAAAGTTGGCTCCACGTTACTGAGAGTTGCAAGCATGCAATAGTAACTTATTGAAATTTTGCTTGTAGTTGGCAAAATTTCGAACGGTTTAGGGGAAAAAGCCTTTCAGAGGGAAAATCTAAATTGTCATATCTCAGGAACGGAAGGTTGTAGAAAGCTCAAACTTGGTGAAGTTAGTCTTCAGATCTGTCAATTTTTTGATTAAAGAAAGCCGAGCCAAAGTTTTTTGACCTAAATGCTTTTTTAAACTGCCCACTTTAATCATTCAGCTTGAGGAGGATTGGTGGTGCGGTTTGCCACAAAATTTCAGTTTATATTCGTTGATGACGCCTTGCAATGTGCACACTGCACATAGCTCTCAATTTTTAGATTTAAAACTACGGAAAATGCTATATATGAAATATAATATTTTGCAATAAAAAATTAAATTTTAGGAAAGCTAAACTTATGCCAATGACTATGCGTTTGCGACTTTGAGATCAAAGTGTTTTGGACTGTTGCAACTCGGAAAAGAACTAGTCATTAATCAGAAAAGGGTGTTGCAAACATCGAATCTGTACCAACAACATAGAGTTCCAGCTCTGACATTACTTTGATTCATCGACCTTGTCAGCGTGTCAAACGTTGTGCGAAAACCTCAATTTAACAAAAACAATCATGTTAATTTAGTTTTTGGCCAACGATGTTATTTGAGCTTACTAGGATATGCGCCTCACCTTTTTCCTTTCATTCTTGCATTTGTGAACAGATTTGTGCTGTTGAAGAATAGAGTCAAGTTACTTGAAGATGACACTGCAATGGCTAAACGAGCTTTTCGGTATTGGAAGTGGGTGCGTAACGTCGATGTTGTTGGCTGACTTCGTTTTATTATATGTGTCCATTGTGGTGGCGTACAAGCTGGTCCTTCCTGCCACGAAGAATTACCGGCTGGGAAAGATTCTTTGTAAATTATGTGGGACTGATCCTGATTGTCATTGGTTTTTCGGCCACATGCAGAAGGTGGGTTTTCATAAAGGGGAGGAGGACAGTTCACGAGCTCCTCCCAGTAAGTACCTTTGTCAAAGCGAAATGAAGTTTGCTGACATGTTAATAAGCATCAATAAGATAAAGAATAACGTAAATTTTTGAAGATTTTGTTGAGTCATGAAAGCATCTATAATAGGCGTCGTAAACAACAAAAAAGTTTAGATTGTAACTCCGACAAATTTATTTCAAGTTTCAAAGCAAAAATCCAAACTACAGAATTTTTGAAAAAAAAGTGGAACAGAAGAGTTGGAATTTGAAAAAAATCCTGGAAAACATTTTGTTGGTCGAGCAGTAACCCGTTCGTCTCTGGAGCGGAAGATGTGAGGTTCAGATCTCGAGCCGGTCAAATCGGATACAGTGTTGCCAACCGCTCGCCACCGCCAGTGGTGCCGATTTATGTTGAGCATTAGGGGGATAATTTGCAATTTTACCCCAATTTTTCCCTATTTTTAACATTGGGGGGATGAAAGCTCGACCACGATTTTTTTCACGTAATCAAATTAAGTGAAGACCGAAAAAAAAGAAAATGTCCTCACCGAAAATTGAACAGTTTTTGTCCCCGAATTTAAGTGAAGACCAACAAAAAAAAAGGTCCTCACTGAAAATTGAAGACTTTTCGTCCCCGAAATCACGTTAAGACCAAAAAAGGTCCAAACATCATCCAGCGCTCAGATGCAGACCATAATCCAATTATTGGGGGGGATGCAGATGTAGACCATAGTCAAATTATTGGGTAGGATGCAGTCAAATTATTGGGGGTATATATCCCCCCTCGAGTTTCGGCACCCCTGGTCACCGCTGCACCATTTCTTCGAAAGAACGTAGCTGCGTTGCCCGGGCGCAACTACGAGGAAATGTTCCCTGCAAACTTGTTATACGCTTCAGGATAATATAGCGAGTATAACGAAATATTTGATTTTGGTGCTTCTGCTTCCTACTTAAAATGTGCTCTTGAGTTAGACGTTGAATAATTTACTGATTTTTGCTTATGCTTTTAAAGCTGAGCTATTGGAAGTAGCAGGTTTCGCAGCCTGCTCTGAAACTAATCGAGATTGCAGCAAATAAATAAACATTGCGGCGTTAACACTGTGTAATCTTTTAAACATGGTGTGGCGTCTTTAGACTGTTACCAAATTAATGTTAAGTCAAATCCGTTTCTTAATTCATTATTCTGCAACTTATATGACATTCTAAACTCGTTCAACTTTGCTGATCCTCAATAACGCGAAAACTAATGAAAAGTTGCTGGTCTGCAAATGAAAATTAATGGAAAATTACGCAATTTTTATGTGATATGTAACTTCGTCGAGTAAAGAATTAAATAGCATCCAGGACTGATTGTCAGTTAATTAGTATGACCGAGGAATTTTCTAGAGGTCCTTGGTCATTTTCGGAAAATTTGCTTACCTTCAGAAAGTTAGAGGAAGATTATCAGCGGCTCTTTGTTTGTTAGTGTGGGTTCAGATGGCGTCTCTGCATTTCGCCTCCGGAAATCTTAATTCATATTCTGGAGGCACAGGAAAATGTTTCATTGGGTAATCCATTTCCAGTAATTTGGTTGTTTTGTAAGTTAGTTTTTTTCTAGTTACTTTGTAAGTTACTTTCTGTTTTTGCATTTAAGACCGAGCATGCTGGGTCCAGGTTTAGCTTTTGAGGACAATCCAAACTATCCTGTCTTGGCATAGCAGTCCAAGTTTACTGCTTTAGAAAGAAACGGCTACCAATAACTTGCAATTAATGAAATATGTTTAGTACAATTTTGACGAAAAAGGCTTGCTGAATATCGTTAACCTCACCAAGACATTCCGATCGAAGTTCTGCGCTTGGATCGGTCCCGTTTTGCCTCAAGTTATTTTGTTTCATCCCGATACCGTCATTCCTTTGCTTGCTCACGATGGTGTGTATACACATTCAATTCTTCTTGAGTTTTTATGCGCATAATTTAAATTATTTACGGGGTCAGCAAAGTGATTACAATGAACATGGAGCCCTGTGGTTGGTCTACGCAAGAATGATACTGGTGTTCAAAAAAAAATGTTTCATGAGTCGTCAATATTTACAAAAAAGCATAGCTTTGGAAATAGCCCCGAGTCATTTTTTATAACGTAAACGAATTATGTTGCCTACGTTGGTCGAGCGTACATACCGACCAGTTGGTCGAATGCTAACGTGTTCGTCTCTGGAGCGGGAGGTCTGAGGTTCGAATCTCTTGCCGGTCAAATCAGACACAGTGTTACCAACGGCTCGCCGCAGGGTTGTAAGCAGGCGGACTAGTTCAGGCACGAACCCGGCCCGAACTAAAAAATATAAGCCTGAAATCGGCCCGAACCCGAAAACTAATTTGAAGCCCAAATCATGCCGGAAAAAACCCGAAAGTTAAGTTATGGTCTGAAAAATTTAGCAATTTCACCAAGTTATTTTGATTATATTTTTGTGCACCGAAGACAAAAAGTACGTCTCAGGCCCGAATTAAGCCCAAAATGTTTGTCAACTTTAGGCCTTAACCCGACCCAAAAGCCCAGTCCGACTTACCACTCTGGCTCGCCACCGTTGGGACATTTCTTTAAAAGGAGCTGTGTTGACCGGACGCAATGACGCGGAGATGGCTTTCATAAACTCTTTACACGCTTCGACGTAATACAGCGAGTATAATGAAAGATTTGATATGAATTATGTGCGTTTTTGATCTTGCGAAATGAGAAATTGAAGATAAAACGAAGATCGACGTGCGCCATCTCGAAGTGCGCTGTTCCGATAGTTGGAGAACTCCCTTAGTCGGTGACGGAGGGCGCTTTTATTGACGTTTAAACTAGCACTGTTATCTGCTTAACAAAGATAGATATTAAACTGTGCTCCTAATACGTTTCAGTTCCGAAAAGTCATCTTGGTTATCGTTTTATGAGGCCATGGATAGGAGATGGTCTTCTAAACTCCCATGGAAAAAAGTGGCTGCGTAACCGACGTTTATTAACTCCGGCTTTTCATTATCACATCCTCAAACCGTAAGTGACAGTAAAAATTTGTTTTAACGGTATCGGGACTTTTGACCGAAAGTTTCAGCTCCCCGAACAAATTTAACGAATCTTTCGCTTTGGTATAAATTCAAGCTTGCTAGTGTTTGTTCTGCCTAGTGTCACTCATGATGTATCTTTATTTGAAAGTTTTACAAAAGAAATTTGTCTGCTAAGCGCACCCATTTTGCGCAGGGTCATTTATGCGCAGCTGCTTTTTGGCAAGAACCATTTTTTGTGCCCAATTGATGCATTTTGCGTCAAAATGCAACGTTTGGTTTCGTGAAATAAAAAAAATAGGTTGTGGTCCCGAAGCACAATTGTATTGCAGAATTTCTTGTCGCTGTTCAACCTTTTTCAATCGATTGAAAATCGTTTTTCGTCGCCAGCCCCTTTAAAGATAATGCTTTGTTTAGATATCTCAAAATATTCAACAAATGTTCTAAAGTGCTACTCTCAAAATGGGAAAAAGAAGCTGGCAACCCTGTGGAGGTCAGCGAGGGAGTCAGCCTGATGACATTGGACACGATGTTGCGGTGTGCAATGTCGTTTAAAACCGATTGTCAAAATGTTGAGTGAGTGTTTCAGTGTTTAATCTGTATTATCAGTCAAAATGACGCGGTTCAATCCCTGATGGCAGAGTGGTTAATACCTGCCCTGCGGTGAAGGACTGCCGCAACTTCGAAACTAGTGTACGCCTTTAATTGTTGCGGGCATGAGCTCGAAGTCACCCAGCCGTGGTCACTTTTTCTGACAATTGGAAATTGATTCAGCTTGTATCTCTAACCCTCTATTTTCTTGCTTGAATGAATGAATTATTATTATTCTTATCACTTCAGTTTTTATGATTAATATTGTAAATAAACAAATTAAAAATACAGCATCATACAGCAAATTATGTATAAAAAAATAATTAAACGAAAGAGAATTAGCCTCTTGATTGATACTAAATCCACTAGACTTATGATTATGTCTTTTTTTGCAGAGGAGGAAAGCACCCCTACATTGAGGCCATTCACCACATTGCCTACGTTGTAATATTACGAATAGTTGTTCCTTTGTATCAAAGCGACTGGGTTTTCTATAAAACAGCGGAGGGGAAGAAGTTTGTGAAATCCTTAAAAGTTGTTCATGATGAAGCTGAAAGAGTATATCATTTTCCTGCTTGTCGTATTGAATAAAACTAAAAATTTTTTGCGGTCTGTTGATGTTCTCCGGGATGTACAAGTTGTTTTTGCTTGGAGTATAGTCAGCATTTTGTGTTTTTAATTCATCCGAAATGCTCGATGAAAAATCAACGACAAATTTGCGCAATCTCAGATTTTTTCCAAAAGTTATGAGAACACCAAACTTGGCATGCGGATTGGTGTTTACCAAAAAGTGAAAAAAACTAGTTTTGAGTCGATGACGTCATCATAGCAACGTCAGAGCCATATTTTCAAAAAATGACGTCATTTTTTCAATGACGTCGTATGTGATTCAAATTTTGTACGTAGGTTTGTTATTTGATACTGAATCATAAAATACCTAAAGTCAAAGTGGTTGTGCTACCAACGAAGCAGGACATCCTGACGCGACCGACCTGACGCGAGACTTATCACCCGGGAATTCTGACGCCATGGACATTCTGACATTAGGGTTAGGGCTAGGGTTAGAGTTAGGGCGTCAGGATGTCCCTGGCCTCAAGAATACCGGAGTGAATTTTCTCGCGTCAGGATGTCGCAGACCCGCTACCAAACCGTCTTATGACGTCATTTTGGTTAAATATTGGCCAAAAATTGCTCAGATTTCGGAAAGTGACTTTAGGAAACTTCAACATTAGGAAACTTTCTCTTGCTTTAGCAATTGAAAATTTTCAGAAGTTATTTTTGAATAAATTTGACTTCAAGTTAATATCAGTTGGTATAAATTGGTTTGAAGAATAAAACTTTTTCCTTATGAAATTTATCACGAAAAAAACCCAGAGGGGGAAAATGTCTTCCTCTCCCCCTGTATAAAATAGTGCCTTCCTCTCCCCCTGTATAAGTTGGTCGATTTACCTACGTTGCAATTGATTAATTGCAACGCAGTAAAAAAATCATTTGAAGATTAAAGGTCATTATCAACTAGCTGAATACTGATCTAAGCTTATATTGAATTTAAACTTTGCTACAAAAACTTTTCAATACTTTGTACGAAAGTTCTATTAGAGATTTTCTTACGCATTGTACATGTTTGTTTCCATGTATTCAGCAGTTTTTACCCTCTACCACCTTCCTTCTCTCGGCTACTCCGCCGACAATTTTCAATGAATAATGTAAAATCGATTGGACCGTTAAACAAGGCACAACTAATGGATCGTCCTGAAAGGTGGTTGATGACCCATTTTGCTCTTCGCTAACTTCGATGCAAAAGTGAGCACCCAACTGCAATCGCTGAAAGTGTTGGTCGATTTTCCCTAATCCGCTTCTGTTGCAGATCATTGCAAAACGACAGAAAGCTTTGGAGGAGGCTGAAGCAAGTGGGAAACTAAGTCACCAAGAGAAGATTTTAGATTTTCTCGATATTCTTTTAGAGGCAAAGGTAAATCTAAAAGCGTCATTAAGGTGTGTTACAAACTGAAAGTTTATTGTTTGAATTGCGTTGATTGATTTTGGTGGTCGAAGGCCAGGCCATCTTTTTTTGCATTTAAGTAGCCTTACAAGAGTGATTCAATATTCCAGCAATCTTTCTTGCAGAAAAAGCTTGATTGTGTAGTCCGGTCAAAAGCTCTTTCGTATTTAATGGTGTCGTATTATTTACATCTAAATAGTGCACAACTGCACATACTGCTTCCTGTGCTCAGTGCTCATTTCTTATTCGTAGGACGAAAATGGAAGGGGTTTGACAGATAGAGAGATACGAGATGAAGTCGATACTTTCTTGTTTGAAGGCCACGATACGACTGCTAGTGGTAAGATTCGTATTATGCGTAGTAACAAGCATTGCTGTAACCGCATGCTGTTATTTGAACAAAACTCCATTTTACGTAAGTCTATCACGTACCTGTAATTGGATTTATTTTTCGTTTTTTCCTGTTACTTGTGACTGGGCAAACCATATATATTTGCAGCATATACATTGTAGGTCCTATGTTAAAAAAAAAAACAAACTTAAAACTAAAAACTTTCAAACAATAATTCATAGAGGATTTTTTAATATCTACAATTTTGAGGTGACAGGAAATTGTTCTAAGTATACTTTGTTAATCAAGCACCGGTATACAAACCAATACAAGGTGCAGTCACTTGGCTAATAAATTGGTAATTAATATTATTCCCCACTTATTGAGCATCTTTCTAAGTGAAATTTATCAGTTGATGGTTATCTAATTTTGTAAGGATTTAAGAGTATTTTTAGTTACTTTTTTTTATTACTTTATTATTATTTACCGCATGCGGTAAATACGCTAATACGGTAAATAGTACCAAAGTAATAAGAAATAATCGTAAAAGGGCATTCAAGTCAAGTGTTTTACTCTTGACCAAAATGTTGGGATATGCCTAAAATGCATTCTCACCAAATTTGAAGTTTCTATGCCTTCCCGTTTTCAAGATATTGCAGTTCAAATTTAGCCGTTTTTCACTTACTTTAGTGTTGCCATTTTATCACTATTGATGGCAGAAGATTCAGTTTGGGAAAGCTGGCTTAATTTATTTAAAAGAAGCTAATTTTACAGTTCTAAACCTTTACTTTGTTTACAATAATTTTGCCGCAAAATATTTGTGGAGAATCAAGAACATACAGTCAGTTTTTGAAATTTTGCTTCTAATTGGCAACCCTGGCAAAAGTTCTTACTGGAAAAAGCCTTTCTGAAGGGAAATCTAATCCGTTATACCTCAGGGACGGAAGTTCGTAGAAAGCTCAAATTTGGTGAAGTTTCCAGCAAACATGCATATATAGGACCAATATTGTTTGGGTGCTGTTTTACATTGTGTGTATCGATGTTGTCTAGCCAATACAGAAACAATATTGGGCCTATTTTACAAACCACGTTTAAGCGAAAACGAAAAATATTATTAAACTGCTTTATATCACAATTTGACTTCATCGATCATTCATGTTTTCATGTTTTAATTAGGGTGTTGTCAAAAAACCAATGTCATCACACAATACTGTGCAAGAATTGTTCAATTCTGTCAAAACAATGCAAGATTACCAATACTGAGCAACATTGACTCAATATCGATTAAGTTGCGAAATCATGAAACGCACAGAACATCCTTAAGTGCCAAAGAACTTGATTAATTTTGAGAAATAACAGCTGCACTGCCGCAAGCAACCACAACAGTGCCGATTGTGAACAGTAGCGTACGCAGGATTTTCGAAAGGGGGGGGCAGGAAATTCAGAAAATTTGAGTTTAATGAAGACCAGAATGAAAATTTTCCAGCCCAAAGCCAAGTCCGTTTTCCTGCCCAAAATTAGGTGAAGACCAAAAAAAAAGGTCTTCACTCAAATTTAGTCCGGTTTCCCATGCCACAATTTTGCATACTTTTCTATGCTAATTATACTATCTTGGCGACCCAAAGAGAAGGGGGGCATGGCCCAATGGCCCCCCCTAAATACGCCCCTGATTGTGAGCTCCAGACACCATCATCTTTAGATATAGCTTAATTATTCTACAACAATAACAGCGTAGGCCTATATTCACATTTTATTGTTATGCGTATCAAGCAAAGCATAACTTTTTTGTAGTTGATACTAACGCCAACATTATCGCAGAATTGTTTTAGTAGCTTTTAGTTCGTTAGTATTCAAGGGCAGGGCTTCAGAGAGAAAATGTTCCAGGGGGTACGAAGGTCGATACCGGGCCCCCAAATCTTCTATTGGTCTTCAGATTTGTGAAAAATTTTTGAGAAAAAATCGAGGAAAAAATTTTCGACCTGAACGCCTTTTTAAGTTATAGCAAAAATAGTTCATTTGGAAAAATTTGGAATAAGAATAATTTGGAATAGCTCATTTGCAAAAATAGCCTAAACAATAATACTTCATTTGGCTATTTGCATTTTTAATTCCTCGCTTGCTGTTTTGTAGGAATATCATACCTTCTTTACAACTTGGCAAAATATCCGGAATATCAAGAAAATTGTCGAGAAGAAATCCTTGAAGCAGTTGGAAAGAAAGAAGATGTCGAGTGGTAAAGGTTTTGAAAACTTTTGTCAATCCGTAGACAACTTACGAGCGGCGCGGGTCGCATATTTAGAGCTGCTAACATATTTAACCGGATCGTACAAACCGGTTGAGTAGCACCACTGCCGTGAGATTGTGCAAACAGTACCAGTAACCTTTTATAAAATTGATGGACCAAGCATATTGTTTCATCCTTTGTTGTATAAAAAACGTTAATCTTGGGAAAAAACATGTAAATTCACCTATAATTTGATGACTAGATCAGCACCTTTTAATTTGACACTCTGAAGCTGTCAAAGACTTCGAAAAGTTGCAAGACTATTCAATTAGGGAGTGGCTATTTCACATGATACTTTTAAGTTAAAGAAAAAAAAAACGAAAATAAGGAATGTTCAACAGCGCAATTTTTATTTGGTAAGATTAGGGCTTGTGATAGGGTTTAGCTTGGGTTAAATTTAGGGTTAATATTAGAAAGGATTTGAGTTTGGATTAGATTTAAGTCGCAATCAGTAAAAAATAAAACGAAATTTTCAGTGAAATAAAGCCTTCTATTCAATAATGCTTGTGTGTGTCTTTTGTCACGTTCATCGCAATGATATACTATAATTTACTTGTCTCTTTATAGGGACGACCTAGCGAAGCTCCACTTTTCCACGATGTTTATCAAGGAAAGCATGCGCATCCATCCGCCTGTGCCAAGTATTGGAAGGCACTTGGATGACCCACTACGTCTGTCGAAGGATACCACCATCCCGCCGAATTGCAATGTATGGGTCCACATTATGGCAACGCATCGAAGTGAACATTTGTGGGAGGAACCTGAAGTGAGTGATATAGGCCAGTTGGAAGCGTTTGAAAAGTTCTCGGTGTATAAAAAAAAGAAACGTGAAGGAGTTATTTCTGGAAATGAACAAAATAGAAAAACTGGGACATGATGGAACTATCTTGTTTTCTGAAGCAAACTTTCAAGTTTTATTTGACGTTTTTCGCGAAATATCAAGTTTTTATCTTTTCTAGCGCATTATCATATATCGCTTGTAAGTGTGAGCTATAGTGTCATCTAATCTAAGGTGATTTCTCTTATTACCTTTTATAATCACCGACTAACCCTAGAAGAATATTTTCTTTTTCACCACATATAGTGTACCGATACCTTTTAAACCAGAGGAGAATTTTGAATCAGATAGGCAGCGAATTCGCTAAAGAACAAGCTTAGAACACTGCACGTTCTCAATTAATCGTTAACGTGGTAGTAAAATTTAACAATTGTCTTTTTTAGAAATTCGATCCATATCGATTCACGCTGGAAAATATTTCGGAACGATCGTCGCATGCATACATTCCATTCTCTGCTGGACCGAGGTAATTTTTGTAGGCCTATTACCCGTATTGTTTTATTTTTGCGGAAGATATTGAAACTTTTCGTTTATTGCAAAACTGCGTGTAATTTGGAGAAAACGCCATGGTTTGATTGAACTTTAGTTGCTGCAAGCTTAGACTACTTAAGGCGAGATTTATATTAGTAATATTGTTCAAGTTTCGTACAGCTTCAAGCTGTGATATCCAGGCGCGCAACCAAGATTTTGCTAAGGGAGGGCTTGGACCCAAAGTTAAGAGTTTTTTGTTTGAAAAATGTTTCTGTCAAGTGGCGTACTCAGCAAACTGGTGCATTAAGCGCGGCACAGACGGAGGACTGGGAGCAAAGCCCCCAGCCGCTGGGCGATTTTTGTGATTTTTCGGGAAAAAATGACCGTTTCAACGCTGTTTGGATCACATTTCGCACATTTTTAGAACCATTTGAAAGAACTAAATTGTTCAAATCGGAAGGTATTTGCAAGAATTAAATTGCTTAGCCCCTCCAGCCCCCCCCCCCCCCCCCCGTGCTTACACGTGCTGTCCAAAACAAAATACGTTTACACGCTTCTATTTTAGGGGTAAATTTTCCAGGCGACTTGGCTGAGGGGGACTTAGCCCCTCACTGATTGTGCGCCGCTGGTGGTATCCATTGTTGCTTTGCCGATTTAAAACAGGAAAAACGGTTGTTTCTTGATTTCATCAGTAATATCTTTGACCATCAGGCATCATATAAACATAAATGAGTTTTCTATCGAAATTGCAAGTTATATTGTGCAAATCAACAACGGGCAACGGCAATACAGAAAAGGTCAAGAAAACTCTGCTGATTACTTACGAATGCATAGTACGAGCCCGCGGTTTTAATTTTTTTTCATGCTGAGGCTGTTCTTAATTTGTTCTTAAATTTTCACCAAGAATGAGCCTCGTATTGTTATCCGAAATTGTAAACATATCCTTCTGAACACCTTTTTCTAGTTGCGCACTGAATCTATGTAATCTCTTGGTACAAGACCGGTAAGCGGTATTATATAGTATTCAAAATTTACTGGTCAGAATGCGAAAAAGTAATGATTTTCGTATTGCTTATTTTCGTTATGGATGCTGCTATTTCTTGAGGTAGCCAATAGTAGCTCTTAAAGGGCTCAAAAGGCAATTGAAATTTGCAAACTTTTATCTCTTTAGGAACTGCATTGGACAAAACTTTGCGATGAACGAAATTAAGGTGGTGCTTTGCCAAGTTCTTAGGAGATATCGCCTCTATTTGGATCACGAAACACCTACCCCGATACTCAAACAAAGACTGGTGCTTCGCAGTGAAAATGGAATATATGTGAAATTTGAGTCTTTGTCGACCACGTAATGCTTTTGCTTCTTCATCAAAACTCGAAATCTTACATTACAATGAGTTTATAATCACTTTCGCTCAATATAGATTAATAATCATGGCCGATGACAGCATTATTCTGTACTAACTTGTGGTGCTGCGCTTTGCAGATTGCCCTTGGCAAACATTAGTGGTTTTTGCATGCTTTCACGTCTCATCATGTATTTTCGTGTGAAAAATGAAAGAGTCTGCTTTGAAGTTCAATACAAGGGTTGTGAATTATGTTTGGATAGCGTCCAAAAGAGAAGTTACCAAACAATAGAATTGCGACAATGCCACGCCAAAATTACAAGTCAAATTAATTCAAATTTCTAAAGAACCGTTGACCAACGAGGCAGAGCCTCGGAGAGAAATTTTTTCAGGGGGTACAAAAACTGATATCGGGCCCCAAAAACGTTATCGGGCCCCTTTGTCGAAATTAATCGCTATCCACATTAAACATGTACGGAAGATCTCCATGTGAAAACGAGGGAATGATGACATTTGTATGATTTGAATTCAGCTACTAGGTGATCTGGGGCAGAGCCTGAGAGCCCCGGAAGCTTTAGCCCTTTTGATCTTTGTCAAGGGTAAAATACAGCATTCAATTAACATCACAGCATCAAAATTGACTGGCAAAAAGTTGCGTCTGATATGCTCAAGTAGTGGTGTTTGATTCTCGGTCCAAGAAGTTTTTTTTTTTGGCACAGAGGATGAGTCGAGTCTGTTGTGGTAATTTTGGTCTTTCGAGGTTGGAAGAGGCGGATGGAATTACCCAATTCTACCAAAAAAAAGGGACATGTTTTGAGAGGTGCAACTCAAAGATGAGTCCGAGTGCCTTGCTCTAGGGCCCGGCCCGGTGGACCCCCGCACCACGAGCAATCGATCTGGGCCCAATTATATCCATAACTGCTATGCTGTCACTTAGTGAAAAGCAAAAAGCCAGAAAACCCCTACCATTGAATGACCTATTGCCACTCTGCAGGTCTGGTGGGCAGTTGGAGAATATTTTTTAGGTCTACTGTAATAGACCACCGATATATGACTATATTGATGCTAGTTGAATAGTCACTATTACATGCCTTATTAAGAAGTTTTACAGAACACTTAAAGGGTGTAAAGCCTTCAGCCAATTCCACTAGTTTACAGCAATGGCTAAAATCGAAATCTAGTTTTTGAAATTTTTTGTTCTCATTTCGGGGTTGCGGTTGCAAAGAGATTCAACAAATACAAAGAGATATCCCTCAAAACAGTTTTTGGAAGGTCTGCATTTGTTGTCGTTCACTTGCTCATGCCATGGCCAAGAACGTCGGCAAAAAAAATTTTAGGTGGGGGCCAATACAAATAGAGGGGTAGTATTTACTACTAAAAATGAAAGAAATTTTGAAATTTGGGAGGTTTTAGAGGGAGTTTGTGGAAAATCAGGGGGCATGGCCCTCTCCTGCCCCTCCTTGCCGACGCCCATAGCCGTGACGACCTAGAAAAACAGCAAGGATACAAAATAAGAGCAATTAAGTTGAGAAGTAGACTTAGTAATTTTGCCAGCCTAAACTCGAACTCGAAAAAATTAATATTTTTGCCAAACTTGAATTCAAAAAAATTAAATTAGAAAACTCGAACTTGAACTCGGACTTGTTGAAATAGGCTGAAACGGTCTATTTCAGCGTATTCCACTCCCAGAAACAGCCCCCATTACAGCTTTCTGGCTACCCAGCAAACATTGACACGTGAATCCACGTGGTTTTCTGGTGGAAAAGTCGTGAAACTTGTGTTTCGTTCTTAAACACAAGTTTTCCACAAGTTTAACACGAGTTTTGAATAAAGAATTTTTATGCAACACGAACAATACAATTTTAATTTGCACATGATAACATTATGCTATATTAAAAAAAAGTCACTAATTTAGCTTGTTGTGGCATACTGGTGGAAAACTCGTGAAACTCGTTCTTGTTTTTATGCCACAAGTTTTCCACAAGTTTTGAACGTGCTCTCGAAAAAGTTTTTTTCCAATAGCTGATACTTATTTTGTACTTATTAGTCGTTTGTTAGTCACCACATGATGTACTTTCAAAGAAAAAACTGATTATTGAGATGTGTTGTGGTAAACTGGTTGATAACTCGTGAAACTTGTTTCTCGTGTTTTGTCACGAGTTTTTCATGAGTTTTTCATGTGTTCTTTAAAATTGTTTCACAGAGGTTTTTATGACACTTTTTGTACCTGTATATTGGTTTGCCAGCTATCGCATTGTATCGACTATTAAAAGCCTCAGCATTGCTGGTGAAAAAATTTATATGGAACTTTATGACTAAGTCCAAGAATCATTATTTTTTTACCTGTCTTACAAACCATGCAATTAATGCAGAAAAATAAATGTGCTAACTATGAAATTGAAATTTATGTAGTAAATAATACGTTTTATCAGCTTTTAAAACAGTTGTAGTTAGTAGATTGAAATTTTTCTACAATTTTTGCCTAAACATTTTGAAGAATATAATAACATCTATTTTAAGAATGTATGATTTTTTTTATGGAATATCCATATATCAAAAATATTTATACATTTTAACAATAAAATTTTAAAAATTAACCTTAAACTTATTTCTGAATTAAACCAATACAATTTGTTGTTTTTGCAAGGTTAAAAATTAGTACAGGCCTTTTTGTAATGATTTCCCTTTTAATTTTTAAAAAATTATTATCTCCACTTGGTGGAGTAATATTTACTATATTTTTGCTTGGATTGGAAGCAAACAAAAAAGGAAATTGGATGTAGGCTATCTTGTTGTTGTCTTTGATACTGTTGCAGATTTACTGGTATGATTGTCTTTAGTCTGTTAAAATAGGCAGGTATATAGCGGAAAGTGCAACATTCGAAGCGTTTATTTACAGTAGATGAAGTTTGGCAGTAGAAGTGTTAATAACCAATTGGGCTGCTCATACCTATTCTATACTGGTACCGGTAAATAATACCGGTAGCCCATAGATGTAATTAACTTAATTTGGCTTCTTGTAATTGTGAATACTGGTCTGCCGGTAGATTAACAGCTGTTATGTTTAAAGATTGGTAGCAAATGGTACCAGTAAGGCTTGGCCTGTTTAGGTACGGTTAGTTTGTCAGGCAGTCATGGGTAGCAGTAGGCCTACCTTACCTACGGTACCGGTACTGTTTTGATACTGCACTGGAATGGTGGCTTAGTAGTTAGTGAGTTCGTGTTGCAGATCTTGGTTCGAATACGTTGTTAAATCATACTAAAAGATTAAAAAAATGGTATTCACAGCTTCCATTGCAGGCGCTCAACCAAGAAAATAATGGTACCGGTATTTAGGGGGAAAATACCAGAAGCCCAGAGCTTGTTGGTACCAGTTTGAAAAAATTGATATCAGTCTGTCTCTGTTAGGTCTAGAAACATGTGTTGTAAAAGGTAGGCTACTTGCATGATAATAACATTGATGTCTCAGGTGAAATAGTCAAGCATTGCTGGGAAGTGTAGGGTGAGATCAGGTAATTCCAGACAAAAATCTGCTATTTTTGTTTTGTCTGCTTTTTTCTTCAATCAACTCCAAATCTATTGCTTTCATTTGTGCATTTCAATAATGAACTATAGTAGTTTCACACTGGTTCAAAAAAAATATTTTAGAAATGGATGAAAAAATTGGTCTAAACACTGGTTCGAAAAAAATAGTATAAAGTATAAAAGCAAAAGTGCAAATTTGATACTCTTCGATAGCATATTTATAAATCTTATAAACTGGAATAATATGTTAAGAAGCATAATTAAGTAGGCCTACTTTTTTGAAAATTTTAATGCACTCCGCAGGCCATTTGCACCAGCCTAGTGCCAATTTAGTCATTGCTCCATGTCGTTTAAAATGGATAAATTTAAGCCATGTTGATCAAAATTTCCCTGTTAACACCTTCATTGTGGATAAACTTCAAATAAAGATCTTTATTGCGCTAAATGTGCTCAAATTAGCAGCTGTTTTCAGTTAACAACCATTCCGAAATTATTGTAGAGTCGGGGATTCGGTTTATTTTACGCCACACCAACGCCAGATTTATGAATTTATCTTTGATTTTCTGTCGCAAATTGCGGATTTATTGAATGCAGCTTGTCAATTTTTAATGCATAGGCCTTTTTGTAAGTACAGCAATTTAGGCTTTTTTATTTTTCACCTCCAAGCTCTCTTCTAAATCGTTTTTTTCTTTTACAATTATTTCGACTCGCAAACTCCTACTCCTAAGGATTTTTCTAAGTTAGATTTGGATACGGAGTAGGAATGGATTTCACTTATTGCGGAAAAATTGGAGTTATGAATGAATAAACCTACCAGGATTCTGGTTTGTTTGGAAAACAGGGTGTGAGAGCATATTTGGGTACTTTATAGGACAAATTAATTCGTAACCTAATCTGCAAATGAAAGCAGAGAGCAACTACGCAGAATAGTTTTATTGCGCATAAAATGAGCTGGCAATTATTTAATTATCGAAATGAATATCTACTTCGATATAGGTAATACAAAAACGCACTAATTGCAATTTTACTTTCATGTCCAGAATTGCCCATGGCTGTCCGGAATTACCCGATCTTACCCTACCTTAATTGCCTGGCAGTACAAATCGTTCTGTACAAAAAGATTGCAGTAGGCCTAGTATAAAATGGGGTATGGTAATTTTCTGTTTTGGATGTGGGGTAATTTCAGACATATGGTTAAACCTGAAACAGCCTAACTGCCTGCCTATGATGATGCAAAACCTAGTAGTCAGCAAGTCACTAGAACTGAGAAAAAAGTGGTAACCAGCTGATTTTTAGTTTTTAATTTGTTCCTCAACTTTGTACTGGCTTTTTTCCTCTGGTTTCGTAGTTTGTCTATCAGTGTTCCCTGTAAGCGCAAAAAAGTGCAATAAGTGTGACATTATTTCCGGCATTTTCGCACCAAATTTTTGATAAGTCAGGCGTTTTTTCTCGCGCCAAAAATCAGCATGTTTATTTTATGCCAAAAACTGTAGACACAGCTGCAGTTCACAACTTGACGCTCTTATTTACTGGACGAAGCCCGTAGATCACTAGAATACTTGCGGATCTCTGAGACTGATAACCTTTTTTTTTATCTGGAGAACAACATAAAAAGGGAGAATAAGATGCCTCTGCCAGCGTAAAGCTTTTTTGGGGGGAGAGTGGGAAAAGCCAAAATTCGAACAGAAAATTGTTGCCACATATCGAGAATGCCTCAAAAGCTGCAGTATTTTCACATTGAGTTCTAAATGTTCCCACTATTTCCGGCATTTACGCAGGAGATGAAAAGTTAAAGGGAACACTGCTGTCTATCACCAGTAAAGCTAAAAGGTTAAGTAGTCGAATTATTGGCTAATAAGGCCAAAGAGTAAAATTGGTAGTTCAAACCAATTAAAGAGGAAATTTGAGTTAGAAATGGACATTTCGATTTGGCAGTGGCTATTTTGCCTCTAGAGGCAAAATAGCCCCATGTTATTTTGCCATTTGGAGGCAAAATAGTCCTAATGGCTATTTTGCCGCAAGTGCCATACTAGCCCTAAGCCTAATCCTAACCCAAACTCTAACCCTAATCCTAACCCTAATCCCAACCCTAGCCCTAACCTTAACCCAAACAGAGGAAAAACACTATTTTGCCTCTAGAGGCAAAATAGCCACTTCCTTTCCATTTCTATTAGGAAGCAAGTACGCCTTTTCGGAGAGAAGATGCACTGGCAGTTAGAATTGAACAAATTTGAGTCTAACTCAGAAGGTCCTGTTAGATTATTTATCATATATCCAAAATTACCCAAAGCCTGGGATAATGCCAGACAATGAAATGGATAAAATAAAGGCAGCGTCTATTGTGCCCACTACGGTTTTCTTAGTTTAGACCAGGTGAAGTCGATATGGTGTATGGCATGTATTGTGTACAGTTGTAGGTTTCCTATTACCTTAGCTCACCTTGCTCTGTCTTGTTATGGGCAAATTAATGTCAAACTAATGCCTTGACTGAAGGCAACCATGAATCTTCAATCTCAATCAAAAAAAAATCTATGCATGCTTAGAATTAAACCCACCATCTCATGCTTATGAGACAGCAGCATCACCACTATACCACAAAGCCTCAATCATAACAGAAACCATTAATACCAAACCAGCATCAATAAGCTGTTCCAGTTTTTAGTGACTTTCTTCAATTTCTTAGGAACTTTCCCAAAAGTTGTGGTTCAACTACCAATTCAATTTACCATCAAAATTATTTGATTAAAGTTTTATGCTCCTCAAAATGCCTTTCCATGGCATCATGACAAAAATTTAAAAAATGGCCCAATCTCTACAATCGCTCATGCTAGATGCAAAAATTTTTTGTCTAAAAATGCAGAATATCCAAGTTCCTATTTGCTCTCAATACGGTACATTATTTCAGTCTAACTGCTCAATTTTTCAAATAAAATCAAGAAATCATCTTTTTCACTGTTTTTGTTGAATTTTTTTAAGACATTTCTCATTGTGTAGAATATGGAATTTGTGTAGTAATATATGCTAACTTTCGATTAGCTATACTGTCATTATAAAGTGATTGTTGTACTAGAACATGTTAATTGCTTCTTACAGTCTTCAATGACGAGATAGCTAGTACTATATTACATATGTTGAAAAGCGTAAAATCATTATGACAGAATTTAATCTATCAACATAATTATAATCACTAATACATGTTAGATGTACTATGCATGTTAGATGCAATGAGATATATTAGAAACAATATTTTACTACTCTATAAAAGAACATGTAATAAGATACATGTTTTTTTGTAGAGTAATGAAATATTGTTTGGATTTATCAGTTCAATTAACTTATCAGGATTGCTTTAAATGCTTTGGTGAAGGACTTAGGGCCCACCCTATATTTGTCTACAGTAATCTTGAGTTCCGATTTAGTTGTATTTCTGAAGAACAATTCAGTGCATGGTATGCACCAGGTGAAGCCAATTTTTTTTGATTACACCCTGATATAGTTTAAGCCAAAATCATAGTTTGAACATCAATCCTTCGCTTTATAAGCTGTCTTTTCAGCGCACCTCTTGCTTTTCAAGTTTTTTTTTCTTAAATTCAAGTTTAGCATGTTAACTATTAAAATTCATGAACACTTCCTTAACTGCCAAGGAATTTGTACTGAGAAATGCAGTTCTATCAGAGTCATTTTCTTTTGTGGGCAGAGAGCAGCCAATTTTTATTGACATTTCAACATTTTTCAAAGCCCACGCAAATAAGATGTGAAAATAACAGAATACAGCAGTGATTAGAAATATGTTCAACATTACATTTCTGTGATGATTTTAGTGCTTTTCAAGACTTACAGTACTAGCTATCCTATCAGTAAACACTTTTAAGAAGCAATTAACATTTGTTCTAATACAATGATTGCTTTAATGACAGTATGGCCGATAGAAAGTTACAATGTATTACTAGAAAAATTTCATAAAATCTCCGTGTTTGTTTTTTATTATGTTCATTGTTTAATATTTGCTAAAACATGATATTTTTATTTGAAAAATCTCCAAATTTACAAATGTAATTGGCATCAAAAGTATTTATTAAAATATTTACCTTTAGTTGGGTGGCAGCTGACACTGATGACCGTATGGTCTTTTCGTTGTCTCCCATTTTTTTTGTATTTATCTGTTCAGTGCTTAAATTTAGTATGAATAAATACTGTCAACCAATCAACCAGCAATGAGATATATCATAAAAATTTCAATAAAAACAGTGAAAAAATATGTTTTCTTGATTTTACTTGAAAAATTGAGCAGCTAGGCTTATAAAATATATTGAGAGCATATAAGAAATTGGGTATTCTGCATGATTTTTAAAAAATTGCATCTAGCTTGAGCAGTTGCTGAGTTAGAGCCATTTTTTTGATTTTTGTCACGTTGCCACAGAAACACGTTTTGAGGAGGCGTAAAATGTGTTGAGGTGTTAAGTTGAATTGGTAGTTGAACCACAACGTTTGTGAGAGTTCCTAAGAAATTAAAGAAAGTCATCAAAACTTGGTACGGCCTAAGCATCATGCTTTGTCACACATGAGTGACGCAAAGATCGTCTTTTCAGCATAGCAGCATCCAATTCTACTATGCCATAAATTTATGGCTCAGTAGACACTGCCTAAAATAAAACTGTGCTTAAATCCTCATGCTAATTTTTAGAATTTGTGCATTTGGCATCTGATACGCTCAAGTCCATTTTATAAAGCATCAGTTAAGAAAGAAGTGATCGCCAACTAGGTGACAGAAATAAGTTAATATATGGAAAACTGTTCGAAATTACCTCATTCAACTCGATAAGGTATCTGAGAAGAAAACAGGTATACTATAGTGAAAAGCATTTTTTACTGGTATGAATCACTGGTTAGGGTGCATCAAACCCCCCCCCGACCACAAAACTTTGTCATGGCTATATGGCAAAAATGTTTCTTTTCCTTCAAAAACACATTGTGCAAATACTAAAAAAATTAAATAAATTCTACTGGGGCCACATCAGTGTTGAAAGTTGGGCCAAATTGCACAAAGCAATGATGCAAACGGTACCGGTAGTTTTTGCCACTTTTGGGCTATTTAGCACAATTTTAACCTGATTTTTTTCCAAAACCATTGCCAAAGCAATAATTCACTATGAGTGTTGTGATCAATCACCTCTGCCTGGTGCTGATATAGTAGCACACAGTCAGCATTGTTGCTTAAGAAGCGTAGCATTAGCTATCCGTAATTAGCCAATGTAGTAGATCTATTACTGCTGAGAGCGAACGCAGAGAAGGCAGGAGTTGCTTTTATTTGCTGTAGTTTGTTTGGTTGTTATACTGGCACAATTGAAAGAGCTGAAGAGGGGTTTAAGAGTACATTGGCAATCATTAGTCAGCAATCTGCCTTTTCCAACAGATGCTGGATCTTTACTAACTGCTAATTACCTGTACATGTTGCATCAAGTCAAAAATAAAAGCTAGTCAAGAGCTGCAAATTTAAGACTTACCATGTTAGCGAATTATCACAGCTGCTAAAGTAGCAATAAGTTGCAGAGCATTCTTTTGTTTCCAGATTTCATATACACACTTACTTTCATATAGGCTTCCAGTACTGGAATGAGATCGTTACTTGTACTCTTCTAAAGCTTATACAGTACAACATACTCAACTGTATTGAATGTGCATCGATAGCAGCAAACAAAATGGCAAGGCAACCAAAAAGTCAAGAATTACTCGTGAAGCAGCAGCTATATTTGGCCTTGGTGGCAGCAGAACAAAAGAAGATGCAGAAATTACAGGCAGTTGGTTACCAACTAACTAGCAGGTCATAAGATGTTATATGTTTCACAGACAAGAAGG